>JADLZL010003922.1:0-357429 GCA_015844335.1 Chrysopogon serrulatus
TTTGTTAAAGGCATTTTTTTCAAAGTGCCTTAATTTATTGTTGTATAAAGGCATTTATCTCAAAAGGCCTTTAAATCTATATTTTTAAAGGCTAAATTGAAAAAAACGCCTTATTTACTTTTAACCATTGAAGGCGTTTTTATCAAAATGCCTCAATTACCTCCAACAATTTAAGGCGTTTTCTAAAAACGCCTTTGAATGTGTTCCGAATCGTACAAACGATAACTGCGCTATTTATCAGAAGCACGCGACAAGTTCCCTCGCGCGACTCCACTGTCCTCTTCATCTCCGCCCCGCACAGAAAACAGTCGCGCGACTCGCGCCTCCACTTCATCTCCGCGCTCGTGCACGCGCCGCCGCTCCAACCCCCGCGCTCGCCCACGCCGGATGCCTCTGGCCTCTGTCCTCTCCGGCTCTCGCTCCCTACTTTGCACCGTAGCGCTGATTTCTGGAGGTTGCCGGCGGTGACCCCTCCGCGCCTGCGGCGGCACCTCGCCAAGTGGGACGCCGCCGGAGATCCCGACGCGCTGGCCCGCCCTCGATCGCCGAACTGCTGCCGCAGGAGCTGCAGCGAACGTCGACGAGCGTCGCCGGCCGCCGGGGCAATACGAAGACCTCGATGCAAGCCCGTTCCGCAACCGCAAGCCTGTTCCGAGAAAGAGAAGGCCCGCCTGTCACGGATTTTGGATGGCGGGTGCTGACGTCCACACCCGTCGATGATGCCTCCATGTCTGGCCCCGATCCACCTCCTCTGCGCTCCATCGATCTCGATCTACTGGTCAGCACCTCTTAATTCCTGATTTCTCTTCCATGTTGTCCTGCCTGATCCCCTTCGCAGAGAGATGGAATACCAGACAGATAGGGACATCGGTGGTTAAGCATGTTGTGGAGAGATGTTTGACATGCATCAGATTCCTGATTTCTCTATGATGCAATTATTAATTTGTTGTTGTTTCGTTTCCCAATGTCTGTGATATGCGTCTTCTGTGCAGGTAACATGTTTGATGAAATTCCACTTAGGCTTGTGTTGCCTTTTTTGGTGTTTACTAAACCGAATTGCAGCCTCATGTATCCTGCACACTGAAGTTGATTTCCATGCATGCAACATTTCCCCATCAGGGCTCAACCCTCCATGCGTTTTGATCTGCATATTAAAAAATCTATAAACCTGTGTTCTTGCCTTTGATTCCAGATTTAGTTGGTCAGGGAGTAATTAGAATATGCGATTAGCCTTTTTCTAATGTCCTTTGCATGTTGGTTGATTGGGTGATGCAATTTGTCTCTTGGCAGCTTAAGCAGCTCTCAGGAGCATTATTCAGTTTTGATGTTTGTGGTAATCAGCTGACAGAAGCATGCTCACGTGCATCATTCTGAGCAGTGATCCTTTTGCTTATTCTAATTTCAGATGTAAGTTCATTGGTGTTTATTATATGAGTTGTTTGCAGATGCGTGCTAAACACTAGCTGTATGTGTACTGGTCATAGTCGAACAGTAATATAATCACACAAGATTCATGTATCCTAGGTGCTTTTGGGCTTAAGATGGTAGGCACCGATTACAGATGTACAGGTTATCTTTGTGTGCTCTGGATTCATCTAGGACTGACACACTAAGAAAATTTGGTAGCTGCACAGTTAGGTGTAGTAAACAAATGATGTAGATACAACAGCTAAATGTGAATTGTGAAGCAAATTGTGCTTCCTATAATGCAATCTTTTCCTATTGCTGATACTGGAATCGGCGGAGCTTTTGTTTTTGAATTGAAATATGACTTATTTTTTTTATCTTGATTGGGCAATTGTGCTCTGTTAGTTGACTCTACTCTTTGTGTTCAATGCATGTTATCAGATCAGCCTTTTATGAGGATTCCCATTATTTTAATAATGCATTGTAGGTTATTCATATTTTTTGCAGTGTAGGCAACAAGAATCTGTGAGCTTCACTTGCATCATTCTTGGCGTCAACTGTTGCTGGAGGCTCTTTTTAAAAACCTACAATATATGGTATAAAAAGGTTTCTTATAGAAATATGTTTTCCAGTTGATTTGAAATAGATCTTGCTTGCACCTTTGAATTATATTGAATATATGGTTCATCAATTGTACAGTTGCCGCTCCTTCCTGCCTTCTAGAAAAAATGTCCAGCACTCTAATAGAAGCTGTGTTGTTTTTTGTTCACATGAGATGTTTCCCAGCTCTCTAATACATTTGGAAATCCTGCTACCCGTTGTGATTTAGTGCTAGGTTTATGGTAATCTGACAGTTGATAATATTTATTGGCCTGAGCTTCTTGACTAATATTTACACCACGGTTTTTTTTCTTGAATCAGTTCTTTTCATTTCTAGGCACACATTATCATCACGAAATAGTTTCATTTTTATACTTTGCGGTAGTATCTATCTCTGCGCCACCAGTGCACTCTATCTTTTACCGCTTTCTTGTATTCTTGAATTTGACAGAGCTTGTAAAGGAAATCCTGGAAAATCAGGTGCTGAGTCATAACACCGGTGGTTAGATGGATCTGTGGTATGTACACCAGTCTTAGCTTAGCTGTTTTATCTTTTGTTCAATTATCATGCCTAGCTAGCTGTTTATTGTGTTCCCTCCTCTACTGAAGATTGCTCTAGTACATGAGGGTTTGGGTATCACTACAAGATGTCTCTTTAGGAGGTAATTTGGGTATCACTACAAGATGTCTCTTTAGGAGGTAAATTATCCTTCACAAGTTCCAAATTATCCTTAATAGGAAAGCTATGATGTTTGGTATTTCACTGCAGGGATTGGGAGCAAATCACAATATTATAAAGTATTTATGTCCTGTTGTGTTGATTTGACATAATTTTGCCATATTGGGGTGGAGTAGCTAGTTAAGAAATGACATAAGAATAGATGAATAAATCTATTCTGTTGATGCAGCTTCTTTCAGTTCAATCATGCAACCAATATAGTAAATAATTGTGAGTTCTTCAGGGATAGTAAACCGCATGACTTGCACTTCTTGACCTTTCTGGTGCCAGGATAAATACTCTGCTGGTGCCATAACCCACTGCAGTGAATTTGATGCTATATCCAGTTAGCAGATATAAAGTTACTCATATATGTGTACTTGGCTGTGGTGGAAAAGTAAATAAAACATTGTTTTTTGACTGTTTAGTGGATCCTGTAAACCATATTCTCTTATGCGTGCTGAAACAACCACCTGTAGCTTGCAGGCAGTTTGGTCAGGACACCATTTTTACCTCATAAAAATATTTGGTCCCTTCCCATACTATTAGCTACTTCCCTTTGATGATCAGGTTGTTATCATGGTAAATGTACAATTAAACTTCATCAGTGGTCATTCCTATTTGTTGTTCTATTTATCTACCTGTTCAATTGAATTTGATTTCAGCTTTTTTCCTGTTTTTTATTTTTCAAATCTACACTATGCTTTGAAAACTGACGTGTAAACATAGGGCTACAATGTTGTAGAAATTGACCTTGCAAAGATGAAAAAATGTTGAGATGCCAAATGTCCATTATTGGACACTGATACTATTGATTAAGCTGGGACATTGAACTGGTCATGTTCTTGATTTTTACAGGCCAGGAAGAAATATCACATGCTGTCAAGATCTTTTTTGCAAACGTACTTTGGAAGGCTTCATACATTTTGGGGACAGCAACAAGGCTGGCAATGAGGCAACATCTATTTAATTGGATTTATACTCTTATACATGTATATAGCTGTGATGTGATCATGTCGTACATTTTATCTTAAAGGGAGCAGCAAATCTGCTGTGTCATTTAGGACTCAGAACCTAAATAAACAGGGCTGAGGATCATTATTTAGGAATGGAAACCTAAATAGCTTGATATCTGGAGATGAAAATTGATGTCTCTATAAAAGATTTTAAAGTTTGGATGCATTCCAATGTTAATGTTTGCTCTCATTGATTATATCTGCTAATTTGATTTTGGTAAAAACTGTTGCATGGATACCTTGGTTTTGGAGGCATTTCTAATAATGCCTCCATTAATTTTTGAAGGCCTAGTATAGATTGCCTTTAATAAGTATTCTAGGCGGTTAGAAAATGCCTTTAAATGTTGATATTAGAAGGCATTATGAAAAAATGCCTCAAAAGACCTTTTACATCCATCTTATAGCCGGCATTTTAGAAAATGCCTCAAAAGATCTTTAAGGGCGTTTTGACTATTATTAGAGGCATTTTTAAATGCCTTGTATTAAGAGACGTGCTGTAGTGGCCGTTACCACCGTCGTCGCGCCCACGGCGTACATTGGTGCATGTATGCTTCAGCTTCATGACATGGTGGCGTGTCTTGTGTCTTTGTATTCACGTCATGATCGTTCTCTCCTGGAGATTCGTACAGTAGATAACAAGCATTCTTGCCGGAATGGTTCGCTTGCCGTTGCCGGCTGTGTGTGTATGGAAGGACCTTCTGAGTTCCATGGCAGCCAGTATATATATGGCACTACTGTCATTCCATAACAACAACACGCGTCAAGGGTTGGAATTTGTGAGAGAGCATGCATGATTCGCAATCTTGCATTAATAGCGTTCTTCATGACCATGTATTTTTTGAGTGGGGATTTGTATTTTCAGCTCAGGTCTCTCTCTCTTTTTGTTGCTCAAAAGTATTTGGAAAATTGCAATTATAGCAAACGGATTGGATTTTTCTTCGCTTCAAGGGATATAGATAGCCAAATGGGCCACCCGACCTGGCATGGCATGGGTCGACATGATACGGTTAAGGTATACTCCCTCTGTCCCATATTTTTTGACGTTGTGGGATTGGAGCCGGTTACCAAGGTGTAAGATAAAAGACACTGCTATCCCTATAAAGCAACTATGGCAACAGCTGGAAATTTAATTGACGTGTGCATTAATTGCTACTTCCGTGTCTGGCCACCTCTCTCCAGCCAATAGCAGAGCTCCAGCTTCGCATCGTTTATCGATTGAATGACTGGTGCTGTACTTGCGTACTACTTCATCCTAGCTGCCAGACCTAAAACGTCTTTCATTTTGAAACTTTTTTGAATCCTCAAACGTCCACTATATTGTTACAGAGGGAGTAGTAGATAGCCAAATGGGCCACCCGGCCAGGCATGCCATGGGTCTGCCCTTGGGCTACGACTACCGCTCAGGCACGACCCTACGAGAGTTTGGTCGGGCTGGGCTGGGCCGACGACCTGATAAGCCTGATGGACAAGATGCCCGAGGCCTCAGCGGACTCTTCCTGAACACTTGAGAGCCGCTTGTTGGCATCTCCATAGTGATGAAATGGAGATTGATCATCTCCTCGTCTCCATCGAATGTTTTCAGAAACTCCAACTCACCCAAGTCCAAGCTGCTCATCGACACGCCGCGGCAACCTGCACGTACGAATTCATGGACAGCCAACTAACGCATTAGACGATAGACGAAATTCTCAACAACAAAAAAAATGACGATAGCCGTTGCATTTGCATTGCATGGCATCCAGATCACGAGCAGACGTACGGTGCCTGCCGGGTGGCTAGCAGACTCCAGAGAGAGAGAGACTTACCGTGGCCGTGATTCGGTGACTCCTCCCCGCCGTGCGCGACGGCGCTCGCCGCGAGCAAACCGTCCTCCTGGCTTGGCGAGGCCGGCGGGCACGGCGACTCCTTGAGTCGCTTCGCCATCGTCTGCATCCCGAGGGGCAAGCCGCCGCCGGCGTCCCGGTCGCGGCGAGGACGCGGAGGCGAGTGCCGCCGCCGCGAGTCGACCCTGCGGTCGTAGTTGCGGTGCTGCTTGGCGGCGCTTGCGATGATCACCTTTGTCTGTCTCTGCCGTCGAGCCAGTCATCAAGGCTAGGCGAGGGAGGCGGCGGCGGGGGCATCGACCGCCGGAGCGTGTCCTTGCAGTACGAGATGGCGCGGACCACGGACTCGGCCCTCTCGCGGGCTGTGTCATCAACGGCGGCGGCCATGGATGACGGCGGCGACCCCTTACCGACGCCGCCACTCCTGTGCTTCCGTAGTCTCCTCGAAATCTTTCTCAGGTAGTACCTCCCAAGTCTCAACCACATCTTCCTTGACCTTGGGCTCCATGATCGCCGCAGCCTCCTCCTCCTGCTGCTGCTGCTGCTGGTGCTGGTGCTTCGCCGGCGGCGCTCGCGAACGGGAGCCCCGGAGCCGCCGCCTCCTCCCGGCGCCCACACTGCCAGCGCCGCCGAAGCACAGCAGTGTTGCGGATGGGCTCTTCTCCTTCCGGCACCGGGACTTGAAGAATCCAGGGTGGCCGCCATCGCTCGACGACGAGGACGACAGGGAGGAGAGGGAGACGCTGAACGACGGCGACGCTGGACGAGGACAGGCCGGAGGAGAGGGAGGATCGGGACTTGATCCATTTTTTTTATGATTTATATGAGCACTGCACCTTACTTGATGTTTGTGCACAATTGAGGTGGAATAGCAACAAGGTTTAGACGAGTGTGCTTTATATGGAGTAGAAAGGGAGTGTGATGTGATCGCTGATCCCTTGGCATCGGAACCCGTGACACGCGTGCTCTGGGCCGCCCTCGGCCTGCTGGACCTCCTCAGTTTCAATGGCGGCCCATCAGTAAAATCCTTGTCCTATTGCCGTGCTGTCGGACCCAGGAAGCCGTAACCTAAACGCGGTAGTAAACAGTTCGAGCTTTATATAGCATTTATTACTTATACTAAAAAAGCTTTGCTCGTACTATGTACACACATCCATCCATTCCGGTTATGCTGAACAGTGTTTACATTTATTGCCCGCAATATTCCTCTGGCCCCACCCTGGAGGCCTGGACCTTACCGTGTTCCCAGCCCATGTCGACCTCATCCTTTTCCCCTCTCGAAAGAATGGATACAGCCACACACTTTCATCCTTGTTTTTAGGTTTTAATAAAAAATTCATCCTTCTTCTTGAAGATTGTTTTTTTGGCACCAGTGCTAGAGTTTGTAAGTTCGTAGATAGAGCTTTAGAGCATCTCCAAGAGTCTTACTAAAATTTGCTTCGTAAATCATCATTTCGAGAGCTTTTTGTGTAAAAGTTACTTTCTCTATGTTTCTACAATTCCTTTAGAGAATTATTCTTCGGCCTGCGAGAAATCTAAAATAGAGGATGGCTATATTTATACAACTGTTTTTTTCCTCGAATACTCAAAAGGTGTGCTTTTCTTTATATCAAGATCGAGAAACAGTGAACAATACGATGACGCGCCGCGGACGTAGCACACTAGGAGAATATTGTTACATAATCCATTCCGCCTTCTTGCACAAGGATATCATGGCTATTATCTCGCTAATTATACTGTCTAGCCAACGTCAGCAATTAGGCGCGCTAGCTTGCGCGGCGCCTTTGCCCGCTTTCCTCATTCTTCTTGTGAGTCTGGGAAGAGTTGTTGCATTGCCTCAGTGCAAAGGATTGAGCTGATCGATCGTACATGTTCTTGGCTCGTGGTCATCTATCCCTCAAGCAGCCCCATCCACTTCATAACCATTTGTAAAACTATTTGAAAAGACTATTGGAGTGTATTTTTCATCAAAGTCTTTACTCCTGACAAATAGAAATGATACAAAAAATTTCTCTTAGTTCCTCTTACCTGTCTATGGCAGCTTCAGTCATGACTCATGAGAAGGGTTGTGAAGAGCTGGGCTCAGGCATCCTCCGGCGAATCATCCTTGTTCTTTACGGCGAATCTACATGTCCGTGATGGCCTGGCAGACTACACGGATATGTGGTTTTAACATGTAACCACGTGTTTTTCTTAAGCCGACATTATTTTTGCTACTGTTGCGGATTTGGCTTGTCGGATTTTCTCTCCTTGTTACTCTCGAGATCTATCAGCGTCATTTTTTTTTTCCTTGGTGCACTACACAATTGCTTAAATTTCGCTGTCGTGTTTATGCACTGCATTCAATTTCGTATGTACTATATGCTCGTATTGGTATATGTTCTGCCTCAAGTAGTATATATAGTAGTATACACTTGGCAAGGATTTTGTGTATTCGATCCTCTGTTCGTATGTTCCCCTGAACTCAATGCGTCTTTATCTGCGCCGTTCAGTACACAAATCATAACTCAATGATTTTTTTGAGGGAATCATAACTCAATGATTGTTAGAACGATCTGTAGAAATCTCTTTTATATTATGTTTTGTTTTATTTCTATCAATACACGTTCTACTTTTCTTAAATCGGTAGTCATACTGTTTCTGATACATTTATTTTATTTATGTTTATTATTTTGCTTGAACGCAGGTTCGTTTTATGAGCTAAATGGATACCCACGACCTGAATGCGGCTCATTCTGTTAGATCAAATTCATGAGGTAGTTTCGAAGTTTGACTCCAAGAAAATAGAGCTTGTCAAGTGAGTCCACAGGCTTTGAAGGCTTGTTACTTTTCCCTTCCTATTAAGCAGATCAATAGGAAGTTTGCATTATGGAGCATGAGTCGTGTAGATGAGTTATGACAAGCATTGGTTATTGGTGAGCATATCAGGATCAAATTCACCAAACAAGATGTTGGTACTATTTCTTGGGATACCGATACCGTGCGCCGGCTATCGAGTATTAGATAATCGGAGATCTACTCGTCACGCAAAAACATAAGGTACTACACGATTATCTATATCTAGGATAAACTACACTTGGCTCAAGTGCAGGCCCAGCGTCGAGAGCATGAAACTCTGCTTCAGAAAACGTGATTAGTCGTAGCAAACATTCATGCTCTAGCCAATTGTAGATTTTGCCATGTAGGTTCGCAAAAAGGTATATTTGACACCTGTGTTTTTCCATTTTTTTTTTAGAATAACTCTGAAATGGCCATTTGGGCTCTAAGAGAAATGATTGATTTACCCTTTGGGCTCTTAGAAAAATGGCCATTTGGGCTTTGGCCATACTCTGAACTTTCTGCAAGGCAAAGGAGAGGAGGCAGGCAGGCACTTGAGAGCTGACATGTGACTATGTGAGTACACCGGCAGGGCTGGCTGATTTAGCCTCTCCAGCGTTTGCTTCAACCAGTTTTCTTCTCTCACATTGCAAATTAGCATTGGGCACAGGAATGCTAACTTCACTATGGGTCGTCTTCTTGTTTCAAAAAAAAAAAAAAAAAAAAAAAAAAAAAAAAAAAAAAACACTATGGGTTGTCTTCTTCACTGACTCACTGGTAATTAGCTTATCCATCAGCCATATCTAGCCATCATCAGTTGTTGATGCGATAGCTCACATTTTTCTTGCACTTTCTAATTCATTCTTGGAGCATTTTTTTTTTCCTCTAACGAAGTTAGAATATTGTTTTTTCAGTGGAGCATTTTCTTTTATCTTTAGTAGTACTGCAATCTCCTCAAATCCGATTGATTGACATTCAGAATATAAATCTGATTGATTGATATGCAGAATATAATAAATCGTGTATTTTTCAGATGTCTTCGCGATGCAAAGTTGAGAACGAGAGCTGACATCGACGCTCACTCCTTCCTGTACATGACAGCCACAGCCGCTTGTTCAGATTTGTACGGTGATGAAGTGACGATCGATCAGCTCCTCGTCGCCATCGAAGGTTTCCAGAAACTCCAGCTCGCTGAAGCTGCCACGCGTTTCCGTCTCCCCGCTGGCCACCGGACCGCTGATCTGTGACGACGACGGCGTTAGCCTTCCAGTCGCCGCCGCCGCGGCGGCGGACTCGCGTCCACCATGTATAGTATGTGGCAGCCGCAAGCATGGGGCTTGGCCTGCAAGCGCAGTCGGGAAGACAGCCGCGGGTGGCCGCGCGTCGCCGCACTCGTCGTCGTCGTCGTCGCAGTGCGCGGCGGCGGTGCTAGCTATGATCTCGTCCTGCCTGTCGCGGAGCCACAAGTCAAGGCTAAGCGAGGACAGCGGCGGCGGTAGCAGCTGCCGCCGCGGCGTGCCGCGGCGGAGTGTGTCCTTGCAGTGGGCGATGGCGCTCGCCACGGCCTCGCCGCGCTCGCGGGCCGTGTCGTCGACGGCGCCCCTGGGTGACGGTGGCGGTGCCGGCGTTTCCTTGTTAGCGGCCCTGGCCTTCCTCAGCCGCCGGGACATCCACCGCAGGTGCCTCCCCACCGCGTGCCCCCTCGGCGCCACGCTCGCCGCCGCCGCCGCCTGCTGCGCATCCCCCATCTCCTCATGGATCTTGGACGCGCGCGCGAGGGTTTTCGCTGGAGCTCCACCATAGCCGTCCGGTGCCGCCGGCGCCGAAGCACAGCGCCGAGGTGGAGGTGGAGGTGGATAGGGTCTGCTGCCCGGATGGGCTGAAGCTGAAGGCGTCGGCGCTCGACGAGGAGGAGGACGCCGATGGGGAGGAGCCCGAATCGGCTTCTTTATTAGCGCCTGCGCCGCCCGCGCCCAACGCCGGGGACGACGGCGACGGGCAGTCGTCAGGCTCGGAGGATGAAGGCGTCGCGGCCGTGGCCACCGTCGTCGTCGTGCCCACGGCGTACGGCAACAGCCAATTCATGGCAGCGACTGTGAACTCGTGATCATGGTATGATGTCGTCTTTATATTCACGTCGTGCGCGTCGTCCAGGAGATTGGCAGATGACCATTGACAACCATTCTTGCCTGAATGGTTCTCGGCGGCCTTGTGTATATGGAAGGCCCCACCCAATTCCATGGCAGCCAGTATGGCACTACTGTCATTCACTCATTCCATAATTAATAGCAACACGCGTTAAGGATGGAATTTGTGGACGGGCATGATTTGCAATCTTCATTAATACTCCCTCCATACCGACGTTTTTGGATAAGGACACGGTCTCTAAATTCTAACTTTATCTATTATTTTCTATTAAAATACATATAAGTTTCACTTTTTTAAACTAAATATTTTAAAAGTTATTGATAGTTAATGTTTCTAATATTTGACTCAAACCTTGTTCAAAACGTAAGTTTTATAGGTATGGAGAGAGTATGTCATTCTTCGTGACCATGTATGTTTGTGGATGTATAGATTGTTTGATAGGCGCCAAGCACATGCAAAAATACTAACCTCATTCGTGGATTCAGTTTAATTGGATCTTCCTATATATCAATGAAACGACATGTAACTCTCCTATGTGTTCAAGAGAAAAAACAAATTATTTTATAATTATAATTTAGAATGGAGTACCTTGTATGTGTTCAAACTTCCCAATTTTCATGTTGACCTTTCTTTGTGATTTCTAATAAATCATCAAGTGTTACTATAGCAAATGGTCTGGTTTCAGAAGCACTTGAGGAGAAACATAGCAAATAAATCTTTCATATTGTTCAGCTAGACTTAAAATCCGGTTAATTTATTTGAGAGTATTGTTTGAGAGAAAAATATTATTCTGACTGGCTGGTATTGTTTGAGAGAAAAATATTGTTCTAACTAGAAGAGCGAACATGCTCATGTTATTGTTGTGCTCATGATATTGTTGTGTTGTAGGACCCACTTAGAGTAAAAAACATATAGCTATGCTATCTAAGAAAAAGTTCCATGCCCTTAGGATATGAGGTTGAGGGTATGAGTTGTTGCTAGTGGCGAAAACAATGAATTTTTTAATACTATGAAAAAATTACATAAAAATTCAATAAAAATTCAAATTTTCATAAAAATTCATTAGAAATCTAATTTTTTTAATAAAAATTCAATGATACATAACAAAAAAAAATTCTCCTTTCACATATTTATGATGTGTCATCTATTACTCTATCCTCTTATTCAAGATTATTGGTTCCACCACTTGTTGCTTTGCATAGCACCTTCCATTAGAGGAATGAAGTGCCTACGGAGCAAGGCGCTAGAGTTGGACACAGGACCATACGTATGAATTAAGCAAAGATTGAAGAAAAATGGATTTAAATAAATATAATAACTTGAGAAATTATCTTTAAAGTTTTTGTTTATATAAAAAGTATTAATTAATAACCTACAGCATAGTGACATCAACAAATGCTTGCTATAGTAAGGGCAAATTTGGCATGATTAGTCAGAAGATAGAATAGAGTATGTGTTTAATCAAATTTAGTAAAAATTGCTTAACTAAATATCTTCAGTGTGCCACAGCTCTAGCCCCAAGAATCTTTTGGTGCTAGACCAGCTCGTCTCCGTCGAATGTTCTCAGAAACTCCATCTCGTCCAAGCTGCTGATCGACTCGCCACGGCAACCTGCACGACGAATGCATAGAGAGCCAGCGCATTAGACGATATAGACGTACGTTGCCGGTGCCGGGTGGCTAGCAGAGAGACCTACCGTGGCCGTGAGGCAGTGTCGACTCCTCGCCGTGCGTGACGGCGGTCGCGGCGAGCGAACCACCGTCCCGGTTTGGCGAGGCCGGGCACGGCGACTCTTTGAATCGCTTCGACATGGTGTGCAGCCCGAGGGGCCAGCCGACGGCCCGGCGAGGACGACGCGTCGGCGGGGGCCGCGGGTCGTCCCTGCACTCGTCGCAGTGCTGCTCGGCGGCGCTCTCGATGATCTCCTGTCTATCGTCGAGCCAGTCGTCAAGGCTGGGCGAGGGAGGCGGCGGCGGCGGGGACGGGGACGGGGACGGCGGCGACCGCGACGTGCCGCCGAGACGGAGCGTGTCCTTGCAGTAGGAGATGGCGCGGGCCACGGACTCGGCCCTCTCGCGGGCCGTGTCATCAATGGTGGCCATGGATGACGACGCCGGCGGCGACCCCTTACCGAGGCTTCTGTCCTTCCTTAGTCTCTTCGAAACCTTGCGCAGGTACCTCCCGACCCCGACCACGTCTCCCTTGACCTTGGGCGGCGCCATGATCGCCGCAGCCTCCTCCTCCTCCTGCTGCTGCTTCGCGGGCGCTCGCGCGCGGGAGCCCCGCCGGAGCAGTCTCCTCCCGACGCTGCCGCCGCCAGCGCCGAAGCACAGCGGCGTTGTGGAGGGGCTCTCCTGCCGAGACCGAGACTTAAAGAAGCCGGAGTGGCCGCCGTCGCTCGATGACGAGGACGAGGACGGGGACATCGAGAGGGAGGAGGAGCCCGATCCGGCCGCATTGGCGCTAAACGATGGCGATGGCGACGAGGACGCGCGGTCGAGCTCAGAGGAGCCGGCCATGGCCATGTCCACTGCAAAGCACTGGGCGCTGGAGAACAGCCACGCCGCGAGGAACTGGATGAAACAAGCATCCGCCGGTGTTCTGGAACTAGAAGGTTCCTTGGAGTCCTTCCAAATCCATGGCAGCGGTTGCCTTCTTCTGTTACTATCTTCCATATCGGCGTGGTTAAATTACTAGCTCACTATTGGATTGGATCATTATTAGGGTGCATGGAAAGTTATTAAAAACAAGTTTGCCAATATAGTGGCCTTCTTCTATGACATCTCGTAGGCGCAGACGCCGTCGGTGTATAAAAAAACTAGAAATTGATTTTTTTTTCATGAAAAAAGGAAGTTTTTTAGAAACAGAAAACCTTTTTTAGAATTACATACACGCACACTCATCCCTATAAACATATGTATGCAAACCCTATCCCTATGATTACCTTCGAAAGACCGAGTCGGCAGATCTGCGCAGATTTCGAAGTCACCATCTACTGCAGTGTCGTCGACGGAAACGCTGTTTACCACTTAATGCATAACACCGATAAATTTAAAAAAAAAATCTCAGAAAAAGATGCAAACACCAGAATTTAATCCCTCAGAAAACTAGAAATTAATGCCGTGGTCCAAAGTCCAGACGGGCTGGCCCAATGGGTTAACGAGCTCGGCCCAAGCATAGGACTGTGCATGGCCTCTCAAAAAAAAAAATGGCGCATTGTCTGCATGGGAGAGTATAAAAGGATTCGAATGTCACACCAAGCAATCTAGAAGCTTACCACAAAACAAAAGTATCTAGAAAGTTATAACAATATTTCTAAGATGTTTGTCACAATAAGAATGTGATGCGGTAATAGCGATGATGTTTGTTGAATAATAAACACCAAATAACACGATAGTACAATTATAGGATTGTTCAAGGAATTACAAAATTTTTGCAGCAACATAGTTGTGTGTCTGTTGATAAAGGATGACCATTAACCAACGAAGGATGGCCTGAGATGCCTAAGAGATAAATAAGGTGCACTACATCTAACATCTATGTGCAAAAGAAATTTCAGTCGGTCCATCAATCCCATTAACGGAGTTGGTTGTCTTAAGTCATTCACATCTGTAAATCGACTTTTATAGGTGGGCAATTTAAGGCATCCGCCTCTGTTAATCGATGATTTTAGGAAGCCACCGCTCTAACGGTCCATCTTCTAAAATCGATTTACGGAGACACACATCTTAATGGTTGCATCAAAAATATAATTCATAACTTTTTTCACATGAATTCTAGACAAACTTTATCAAAATTGTAGCCCTCTATGAGATCTACACCTTTTTAGTCAAAAAAATTTTTTAATAGAAATTGTTTAGGCTTTTAAAATATTGTTGTAAGTTTTTAAATTTTGAAATTTAAAAATTTTAAAAATTATCAAGCAATCTTGGGTGTTGACATGGTCTATATTAAAGCTATCATTATCAATACGATCTACAACTTGGTAGTTGAAAAGTTTTTTTATTTGAAATCATTTAGTATCCCAAATATGTGTTCTAAGTTTATAATTTTGAATTCAAATTTTAGAATTTCTAAACAATCCCGAATTTTTATGTAGTTAATACCAAAGTTGGAGTGACCAAGGTGAGTTACATGTTTTCTATTGAAAATGTTTTTAGTTGAAGTCTCGTTTAGAGTCTCAAATATTTGTTTGAAATTCAAATATTTTGAGATTCATTTTTTTTTAAAAAATCAAAGAATCTTGGATGGAGATACATCCTATACCAAATTTGTTGTACTCTACTTGACAAGATTTAAAACTTTGTGATTACAAGTTTTTTTTTCGTTTGAGCTCATTTAGTAGCCAAAATATCTAATATAATATTACAAGATTTTGACACAAAAGATAGCATATATTATATATAATAAAAAAAAATGAGTTTGTAATGTAGTAATAGAGAAGTATTGTTGCTAAATAGCGCACGTCATGGACGACTATTCAAAGTTGCAAATTTTATGTTTTTTTGTTTTTCTAGAGAAACGGAGACGGATATATTAAGATGTCCTTCGTCGTCAATGAGATTAATAGAGACAGACATATTAAGGTGCTCGTCTTTACTAATGAGATTAATGGAGGGAGTAGCAATTAAAATGCAGACGCATTGTCCAAGGCAGACGCTATACACGCTTTCGAAAACCCAAAACGTCCAAGTAATCATCGCAATACTATATATCAAGTCGCACTAGTCATTACAGGTCGCAATACTATATACCAAGAGATCCCTAATTTTAGTTGCAAGGAGGCCCTAGAAAACTAGGACCGTGACTGTAGACAAAATTCTAAGTTTTTTCACTCTCTCTCCATCACATTAATTTTTAGCCACATGCATGGAGCATTAAATGTAAATAAAAAAAATAATTAGTTGCATAGTTTAGTTGTAAATCACGAGACACATCTTTTGAATCTAGTTGGTCTATAATTGGATAATATTTACCAAATACAAACGACAGTTCCAAATCTTTTCAACTTTTGCAGTCTAAACAAGGCCATATAGATATTGCTTCGCAGCTTTTCCATGAGCACGTAGGACCGGGGCTGTAGACGGCGATGTCTTGCTCTAGAGATTGCTCCGCAGCTTCCACCACTAGCATGCATGTGCAGGGACTCCATGCACACATCACACATGCACAACACAATTCGCACGCCATACATTTCACCATCACAGCATAGGGTTTTGTCTTTTTCGAAATATTTATTTACCATATATATAATCACACGACACTTCCCCTGTACACCGCCTGCAAACACACGCGCACGTTCACGCACTGACGCGCATGTGCCATATAAATCACCATCATGCTCGTGCACCACACTTGCCTAGTGTGTGGGCCTGCTAGCTGAAGTTGTTGTCCGCCGCGTGGCGCACCGCGCACGTCACACTTCGTGTGGTGACGTGCTCTCTAAAGGTATGCTTATATCTTTCATCACGTAAGTCATCGTAGTAAGCATCCGCCGATGATCAAACTAGCGGCTGAGTCACGAATAAAATCATGTAAATATAAATTCTCTTGTGCAGTGTTCTTTAGCCCGAATCCCTTATGATATTCTTGACTAATAATTTCACAGTTCTGTGGTAACTCAAACACACTGAACCATGTTCCGCCTTAAGTAATGATTGTACATGAACAACCAACCATGTACGAGGCCAAGTCGTTAAGCAATGGTTACATATGAACAACCAACCATGTACAACAGATAAATTCCATAAATTGGTTCAGAATCAATCCATGCAACACTAATTTACTTTAATCCCTCTAAAAAATCAATTTAGAAGGAGAAATAGTAAAAACAACACATTTATACAACTCTTGCATAACAAAAATTGGGACTTGCTAAAATTTAGGTGCTTGAATTTTGGCTTTCTTGGCGATACTAAAATTGCCATTTTGTACACTGCAATTTTTTTTTAGACATAATCTGCAATTTTTGGTTCTTAGAATAAAACAGCTGTGTTAGACGAAACCACAAACCTGATAAAATCAGATCCGTGTTGGCACAAAGATAATCAATAATTTACAATTATTTTTATAGTTAGAAATTTGATATGTTATATGAAGACAAATAACAAATCACAAAAACCGATAATATTAAAATTGATATGTTATAATATTAAAATTGATAATATGTTAGACAAAGACAGAAATTTGATATGTTATAATATTAAAATTGCCGTTTTTGTACACTACAATTTATTTAAGCATAATATGTAATTAGTTCAAAGAATAAAAAATCTGTTAGACTAAACAAAAAAACTGATAAAATTTGATCCGTGATGGCACAAAGATAATGAATAATTTACAATTATTTTTATAGTTAGGCAAAGACAGAAATTTGATTTTTTATAATGAAAATAAAAAAATCACAAAATACTAATAATAGTTAGTTGTATAAGAGATTGTTTTAAACTATCATAAAATTTAGGTACCAATATAATAGCAAAAATCATGTATCTACAAAATGCACACACATCTTCTAAATTGGAAGGAAAAGAGTACAAATTATTTTTCTCATCACATGATGGTTCCGTAAAAGACCCGTTTATTTTTATCCCATGCAAGTGATCATGAGAATGAAGTCCTACAACAAGTTCAACGACGAGTAACTTCAGAAATGAATGAGGCTCTAATGGCACCATTCACAGGTGATGAGGTTTGGAGTGCTCTACAAAGTATTGGGGATCTAAAAGCTCCAGGTGCTGATGGGATGCCGTCAATCTTTTACAAACAATTTTGGCATCTGATAGGTGAGAAGGTGAGGAAGGAGGTTCTTGATGTCCTTAATGGTGCTGATATGCCGCTAGGCTGGAATGATACGGTGATTGTTCTCATCCCAAAAGTCAAGCAGCCAGAAAAATTAAAAGATCTAAGGCCAATTAGCCTGTGTAATATATTATATAAACTTATTTCAAAAGTTTTGGCTAATAGGCTGAAGAACATCCTGCTCGATATTATTTTCCCCTCACAAAGTGCATTTGTGCTGGGCCGCTTAATTACTGATAATGTTTTGTTAGCTTATGAGCTCACTCATCATATGAACAACAAAAGAAAAAAGGAGCAAGTGGCCTGGCTGCTATAAAGCTCGACATGAGTAAAGCATATGATAGAATTGAATGGCCTTTTTCAAAGAAAATGATGCAAAGATTGGGATTCCAAGAGAGTTGGACTAATTTGATTATGAAATGTGTTACAACAAGCCAGATCGGATAAAGGTGAATGGTGAGTACACTGACAGTTTTTTCCCGCTACGGGGTTTGCGTCAAGGTGATCCACTGTCACCTTATCTCTTCATATTGTGTGCGGAAGGTTTGTCAGCTTTATTGCAAAAGGCTGAATCTGATGGAAAGATTGAAGGGATCTCAGGTTGCGTAGGAGAGCTCCAAGGGTCAATCATTTATTCTTCGCGGATGACTCCCTGATCCTTATGAGAGCAAGGTGTGCTGATGCCCATGTGCTCAAGCAAATCCTGCATATTTATGAGCAGGCTTCAGGTCAAGTAATAAACAAGGAAAAGTCCTCTATCCTGTTTAGCCCAAATACCAGTGATCACACTCGGCTTCAAGTGCAGACAATCCTATCAATCAGCCAAGAAGCGAGAAATGAGAGATATTTGGGACTTCCTGTGTTTGTAGGTAAATCAAGAAAGAGGGCCTTTGAGTATATAAAGCAAAAGATTTGGGCCCGCATACAAGGTTGGCAGGAGAGGTTGTTGTCCAAGGCGGGGAAAGAAAATTATGGTGAAAGCAAGTGGCACAAGCTATACCGACCTATGCGATGTCTTGCTTTGACTTATGAAAGTGCATCTAGCCCTTTAGTGGGTTTTGGATGATTGGATGACAATGCGATTAAAGGACTAATGCTATTGCTAAGTGCTTTGCAGGAAATTGGTTATCTCACAGGTATTTGATGCACATGTACAAAGCCAAAATGATGTGTTGTTGTATGATTAAACTAGCTCAAACACAAGACAACAATGCAAATGGATTTTATGCAATGGCTTATATTTTGTGAGATCTTTATAATTGTTATGAAAGCTAGCATATCGGGATTGGTTGTTGAAGACATGTTGAATTGCATATATATATTGGTCTTACATTGAAAGCTTGCTAGTATGAAGATTAAAGAAGACAACAATGTAAATAGATATGCATGTAATTGATGGTTCAACACATGAGGTGACTTGATGGCTTGAGAAGGTGAAGATAGCAAGGAAAGGCTTCGAGGTACTAAGCAAGGGAGAAGGGCAAGCGACGGCTTGGCGTCCGAAGAACCTAGCTAGGGTGAAGAAGAAAGTACTTGCATTTAGTTGAGGTATCAATCAAGCTATGATGGTTGCATTTGTGTGAAGGATCAATATTACAATTGGTAAAAGGATAATGAAAATGACTTGGTCCATTTGGAGTAACTCATATCGGATGAATGGAATCAAGTCATATGCTCAAGATGGCTATGCTCAAAGAAGAAATATCAATTGGTCATGATTGCACCTTCAAGTGATGAAGATCAAAATTTATGGCTCGGAAGTGAATCAAATCAACTCAAGTGGCACAATTCGTTTTTATTTGATATCTTGAGTTGAATAGGAAAGCCGTACTATTAAGAGGGATGCATCATGGTGATAGATACTATACATAAGTGCTCAAGCCAACCCATGTGAGATTTGAGTAAAAGAGAGCATGAGAGACTGACTGGGGCAGCACTGCTCGTGTATACCGGACGCGTCCGGTATGCATACCGGACGTGTCCGGTATTCTCGGGTTGTGCACTGTAGAGAGCTGTTTCTCGCACGCACCGATTCTTTGTAGCTTGGCTTTGGCGGAAGTTCGGTCCCCGACCCCGGAGGTTCCTTCGAGCCCGGAGGTTCGATCTCACGCCCGGAAGTGATCTCTTGCACGCGGCGCTGCGCCCGCTTTGCCACGGCCGGAAGTTCCGGTAGATATATTTTGTGGCAAAGCTCCAGGAGTTTCTTTGCACTGAGGGGCTCATACCGGACGTGTCGGTATGCCTACCGGACAGCGTCCGGTATCTTTCGCAACGGCTAGAAAACGGCTAGTTTTTTTCAAAGTGGGTATTTATACCCCCAAGCCTCCACCTTTGGAGGCTGCTGATTCTGCTGGTTCCCAAGCCTCCCTAAAAGCTTTGCAAACACTCTCTAACCCTCTCTTAGTGTGTGATTGTTTCATATAGCCAAATCTAATTGTGGGTTGAGTGAAATTCAAGATTGAGAGCAAGCCACCTCTTGAGCACTTGTGCATATTGTCAAATCTCGTGATTCGCATTTGTTACTCTTGGATCTTTGGTCCTAGACGGTTAGGCGTCGCCGGAGACCACCCAAGAGATTGTGGTGTGGCTCGGAAAGTTTGTAACGGTTGATTCCACCGCCGCAAGGGAAGGAATCAAATAGTGGAAGGAGGAAAGGGAGTTGGAAAAGACTCCGGCTAGGGAGACCTGCGTGGTCCTCTAGAGTTAAGCTCAAGAATCGAAGTTTGCAAAGACTTCGACTAGGGAGACCTTCGTGGTCCTCTAGATCAAGCCAAGCAAAGGGAGTTGAAAAAGACTCCAGCTAGAGTGACCTGCGTGGTCCTCAAGAGTTTGATCCTTGGGTATTTCGCTGACTGCCTCAACGGAGAGTAGGACTTGAAGAAGTCCGAACCCAAAAAAAACAAATACCGTGTCTCAATTCTATTTCATATTGTGTTTATGATCCACTTGTGGTATTTGAGGTTGTCTGCAGGTTCACTGAGCTCCACAGGTATCTAGAGGTATCCGCAACTGGTGTCAAGCTTTGGAATCGAAAGACGCTAGTTTCGGGATTCCCTGCTGTGCTCGTGAATACCGGACGTGTCCGGTATACATACCGGACGTGTCCGGTATTGCACTGAGTGACAACTTTAATTGTTTCTTGTCCTAATCTTTGTGGTGCAGGGTTTCCACCTTCTAGGCTAAATAATTATTGCTCATTGAACTAGTGTTGATATTAGGTATTGAAAAGAGCAGGTTTTAGGGGTTCAGTGCTGAACCCGTGTATACCGGACACGTCCGGTGTTGTACCGGACACGTCCGGTATTACCCTCGCGGTGGTGCATCTGAAGCCCGCTGTCTTAACTTGTTGTTGCAGAAGTCTTTGGCTCATAGTTCTATTGTTCATTGATTATATTCTTTGTGGTTATACTGTGAGGGGGTTTAATTCTCTGATTTGGAGTTTCCATTTCATCGGAAACTCCGACGCTAATCATTTCCGCATTTAAAGGTGTTAATTTTCAGAAACGCCTATTCACCCCCCTTTAGGCGCATCCTCGGTCCTTTCAACTTAATAAAGGGTCTTTGTGATGAACTGAGTATTATAATTGGCCGGTACTGGTGGAGTCAGCAGGATAAAGAGAATAAAATTCACTGGCTTAGTTGGGAAAAGTTAACGAGATCGAAGAAACAAGGTGGTCTGGGCTTCCGAGATCTCCATTTATTTAATATGGCGATGCTTGCTCGACAGGCGTGGCGGCTCTTAACTAATCCAGATACTCTTTGTGGCCAAGTTCTTAAGGCGAAGTATTTTCAAAACTCAAGTATCCTGCAGTGCTCAGCAAAAGGAGGAATTTCATATACGTGGCGCAGCATCCTCCGTGGTTAGCTCGGGGGAGTACAAGAAAACCAATGACACCACGTGGTTCATCAATCTTGACACGTGTTTCAGACTGATCCATCCATCCACGGGGACATGGGACGAGCAACTAGTAATGGATACTTTTCTCGGCCCGAAGATGCCAAGGTGATTCTCACAACCCCGGTTGATGTTGACATGGATGATTGGCCAGCTTGGCACTTTGATCCAAAGGGGGTTTTTTCTGTTAAGTCAGCATATAAACTTGCTGTGCACAATCGAGACCAACATCTGGGGAAGGATGCTTCGTCATCAGGTTCAAACAATGGAGAAGAATTTAAATGGTACAGAATATGGCAACTAAAATTCCCAAATAAAGTCAATATGTTTATTTGGCGTCGGCCCATAACTCTCTTCCAAGAAGACGAAATTTGACTAGAAGAGGTATTAAAACTGAAACTATATGTCCTATATGCTACCGTTTGGATGAGGATTGTGGGCACCTTTTCTTCAAGTGTAAAAAGGCCAAGGAGTGTTGGCGTGCCATGAACCTAGAGCATGTTCGATCTGAATTGGAATCTTGTGCATCAGGGCAATACAATTTTGAAGATTCTGAAATTGGAACAACAAGTGCAGAGAAAGGTATTTATATGGCTTTGGCGTTGGTGGTGGTCGGCGGAATAAAGCTAATGCGGGAGGAAGGATGGCCACTACTCGATGAAATATGCAATTGTCACTTTCTTTTCATTTGGAATTTGAAAAGCTAAACAATCAATGCAGTACAAATGCACAAGTTTCACTTCCTAGATGGAAGCCCCCTCCGATGGATTTTTATAAAATCAATGTGGATGCTTCTTTTCATGCTTCTACAAATCATGCAGGATGGGGTTTCGTGGCTCATGATCAGCAGGGGAATTTCTTGGAGGGAGGAGCAGGGAGCATTTGCAGAGCAGCCAATGCCTTACATGCAGAAACGCTAGGGATTTTGAGGAGCCTAGAGCGAGTTGCTGAGTTGGGAATGACAAAAATCATAGTAGAAACAGATGCTACAACTGTGGCCAAGGCTATCACATCTACAGAACTAGATAGAAGCATCTATGGAGGTTTGTTTAGACGAATACATGAGTTCATGATGTCATATTTTGTACAATGCTATGTTGCTGTATGCCCAAGAGCATGTAATAAAGTTGCTGATAGATTAGCTAGCTTTGGGTGTACTTTGGATCAGAGCTCGTGTATATATATGAGCAATGCTCCAGACTTTGTATTGGCTATGGTTTCTGGCGACCAGCCTGGAACCAGGGATTAATGGAAGTTTGTTTCCTTTTCAAAAAAAAAAAAAGATTGAGTCGTCGCTCTGTCATGTCTGCTGGTGGAGCCACGCGACAGCATCCGCGAAGCATTTCGTGTACCTCTCCATGGCAGCCGGCTGCAGAGAGATCCCCACCTCTATCCCACCGTCGCCCCTCCGGCTCTCCGCCACACCGGTCCTCGCCACGGACACGATGTCCACCTTCGCCGGCCGGCCGAACCCGAAGTCCAGGTCGTACACGCGGAACCTCGGCGAGCCGGCCACGGTCAGTAAACCCGTCGGGAGTACCTCCCTGATGCGGTCCATCCACACCTCCATGCGTGACGTCCCGATGTCGCGCACAGCTTCGTCGATGGAGGAGGCGACGGCGGCGCACGCGGTGAAGAGCCCGCCTGCGCCGGCAGCGGCCAGCTCGCCCGTTGGTGCACGCGCGATCGCTGGGCCGACGCAGTTGCCGAAGTACTTGTCCGGCAGGGGAGGCTTCATCCGCGAGCGATGGTCGACGGGGAAGCCCATGCTGGTCATCATCGGGCCCTCTCCGGCGCCGCCGCCGCTGCCCTCCTTTGCTCGCTGGTAGCACGACCAGACGAACCCGAAGGTGGCGACGAGAGACGAGCACTGGGGCGGCGCGACGCCGCGCCTCACAGCCTCGTCGGCGACGACGTCTTTGACGCGCATCAGGTCGTCCTTGGACAGCACGAACGTGGCGAAGAGCTGGTCGGCGGACATCTCGACGATCTCACACTCTTCAGTGCTCGGCGCCGCTTGGACGAAGACGTCGTACAGACGCCTTGGGTCGGCGAGGAGAGTCCGGTCGATGACAGGCGGCGGTGGCGGTTCAGCGGCGCCTCTGCAGGCTGCCGCCCAGGTGTGCAGGAAGTGCGTGGAGCCGGAGCCGTCGCAGGCGGCGTGGTGCACGGTGACGCCGATGGCGAGGCCGCGGCTCGCCGGAAGGATCGTGGCCTGAACGGCGAACAACCTACCGCCCTCCGGCAGCGGCGGCGGCACGAGCGTGGCGATCTTGGCAACCTCGCGGGGCTCGTCGGTGGCGAGGGCGTCGAAGTGCGCGGCGTCAGCGTCGTCGCACTCGGCCACGGTGAAGGTGACGGTGTCGCCCGGGCGGTAGTGCAGCTCGTAGCGGTCGGACGTGCCGGGTGTGAGGCGGACGCGGCCGGCGAGCGGGTAGAAGGCGCGGACGGCCTGGTGCAAGGAGTCTCGGAGGCTGGAGATAATGGCGGCGACGTCAGCGTCGGCGGCGAGGCGGTAGAGGAAGAGGCGCTCGACGGGCGGGGAGTGCAGCCAGTAGACGTCGAAGAAGGTGAGCGGGAGCGAGGTCTCCGGCGGTGACGGAGACGGCGGCACGAGGGTGGTGTCGTGTACGTGTACGCGGAGGCGAAGAGACGGCGCGGAGGCCCCTGGCGCCCATGCAGCTGCAGGTGGCTGCTGCTGGTCCGGCGACACGGCCATGGCGGCCGCCAAGGGTATGACGAGCTTGCGGCAGGCAGTGGGTGACTGGGTGGCAATTGGACGGAATAGTTGGACTTGGACAGATGCCGGATGGAAGGCCATCCGAGACGAGAGGTTGATATATAGGTGTCGTCAGTGCTTACTTTGCTTTGCTTGGCTGCTGAAAATTTGCCTCCGGCCTCCAGCAGCCTCCATGCCCCTGGCTTGTTCCTGTCAGCTTCGTCTATCCATCTCCCATTCTCCCTCACGGTACGTTGCGTCATCCATGAGCACATAGACATCACCGAACCTCAATCTCTCTTTTTTAGAAAAAAGTCAAAAGAGAAGGGATGCGAAGCTAGCACACATCTTTCTGTTTCATCTATTTTATAATTTCTTTTCTTTTGCTGCACTCCTTCGAGGAGTATTTTTTGATATCTATGAGATGATTTTCAACAGCTGAATAGATTTTTCTTTTGCTGCACTGCCTTTATGGAGCATGAGTCGTATAGATGAGTTATGACAAGCATTGGTTATTGGTGAGCAGCATATCAGGATCAAATTCACCAAACAAGATGTTGGTACTATTCTTGGGATACCGATACCGTGCGCCGGCTATCCAGTATTAGATAATCGGAGATCTACTCGTCATGTAAAAACATAAGAGCAGGTACAATAATACATGTCAGCTTGGCTTATAGCCAAACCACCTCAAAATCCTACATGGAAGAAAGAGAAAAGAGGAGAGAGAGCAAGCTGGTCGACTTCTGTCGGTGTCGCCGATGGCAACACACGGACCGAGACACCAAGCGCCAAGCATGCGACCGCTTGCAGCCGAGCTAGGCGCCTGCGCACGCGGATTGTGGGGCCCGCACAGCAAGGACGAATCCGACGGCCTGAACAACACATGATAACGACGGTCGAAGGTCGCAGCCATGGCAATCGAGGTTTATGCGCATGTTGCTGGACGGTGGTGATGGAAAAAAAAGCAAGAAGAAACAGATATGGGTGGAGTCATAAGCGGCAGAGAGCTTCACAAATCTCAGCATGCGGCTAGCTTCTTTGTCTTTTTAGACACCTCCATCTACTCGTCATGCAAAAACATAAGGTACTACACGAGTATCTATATCTAGGATAAACTACACTTGGCTCAGGTGCAGGCCTAGCGTCGACAGCATGAAACTCTGCTTGAGAAAACGTGATCAGTCGTAGCAAACATTCATGCCCTAGCCAATTGTAGATTTTGCCATGTATGGTTCGAAAAAAGGTACATTTGACACCTGTGATTTTCCATTCAGAACTCTGAAGTGGCCATTTTGACTCTAAAAAAAGCGATTGATACACCCTTTTGAGCTTCGGCCATGCTCTGCATTTCTGCAAGGCAAAGGAGAGGAGGCGCAGGCACTTCTGAGCAGGGCCGGCTCATTTAGCCTCTCCAGCGTTTTATCCAACCAGTTTTCTTCTCTCACATTGCAAATTAGCATTGAGCAGAGGAATGCTCACTTAACTACGGGTCATCTCCTTCATTGACTCACCGGTAATTAGCTTATCCATCAGCCACATCTCCTAGCCGTCAGTTGTTGATGAGATAGCTCACATTTTTCTTGCACTTTCTGTTTCATTCCTGGAATTCTCACGAAGTTAGAACATTATTTTTTCGGTGGAGCATTTTCTTTTATCTTTATACTGCAATCTCCTCAAATCCGATTGACTGACATTCAGAATATAAATCTGATTGATTGATATACAGAATATAATAAACCGTGTATTTTAACTTTCGGATGTCTTCGCGATGCAAAGTTGAGAACGAGAGCTGACATCGACGCAGACACTCCTCCCCGTACATGACAGCCGCAGCCGCTTGTTCAGATTTGTACGGTGATGAAGTGACGACGATCGATCAGCTCCTCGTCCCCATCGAAGGTTTCCAGAAACTCCAGCTCGCTGAAGCTGCCACGCGTTTCCGTTTCCCTGGTGGCCACCAAACCACTCATGATCTGTGACGACGACGGCGTTAGCCTTCCAGTTGCCGCCGCCGCGGCGGCGGACTGGCGTCCACCATGTATATGTGTCAACCGCAAGCGTGGGACTTGGGCTGCAAGCGCAGTCGGAAAGACAGCCGCGGGTGGCCGCGCGTCGCCGCGGGCCGTGTCGTCGACGGCGCCCTTGGGTGGCGGTGGCGCTGCCGGCGTTTCCTTGTTAGCGGCCCTGGCCTTCCTCAGCCGCCGGGACATCCTCCGCAGGTGCCTCCCCACCGCGTGCCCCCTCGGCGCCACGCTCGCCGCCGCCGCCTGCTGGGCAACCTCCTTCTCCTCATGGATCTTGGACGCGCGCGCGAGGGCTTCGCTGGAACTCCACCATAGCCGCCCGGTGCCGCCGGCGCCGAAGCACAGCGCCGAGGTGGAGGTGGAGGTCGATAGTGTCTGCTGCCCGGATGGGCTGAAGCTGAAGGCGTCGGCGCTCGACGAGGAGGACGCCGATGGGGAGGAGCCCGAATCGGTTTCTTCATTAGCGCCTGCGCCGCCCGCGCCTAACGCCGGGGACGACGGCGACGGGCAGTCAGTAGGCTCGGAGGATGAAGGCGTCGCGGCCGTGGCCACCGTCGTCGTCGTGCCCACGGCGTACGACAACAGCCAATTCATGGCAGCGACTGTGAACTCGTGGCCATGGTATGATGGCGTCTTTATATTCACGCGTCGTGCGCGTCGTCCAGGAGATTGGCAGATGACCATTGACAACCATTCTTGCCTGAATGGTTCTCGGCGGCCGTGTGTATATGGAAGGCCCTAGTACTGTCATTCACTCATTCCATAATAATAACAACACGCCTGAAGGATGGAATTTGTGGACGAGCATGATTTGATTTGCAATCTTCATTCATATGTCATTCTTCGTGACCATGTATGTTTGTGGGCTGTACGTATAGATTGTTTAATGGGCGCTTACATGCAAAAATACTAACCTCATTCGTGGATTCAGCTTAATTGGATCCTTCTTTTTTTTCCTATATATCAATGAAACGACATGTAACTCTCCTATGTATTCGAGAGAAAATTATCTTATAATTTAGAATGGAGTACCTTGTATGTGTTCAAACTTCCCAATTTTCATGTTAATCTTTCTTTGTGATTTCTACTAAATCATCAAGTATTACCATAGCAAATGGTCTGGTTTCAGAAGCACTTGAGGAGAAACATAGCAAATAAATTTTTCATATTGTTTAGTTAGACTTAAAAGCCGGTAATTTGTTTGAGAGAAAAATATTGTTCTGATTGGCAGAGAAAAATAATGTTCTGACTGATAAGACAAGCGATCATGCTCATGTTATTGTTGTGCCATGTTATTGTTGTGTTGTAGGACTCACTTAGAGAAAAGCATATAGCTATGTAGATATTTATTTCTATCTACGAAAAAGTTAGCTTCATGCCCTTAGGATATGAGGTCGAGTGAGGGTATGAGTTGCTGCAAGTGGTGAAACCAGAGGGCCAGCAGAGGCCGTGGCCTCGAAGTTTTTAATACTATGAAAAAAATTCATCAGAAATTCAATAAAAATTCAAATTTTCATCGAAAAATTTCTCCTTTCACCTATTTATGATATATCATCTATTACTCTGTCATCTTATTTAAGAGTGTTGGTTCCGTCACTTGTTGCTTGCGTGGCACCTTCCATTAGAGGAATGAAATGCCTAAGGAGCAAGGCGCTAGAGTTGAACACAGGACATACGTATGAATTAAGCAAAGCTTGAAGAAAAACGACGTGCACAAATGGATTTAAATAAATATAATAATTTGAGAAATTATCTTTAAAGTTTTCCTATAAAAAGTACATCATAGTCATCAACAAATGCTTGCTATATATAGTAAGGGCAAATTCGGGGCAAATTTGGCATGCCTCCACCCAAAAAATCCACGCATGTTTAGTCAGAAGATAGAATAAAGTATGTGTTTAATCAAATTTAGTAAAAATTGCCTAACTAAATATCTTCAGTGTGCCAGAGCTCTGGCTCAAAGAATCTTTTGGTGCTAGACCAGCTCTAGAGTCCTTAAGCCTTTGTTTGATGGAAAAAAAAATATATATTTAAGCTGATTAATTCTGTAACTCCTGGAATATATATGTTCAGTGTTGTTACTACTACTCTGACACGAATTTTATTAATTTTCATCGATTGCTTCCTATTCATATCGCCTCATGTGAACACTTGAGAGACGCTTGTTCAGATCTCCACAGTGATGAAATGATGATCCATCATCGCCTCATCTCCGTCGAATGTTCTCAGAAACTCCATCTCGTCCAAGCTGCTAATCGACTCGTCACGGCAACCTGCACGAATGCATGGAGAGCCAGCGCATTAGACGATATAGACGTACGTTGCCGGTGCCGGGTGGCTACCAGAGAGACCTACCGTGGCCGTGATGCGGTGACTCGCCGTGCGTGACGGCGGCCGCGGCGAGCGAACCACCGTCCCGGTTTGGCGAGGCCGGGCACGGCGACTCTTTGAATCGCTTCGACATGGTGTGCAGCCCGAGGGGCAAGCCGGCGGCCCGGCGAGGACGACGCGTCTGCGGGTGCCGCGGGTCGTCCCTGCAATCGTCGCAGTGCTGTTCGGCGGCGCTCTCGATGATCTCCTCCTGTCTGTCGTCGAGCCAGTCGTCAAGGCTAGGCGAGGGAGGCGGCGGCGGCGGGGGACGGCGACCGCGACCGCGACGTGGCGCGGCGACGGAGCGTGTCCTTGCAGTACGAGATGGCGCGGGCCACGGACTCGGCCCTCTCGCGGGCCGTGTCATCAGCGGCGGCCATGGATGACGACGGCGACCCCTTACCGTCGCTCGTGGCCTTCTTCAGTCTCTTCGAGACCTTGCGCATGTACCTCCCGATCACGTCTCCCTTGACCTTGGGCGCCACGATCGCCACAGCCTCCTCCTCCTGCTGCTGCTGCTGCTGCTGCTTCGCGGGCGCTCGCGCGCGGGAGCCCCGTCGGAGCAGTCTCCTCCCGACGCTGCCGCCGCCAGCGTCGAAGCACAGCGGCGTTGTGGAGGGGCTCTCCTGCCGAGACCGGGGACTTAAAAAGCCGGAGCGGCCGCCGTCGCTCGACGACGACGAGGAGGACGGGGACGTCGAGACGGAGGAGGAGGCCGATCCGGCCGCATTGGCGCTAAACGACGGCGATGGCGACGAGGACGCGCGGTCGAGCTCAGAGGAGTCGGCCATGGCCATGTCCACTGCAAAGCATTGGGCGCCGGAGAACAGCCACGCCGCGAGGAACTGGATGAGCTGCATGGCGGCCGGCGAGGCGGCGAATGCTAGCTAGATAGGCAGGCACGACGGACTTTTGGGTTTTAGCGTGGCGCGGCACATCTCTTAAATACACATGCAGTGATCGATCACGGCGGCGTCCCCTCCGAGATGCCTGCTGCTTGCCTACCTAAAAAACAAGCATCCGCCGGTGATCTGGAACTGGAAGGTTCCTTGGAGTCCTTCCAAATCCATGGCAGCGGTTGCCTTCCTCTGTTACTATCTTCCATATCGGCGTGGTTAAATTACTAGCTCACTATTGGATTGGATCATTATTAGGGTGCATGGAAAGTTATTAAAAACAAGTTTTTGCCAATATAATGCATGGCAATGGAAATATAGTGGCCTTCTCCTATGACATTTGACATATCGTAGGCGGCGCAGGCGCCGTCGGTGTATAGAAAACTAGAAATTGATTTTTTCCAAAAAAAATGAAGATCTTTTTTTTTTTTGAGAAACAAAAAACTAGAAATTCATGCCATGGTTTAAACGGGCTGGCCCAATGGGTGGTACGAGGCACAATCCTATTAGCCACGGCTCTCTCTTAAAGGCCTGGTGCAATTGTTAACGAGCTCGGCCCAAGCATGGACTCCCTCCAAAAAAAAAAAAAAAACGCATAGTGTCTGCATGAGAGAGTATAAAAGCATTCGAATGTCACGAACCAAGTGTTTATATATATGCCCAACTATCTTAAGAATGTGATGCGGTAATATATAGTGATGATGTTTGTTGAATAATAAACACCAAATAATAGGATTGTTCAAGGAATTACAGAATTTTTGCAGCAACGTAGTTGTGTGTCTGTTGCACAGTCACAAAAGTTCTTGGTACGTAGGTACGAGGAACGGGAATCGTGGAACGTGGAACGCTGTTTGAGAAAGAATTTTCCACTGTTGGGACGAAACTGATCACGTTCCTGGTATGGAAACGCACGATCCCGGTATGTGAAACGTGGCACTGTACCACAATCCCTGTGATTGTGGACTGTTGATAAAGGATGACCATTAACCAATGAAGGGCTCGCAGTGATAAATACAGAAATAAGGGGTCTTATATCGCCTGAGATGCCTAATAAGGGATAAATAAAGTGCACTCCATCTAACATCTATGTGCAAAAAGGAATTTCAGTTGGTCCATCAATTCCATTAATGAAGGTGGTCATCTTAAAACATTCACCTTCATAAATCGATTTTTGTAGGCGGGCAACTTAAGACGTCCGCCTTTGTTCAGGCATTGATCCAAATATTATACCAAGAGATCCCTAATTTTAGTTGCACTCTAAGAGACCCTGGAAAGCTAGGACCGCGACTGTAGACGTCGGTGTCTCTGGTCTTTCTATATAGAGATTGCTCAGCAGCTTTCCCCACTTACTTGGTTGGCCATCCATGAGCAAGTAGGACCGGGACTGTAGACAGCGATGTCTTGCTCAAGAGATTGCTCCGCAGCTTCCACCACTAAGCATGCATGCATGTGTAAGGACTCCTCATGCACAAATCACACATGCACAGCCTCGCACGCCATACATTTTTTTTTTTTTTTTTGAAACAGCAAGTCAAGTCTATTTATTCATGCACACGAGGTACAGCAGGTTCGCGAACCAAAATATCAGATACAAAACTCGGGAGGGGATCAAGCCATACATGGTGTTGATCCGGGTCCCAACTAAGACTCAAACGAGCGGGTTCATGAGCACTTCTATTACATGATCTAGGAATATGAGCAATTTGTACTGAGACAAAAGAAAGCGAGATCAGCTCCCGTGCTTCTTGGTATAGGACATACGCAGGACCGAGATCACGCTCATTTGACTGGAGGGCCTTCACTGTGTTCATTGAATCTGTCTCAAGAATAATTCTGCCCATACCATGGTTTGACGCTGTTTGCAGTGCCGCAATGCACGCTTGAGCTTCGGCACAATCAACATCATGGATGGCTCTCAGGAAGCCAGATCCCGCCACTTTCGCCTGGCCTTCGTGATCACGAATGACAAAGCCCCAGCAACCAGTTTTTGTCTCGGCAAAGAATGCTCCATCACAATTTACCTTCAGAATATCTCTCGGTGGACGAGACCATGTCACGGGGGGCCTTATGCTCTTGTTTACTTTCACCTTTGCAGGCCCAGACTCCATCGCTAGCATGGATGCTCTATGAACAACCTGGCCTGGAGAACGCAAGCCTTCGCCTACATTTGCCTTGTTCCGAGTCTCCCACCACGAGTATAGGAGCATGATCACCCGCAAGCATAAATCATCATGGAATGATAAAATGGTCGCCATAAAATCAGCAGCTGATTGTTCCTGGAGCAATTGAATCCGTATATCCTCCAGTAAAGCCTCTCTCCAACACTTGATAACAAACTTGCACTTTAAGAAGCAGTGCCCCCCATCTTCGTTTAATCTCCAGCACACCGGGCATCTAGTATCTATATCCATTCCTCTTCTTGTTATGTTCATCTGTAGTGAGAGACTGTTATGGGCCAAGCGCCAGACGAACTGCTTGATTTTTGGAGCACATTTCAAGCGCCAGATATGCTTCCACTCTAGCTTCTTCTTCACTTGTACACGTGATGGGTCTCCATATTGTCGTCTTGGTCTCTGAGTCAGTTGGTCATGAAGAGTATGGTAAGCAGACTTAATTGAGAACATCCCTTTCTTATCAAAATGCCAAGCTATGACATCTTCTCTGCCAATTTGCACTGGTATAGCAAGTATATGTTGCACATCTTCCTCCCAAAAGACATCTCTGACCAGCACCTGATCCCAGTCACCAGTAACTGGGTCAATCAACTCTGAGACCCGAGTGAGCAGAGTTTGCCTCCGTGGAGTTATGGGCATCCTTGTTACACCACGGGGTATCCATGGATCGAGCCAGATCTTCTGTACGCCTGCAAACACACGCGCACGTTCACGCACATGTGCCGTATATATCACCATCATGCTCGTGCACCACACTTGCCTAGTGTGTAGTGGGCCTGCTGAAGTTGTTATCATCCGCGTGGCGCACCGCGCACGTCACACTTCGTGTGGTGACATGCTCTCTAAATCTAAATAGCAGGCCAGGTATGCTATATCTTTCATCACGTAAAATAAAGTAATTAAGTTAGAAGAAAATTTGCCATTAGACACTTCAAATAACCACTCTTTTGCTATTGGACACTGAAGAAGTTAAAATTTGCTGGAGGACACCTTGATTCTTATTGAATTTGCTGATGGACACCACGTCCAACCAAATACTTTTTATAAAATAGATATAAAATCATATAAATGCCACAAAATTATACCATAAAATCTGTTAGACTCTACGTGATGAGAACTATACAGTAAAATATTGTTTTCCACCAAAAATAACTATTTTATCTCTCTTCATAAAAAAAAAAATTTTACCATAGTTAACTTTGTTTATTTATGAAGAGAGGAAAAAATAGTTATTTTCAGTCAAAAAAATATTTTCTTTGTGTAGTTCTTATCATGTAGAGTCTAACGGATTTTATGATATAATTTTTTGTGACACTTATATGATTTTATATCTATTTTATAATACACACAACCAAATATTTTTTATAAAATAGATAAAAAATCATGTAAATGCCACAAAATTATACCATAAAATCCGTTAGACTCTACGTGACGAGAACTAAATAGTAAAATATATTTTTAGGCTAAAAATAACTATTTTGGCTCTCTTCATAAATAAACAACGTTAACCATGGTCAAATTTATTTATTTATGAAGAGCTACAAAATAATTATTTTCAATGCAAAACAATATTTTACTTTGTGTAGTTCTCATCACTTACAGATCTAACAGATTTTATATATGATTTTATATCTATTTTATAAAAATATTTGGTTGGGCGTGGTGTCCACCAAACAAATTCAATAAGAATCAAGATGTCCTCCGGCAAATTTCAACTTCTTTAGTGTCCAGTAGCAAAAAAGCGGTCACATGCAGTGTCCAATGGCTAGGTCACAAATAAACTCGTGTAAATATAAATTCTCTTGTGCAGTGTTCTTTAGCCCGAATCCCGTATGATATTCTTGACTAATAATATCACAGTTCTGTGATAAGTCAAGCACACTGAACCATGTTCAGCCTTAAGTAATGATTGTATATGAACAACCAACCATGTACGAGGCCAAATCGTTAAGTAATGGTTACATATGAACAACCAACCACATGTACAACAGACAAATTCCATAAATTGGTTCAGAATCAATCCATGAAACACTAATTTACTTTAATGTACTTCCTCTAAAAAAAAATCAATTTAGAAGGAGAAATAGTAAAAACAACACATTTATATACAACTTTTGCATTACAAAAATTGAGACTTGCTAAAATTAAGGTGCTTGAACTTTAGCTTTCTCGGCGATACTAAAATTGCCGTTTTTTGTACACTGCAATTATTTAAGCATAATATGTAATTTTAGTTCTGAGAATAAAAAATCTGTTAGAGGAAACCACAAACCTAATAAAATTTGATCCGTGATGGCACAAAGATAATGAATAATTTACAATTATTTTTATAATTAGACAAAGACAGAAATTTGATTTGTTATAATAAAAATACAAATCACAAATCACAAAATACCTAATAATGTACTTGTACTAGTTAGTTGTATAGGAGATTGTCTTAAATTATAATAAAATTTAGGTACCAATATAATAGCAAAAATTATGTATCTACAAAATACACACACATCTTGTAAATTGGAAGGAAAAGAACACAAATTATTTTTCTCATCACATGATGATTCCGTAAAAGACCCGTTTACGCAGATTTAGATTGAGTCGTCGCTCTGTCATGTGTGCTGGTGGAGCCACGCGACAGCATCCGCGAAGCACTTCCTGTACCTGTCCATGGCAGCCGGCTGCAGAGAGACCCCCACCTCTATCCCGCCGTCGCCATCCCGGCTCTCCGCCACCCCCACTGCGCCGGTCCTCGCCACGGACACGACGTCCACCTTCGCCGGCCGGCCGAACCCGAAGTCCAGGTCGTAGACGCGGAACCTCGGCGAGCCGGCCACGGTCAGCAAACCCGTCGGGAGTACCTCGATGATGCGACCCATCCACGCCTCCATGCGTGACGTCCCGATGTCGCGCACAGCTTCGTCGATGGAGGCGGCGAGGGCGGCGCACGCGCTGAAGAGCCCGCCGGCGCCGCCCGCGGCCAGCTCGCTCGTTGGTGCGAGCGCGATCGCTGGGCCGACGCAGTTGCCGAGGTACTTGTCCGGCAGGGGAGGCTTCATCCGCGAGCGGTGGTCGACGGGGAAGAGCATGCAGGTAACCGGGCACTCTCCGGCGGCGGCGCCGCCGCTGCGCTCCTTGGCTCGCTGGTAGCACGACCAGACGAAGGCGAAGGTGGCGACCAGAGAGGAGCACCGCGGCGGCGCGATGCCGCGCTTCGCAGCCTCGTCGGCGACGACGTCCTTGACGCGCTTCAGGTCGTCCTTGGACAGCACGAACGTGGCGAAGAGCTGGTCGGCGGTCATCTCGACGATCTCACTATCTTCGGTGCTCTGCGCCGCTTTGATGAAGACGTCGTACAGACGCCTTGGGTCGGCGAGGAGAGTCCGGTCGATGACAGGCGGCGGCGGCGCTTCGGCGCTGCCGCCTCTGCAGGCGGCCGCCCAGGTGTGCAGGAAGTGGGTGGAGCCGGAGCCGTCGCAGGCGGCGTGGTGCACGGTGACGCCGATGGCGAGGCCGCGTCGCGCGGGAAGGAGCGTGGCCTGAACGGCGAACAGCCTGCCGCCCTCCGGCAGCGGCGGCACGAGAGCGGCGATCTTGGCAACCTCCCGAGGCTCGTCGGTGGCGAGGGCGTCGACGTGCGTGGCGTCCGCGTCGTCTTCGTCGTCGCACTCGGCGAACGTGAAGCTGACGGCGTCGCCCGGGCGGTAGTGCAGCTCGTAGCGGTCGGACGTGCCGGGGGGTGAGGCGGACGCGGCCGGCGAGCGGGTAGAAGGCGCCGAGGGCCTGGCGCAACGAGTCCCGGAGGATGGAGACGATGGCGGCGACGTCAGCGTCGGCGGCGAGGCGGTAGATGAAGAGGCGCTCGACGGGCGGGGAGTGGAGCCAGAAGACGTCGAAGAAGGTGAGCGGGAGCGAGGTCTCCGGCGGTGACGGAGACGGCGGCACGAGGGTGGTGTCGTGTACGTGTACGCGGAGGCGAGGAGACGGCGAGGAGGCCCCTGGTGGCGCCCCTGCAGGTGCAGGTGGCTGCTGCTGGTCCGGCGACACGGCCATGGCGGCCGCCAATGGTATCGACGTCGGACACGGACGGGCTTGCGGCAGGCAGTCGGTGACTGGGTGGCAATTGGGACGGAATAGTTGGACTTGGACCGATGCCGGATGGAAGGCCATCCGAGGTTGATATAGTGGGTTGGTGCTTGCTTTGCTTGGCTGCTGAAAATTTGCCGCCTCCAGCAGCCGTCCCTGGCTTGTTCCTGTCAGCTTCGTCTGCTCGCCTGCTCGCCTATCCAATATTCCTCCCATCTTCTGGACGGTAAGGTTGCGTCATCCATGACCACAAAAACATCACCGAACCTCATTCTCTCATTTTTAGAAAAAAGACAAAAGAGAGGGGATGAGAAACTAGCACACGTCTTTCTGTTTCAATCTCCTTCGGAATTTCTTTTATTTCACTGCACTGCTTTTAAGGAGTAATGTATTTATCAAGGTTTTAGATCTCCCCGGCCAAGGGTATTTAGCGTATGACAATTCGTTACATGGGGGTGAATTATAGGCGAGCTCTATTGCTAAGATCTACTAGAAGGCAACTTATGTCCATCTGACTAACTACCCCAAATCTTCTTTCTACCTTCCGTAGTGGAAACTCTTTCGTCGTACATAACGAAGTGGGGAGGGTTCAAAAGCTATTACACTGAGGAATAACAAGGGAACATATTATCAAGAAAAAGAAGGATCTGGCCAGGGATCTTTTGAACCGTACATATTGTAAGTTGCTTTTATGGAGCTCAATTCCTTTTTTTCTTTTATTTCCCCTTCCTTTAATGATAGTGTTTAACGTGAGTGAGGTCTTGTATCTGGTCAGGTACGAGGTAACCCGTTACAGCTTTCTTCGGTTGATATCTTTGTGAGTACAGTGCATTCCATGAAGTAAACTCCTCTCGTCACAGCAAAGACTGTTCTCTCCATCCTGGCATTAGACTATACTGTATCCGTTGAGTAATAAGAAAGTAATGACTGTGGAAGAGAGTGTGTTGTAGGAGGGTTAGGGAATCAAAATATTAAACTGCGGGTGGAAATGGAAAGCAAGCCTAATGGGGATATAGCAGGTTATAGCTCAAAGTTTGATCAGTCTCAAATAGCTATAGCCGGCTATAACGACAACTATAGCCAAAGATTTATAATCTTGGTATTTGTTGATATTTATTTTGTCATAAGAGATGATTTTCAACAACTAAATATATTTTCTAGTATAATACTCATTCCATTCCAAACTATAAAATATTTTAACTTTTCCATACGCATTAATTTTACTATATATCTAGACATAACGTATCTAAAAGAAAGTTACAATATCTTAGAATGTAGAGAATATTTATTACTCTCTATATCCCTAAACAAATCAATTTGTAGAGTTCTTTGAAGTTAAACTTTTTTATGTTTGATCAAATTTATAGGAAAGAGCACCAAATTAGATCATTAGATACATTATAAACTATATTTATATCATTAGATATATCTAAACTTTATTTTCAGAATAAATTTATTCAGTATCACAAAATGTGTTTATATTTTTCTCTATAAATCCAATCAAAAAAAAAAAACTTAGAACAACTCCAGAAATTGATTTTCTTCGTCACAAATAAACTCTATCAGACTTATTCTAGCCGGACTTTTTTTTACTTCATGTTTTAATTTATTTATCAAAAAGACGCGTGCTAGTCAAAGTAAAAAAAATATGTCTGAAGGTTATTACACCTTTGGAGCGAAGGCACATACATGTCCTAAGCCGATTGGTGAAAAGAAATCTGATAGACTGATAACTTCGTTGAGATTGGTCGCTATAGAAACGGTCCTGAAGGGGAACCTTGGCCTGAAAAAGCTAGTGGTGTTTCTAGGCTACTAAAGTCGTTAGGAGGTACTCCCTCCGTCCATGATTAAGGCCTTGTTTAGTTGAGCTGAAAGTTACAACTTTCATGCAACTTTTAAAGAACTTTCCCATCACATCAATTTCTACCCGCATATATGGAGCAGTAAATGTTAGTAAAAAAAATAACTAATTACATGGTTTAGTTGTAAATCACGTGACGAATCTTTTGAGCCTAGTTGGGTCACGATTGGACAATATTTGCCAAATACAAACGAAAATGCTACAGTGCGTGAAAGAAACTTTCTCACGAACTGAACAAGGCCTAAATGCTCCTTTGGAGTTTAAATTGACAAAATACTGTAGCTGTGAAATTACCATTTTACCCCTAAAAAGTTAGCAGCTCATAGTTAGCAGCCTGGAGCCGAACGCTTCTGGAGTGTTCCTTCCAGCTTATAGCCGAACACGTGGTGGAGAGCATTCCACGTACTCCTAAGCATTCAAGTTTTTTATTATTTTCTCCATCGCCAGTTCTGGAGTGGCATACGGAGACCAGCACTGCTTCTCATCGAATCCCTTTATTTCGGGATTTTTTTTGAATCCTAAACGAGCATTTAATCGTGGACGGAGGGAGTAGACCAGAAATGTATTTTCAATATTTATAGACTTACTATAAGAAATCCACAAATTGAGGGACTGGTCCTGACTTTGTAACCTAGTTACCGGTCGTCCGGGTTACCGTCAATCAATATCGAAATAACTGACTGCAGAGTACTTCCTCCGTCCCACGGAGTTTGTCACTATAAAAACGTGTTTGCAAGAGGGGCACGGATTTTTAATGACAAACTCCATGGGACGGAGGAAGTAGCTTGCTGGCTGGTCTGCTCCGGCTGCTTCTGCCGGCTGCTTCAGCTGGTTGAACAGTACCAGCGTGAGAGAGGGAATCTGCCGAAGCAGCTGGCAGTAGAGCAGCGAACACGGTGCTTTTGACAACTGACAGGTGAAAACTCCAATCGAAACACGCATTGTGGCTAGTCTCTTCTAGAGAAGAGAGATTGGAGTTGGCGAAAAACACACTTCTTTTAGCTTCTCTAGTCTGCATGTTGTCTCTACCATGTCTGCAGGATGCTATTAGAGGTTGACCGATCGTCCTGATGGGATCTCTGCTGTTTGAGCGCTCCAAGATGCGTTGTAAACTTTTAATTTTGCTGTTGCTCGGTCCTAAATATTAGCAATATTGAAATAGCATGAATTTTAGTGCGATGAGACACCGAAATTCATGTCAAAATCCAGCCAAATTCAGCACCAAAATTCAGCGTCTGCCACACGAAGACACTGCAAGAAGGTTGCAACATGTAAAACTGGCATGCTGTGCTCTGCCATCAAACTGGATCGCTTCCATTTATCTTCTAAGGTCAAAGTCGATCAACACTCCAAGACTTATTTATGGAACATTTTAGCTTTCTTATAACACACACCATGTCAACATGTGCAGCGCGTGTGCGTGTGAAACTTCCAGCGACCATCGCAGGCTGCGCTGCTCTTGCCCTGTCAAACGAAGGGTGTCAAACGAAGGATGTACATATGCTGCGCTTCAACCATATGCATGTCGTTGGACCCCTTCAGCTTTATATTTCTGAAAGATTGCTAAAAAATGTAAAATTGGTAGCACTAGTGAAGAGTGAACAGCATATCTGCAGTGCATGCATATACTTGTATGGAGTTGGAAATATGAAAATCATATAAATAGATTTGTCTTTTTAAACTAATATAAATAGATTTGTCATAAAAAATAGGAAAATACATATATCACTTTTCGATAAATAATTTTATAAAAATAAGAAGTCAAAGTAATATCTTCGAGACTATATCACTGTCCAAAATAACTTTATTTTTTTAGTATGGAGGAGAGAGTACTAGCAGATTAAAAAAATAAAAAGAAAAAGAAAAAGAAAAGCAAAGGATTTAGCTTTTTACAGTGACAAGTACACAGGACCTGCCTACCATGTATGTTGTCCATGGTGTACCTACTCCATCACTAAATACACAACAGATTCTTCGATGCCACCCTGCTTGCCTAAGAATCACAGGAAAATTGCAAAACATTCATTAACAATACCACGAGCAAACCAACTATTTTGTTTTTTCTTTCTTTTTGAGTAAAAAAACGAGCAACTATGAAGAGTACAAAGGTCTGGGAGATTAGGTCGTTAGGACCTAGCATTGCACACAATCTCGTCCAACCATTTAATCATCACGCGATAATTGTGGAATTTGGCATCTAGACTGCTCACTTTCTCGTGCGATCAACCCACGGATCACACGATGCTACAGATGCCAGCGACACTCTTAACATGTGCGCAAAACTCTTGCAGATAATACATACTACTCTCTTTGTTCCAAAATATCTGCCGCTTTACTCTCTTTGTTCCAAAATATATGTCGCTTTGATGTTAGCCACAAGTTTAAACTTGGTTTTATATAAAATACGTATAATATTTATATTTCTACATAAATTTATTAAAAAAACTAAATTCAAATATCTTTCTATTTCCGATAATACTAATTATAATATTAATCGATATACTTATTATTTATAAAAATTATTAGTATTTATTCGGAAAGCAAATACGACAGATATTTAAGAACAGACATGATATGCAGCCAGGACCACTCGAGCACAGCAGACGGACATCAAACAAGCCCTAAAAAACCGAAAGTTTCACAATTGGGCCACCATGGACCTTTTGGCGCTGCCCCATCATGGGTCGTTAGAGCCGCCACCACATGCTGCCCCCACCCCCCAGCCTCCTACACTAACGCCACCCCACACCAGCAACATCAGCAGGACTTGCAGAGTTGCAGGTGATCACCGGCCGCCTTCATGGCCACCAGTGCCATGGTTGCTGTCACCGCCAACTCCACCCGATCCAGCATCCTGCCGCCAGATCCTCCACCAGTATCAACAGCGCCCTAGGAGAATCCACTATTGCCGCCTATAGCCAGTCCACCTCGGCTGCTGCCAAAGTTACTGGTCCATCCTCCACTGTATATGTAGTTACCGGTCCATCACTGTACAAGGATTTCCTTTTTGGACGCTTGAACTGGCCTTCAACTTCAACAGGAGGAAAATGTAAATTGAATTTTGCATCAATATCCTCCACCTCTGTCAGATTTAGCATCCTTTAGTGCTTCAAAGATAGTTATAAAGTTTCTTGTTAAGTTTTTGCCTTGTATCATCTTCTGTCCTCCATTTCTCATCATCAAATCGTTTCTCATAATACAACTCTACAGCAAACTTGCGCTTCTGAAGAAGTAGCCACATTCTGTCTAAGGCCTGAACTGCCCAGAGCAGCTACACAAAACACATTGAGTCAATAAATGCAAACAGTTGGTAAGTTCAGGGAGAGGAACCAATTTGTCTTGAAGAATACTTACCTAGCTTATGCCACCTCATTTCAGGCACATCATCATATTCATAACGCTCATAAGAATATTGGTTTTTTAGCAGAACATTTCTCCTTTCTGTACATTGCAATGAATGGAATCTGACAGTTAACAAAAACTAAGTCAGACGAGCAAGCATAATAAATTGTGAAACAGATTTTCACAAATTTGCATACTTCAAGTTTGTTGACATGCAACATGGTTAGAACGTCAGCAATGTCCTTCTCACATGCTTATTACCGAAAAGAAACAGAAACCCATCACCAGTTAGTTGGCCGTGTATCCATAAACTTTCTTCCTCTATCATCGTGTAATTCGTTGGAGGATCTCCAGTCAACTCTTCAGACAATGCCACAAAGAAAAATAAACGAATCATATGTACGTCTTAAACTGAACCAAGATTTAGTGTGAATTCAAGTTAGCTGGTATATACCTGTATCCTCTCAGGCAAATCATTTTGTTTTATTTCCTCATCTTTTTTTGTCGTAGACTTCTCTTCAAGAAAAAATGGCTCAAACTCGTCTTCAAGCCTCTTCGCTCTCAACTCACCTGAGTTAGAAGCCTCCCTCTCAAGCCCTTGCTTTCTTCATGCTAACAACTCATCATCTCCAGCCTTATTCAAGCGCTTAAACTGGTTTCTCTATAACAAGACAAAAAGAGCATTATTCATAAACACGCCAAGAAAAAAGGGACAGGAAAGCCAACATTGACTAAAAAAACATACAAGCTTTGGCCCACTAATGCCGGTGACTTTATTCTTCTGGAGGAAAATGCAGCCATCCTCATCAAGGATGAAGTCTTCTGATTCCCTGTGTGATCTCATATATTTCAGGACAATGTACACGATAGATTATGTTACATCTATTTCTAGTAGGAACAAATTTCAAGTACCTTTCCTTTTTACTTGTCATCACTCTTCCATTCTTCCTCTCCTCCCACACTTTCTTCCTCGTCATCAGAATCTGCAATGAAGCTATCATTCTCATATTCATCCAGACCATCCTCAGCACATCATCAACAGATTTATGCAGCTGTTACTTCACTAGCCCCAGACGAAATCATAATTGAAGGTAATATAGAACAAACGAGCAAAAGTGAAACCACAGCAATCCCCATTCAGTAGAAAAATAAAATAACAAACAGACTAAATAATTTGGGGGGAACAGGAAGGAAAGCTATGGGGAGCACCAACTAGGTACACCGCCCATGCCCGTGAGAACCAACACCAGGAAGAAATTGCGAGAAACATTCTGACCTCCCTCGTCGCCATCGTCCCCACCGCTGGAGGGCCGTGCATCCTCCTCCTCCTCGACCTCGATCGCGTCGTCTAGGGTTCCAGCAAACCCACCAATTTCCATCAGTAACGCACACAAACCACCTGAAACGGCAGAAATCGGCGAAAAACCCGCATACCTTCCTCATCCGAGGGCACCGTGCGCCCCATTGTTCTCCATGGACTTCAATGTTCAGCCTGACCGAACCACGGGTGGATCAATTATGTGGAGTTCGCACCAATGTACCATGCAGTAATCGAAATCCACGAAAGGGCCGAGGGAAAAAAAAACTGGACTCGGCGATTCTTCAATCCGCCGGCCGATCAAGCTAGGCTAGGTTACTCACCGGCGAACAAAGAAACCGATCCCAAGTGCTGAAGCTGAACCACCACCGCACCACGCCAGCCAGGTACCAGCAGCAGGCGCAGATAGAGGGAGGCGAGAGTGAGAGTGAGACGCCTCTTGGCGGAGGAAAGACGAAAGAGGGCCTTTCTTTGTCTGCAGCGTCCCGTCATGGTCCGCCGCGAAGACGCACGCACATTGATTTTTTTTATTATTTTTTTAGAGAGCGCACGCACGTTGAATAGTGAGTGATCCTGCCGAAATGGGCCAGCCAGGTGATGATGGCCTTTGTGGCCCGCGTTTTGGTCTGGCCTAGACACGGCACGGCCTGGCGACCGTTTTTTTATTTGATAACACAAGCCTATTAATCAACAGCAGCGAGCTGTTTGAAGGGAGAAACACTCCAAATTATAAGTCGCTTTAATTTTTTGATATATCTATTTTTGCTGTGTACTTCCTTCATTTCAAATTATAAGTTGTTTTTTGACTTTTTTAATACATTCATTTTGCTATATATCTAGATATAATAATATGTCTAGATACATAACAAAATAGATGAATCAAAAAAGTCAAAATAACTTATAATTTAGAACATAGGGAGTATATAGATATAATAATGTGTCTAGATATATAGGAAAAAAAAATAAATCAAAAAAGTCAAAGTGATTTATAATTTGGAACGAAATGCACATGAGTTGGATTTGAGCTTGATATGGATGCAGAATGTTGAACAGACTGGCGCTGATCTAGCTTATTGGGCTAATACAGGTGCGCCGTCTGGTTCATTTGTCTTGCTATCTTGAAGATCCTGTATGAGTGTGCTGAGTTGTATTTGATGAACCACTGAGTGAAAGGTTTGATTGTCCAATTTGGTGGCGTCGAAAGATCTGTACCATTGAAAAAGGTCACCAGCTGCTGGTTATCTGACAGATAGTTTGGAGAGTGGAGATTAAGCAAAGCACGTCGTCATTGCAGCTAAGGCCTTGTTTGGATGTTGTAGTATCAAGAAACCATAGTATTAAAAAACTGTAGTTTTAGAGCCAGTGATGTGCAAAACTGTGGTTTAAAAAAAAGAGGTCTATAGTGAAGTTTTTAAAACTCCAAAAAGACTACAGTTTCAGCAATACCATGGTTTTTAAAACCATAAAATTTGTTGCACCCAAATACTTTATGACACTCTAAAACCAAAGTATTTCACAAAACCATAATATTTTTCTAAAACTCTAAAAATACTTTGTATCAAATAGGGTCTAAACCTGCTAATGGGCTGTAAACTGCACTGAAACTGAAACTGGATCAAATTATTTAACCCAAGCTCCTCAATCCACCCCGCCTCCACACTGCTTCGCGTTCCCACAAAACAAAACTGGAATAACATTTAATTAACAGCAAATCAGTCCGACTCATCAGTGCAAACCATGACATGAAACCATTTTAAATTATGTAGCTGCAGAGTGCTCCAACCGCAGAGACGCTACGTGCTCGACCCGCTGCTCTGCTTCTCCTCGGCCGCAAACAAAGGCAAAGCAAGGTCACTCTAGTTCCTCTGCTTCGAGACTATCAAAACCAAAGAAATCCAGATCAAACCAAATCAATCCATTTTATGTGCTAACCCAAACCAATCTAGACCATTACAGTTTTGAGCCATTTCTCCCCAATCAGGCCATTACAGTTTTGAGCCATTCACCCCCCCCCCCCCCCAATCTAGATTATCCCAAAACAGATGCCAAAACCACATAAACCGGGTTGAGCCCAAACCATTAGCAGCTTTAATTGCAGCTAGAGTTAGAGCCGCTGCCTCTGCCATTATGACTAATGTAGTGGTCAGCCGGTCATGGTGGCCTGAAGAAACACAATCTGCACTTGACCTGCTGTGATCAGTTGAGGCATCTGAATAGCATCTTGTTCTTAGAAGGACTAAAGGCAGGCTGATCCTGTACACTGGAGGCCACAGAAGCATCTGTGCATCATTCTGCACTATATGTGTACCTGCATTTGGCAGGATTATACCTTGATCTGGGAGTTGTAGTCCATCAGCGCTGCTGTCGGCATGTCGCAGCAAAGTTGTCTCTGCGGATCCCGTTGTACCTGTTCGTCTTAGCACCAAAATTCACCCTCAAAATTCAGCCAAACTAGGAAATATGTCCGTGCGTTGCAACGGGAGAAAATAAGTAATAAAATCAAAGTAAGATAATAAGATAAAAGTATTTATAACCATAAAAAAAGTTTTCTTACCAAATCACTAAGAATTGTCTATTACAATCCATGCTTAAGGTTCATGCATAACATCTAGGGTGTGTTTGGTTGTAGATGAGAGTTGCATTGTATATCATCATTGAGGGATACAGGCTGAGAGAAACCGTATTTCAGAAAAATAAGTTGTTTACTAAAGTCACAGGAATAAATAAAAAAACATAAGATGTTGTTTAGCCACCTGTGGGAGGGAATGTAACCTTTGATGTGTAGAGACAAGTCATACTCTTATCTCTTATCTCTTCTATTTAATTAGAATTTGTATTTAATTTATATTTCTATTCCTATTCATATTATCCCATGCACATTGCAACGTTACTATAGAATGGGGCCCATAAATTTTTTTTCTCTACCCTCACCGTATCTCTTTCTTCAATTCTCTCTCTGTCATCATTTACTGCCCTACCACCAGCGCCTTGGTGACAGCTACGCCATCGTATCTGGCCTCCAACTCCGTAGGCTGCACCACCACAGCCGCAGCCATCGTGTCCACTGGCCCGAAATTTACCTGCCCAAGAGCGGTGCGGGCAACTGCAGATATGTGGCGAGTTTGACTCGCGGGAGGCCACAACGAGCGCTAGATGCTAGGTGTGGACGGCCGCGTCGGCTGGTGGTGGCAGTGGTGCATGCAGCTGTGGCAACCGTGAGGTGCGGGTGGGCGCTTCGGTGGTGCGGCACCTGTGGCAACTGCGTCTTGCGGGAGGCCATGGCGAGCGCAAGTCTCTAGAGCCCGTGACGAACACGAGGTAGGCAGATCTTGGTGGAGGAGATCGATATGCAGCTGCGGTCGGTGGCAAGGCTCCCAATCGATTTCTGTTGTCAGCGCACAACGTCGGCCTAGGTCCAGCGGCGTTGAGGCAAGATGATGGCGATGGCGTGGCTCTTCTCTATCTTCATCGGCGGCAAGGTGTCCCGACAGATGGTTGAAAGAAACCATCACTCGTAGCCATCACACTTTTGCGTCGGATATTATTGATTGGGATTTGATTTTTGCATTGATATACATACCGATTTAGAGTTGTAATTTAATTTGGCATTGATGTACATATCGGTATTGAGTTGGAGGGGCGGGGGGGGTGAAAGACGTTTCTTCTGGTATTTTTTACTCGGTTTCAGATTCAGACTCAATTATATGTGAAAACGAAAAACTAAACGCTATCCGAGTCAATCTCTTAGTTGGACGAAAAATTTGATGACAGAAAATTTGACTTTTTAGTAATAGGGATAGATTCAGCACCAAAATTCAGTGTTTGCCACACGAAGACACTGCAAGAAGGCTCCAACATGTAAAGATAGCATGCTGTGCTCTGCCATCACTGGAACGCCTAGGTCAAAGTTGATCAGCACTTTAAGACCTATTTATGGATCATTTTAGCTTGCTTATAACACATACCATGTCAACGTACTCCCTCCGTATAGGAAAAGAATGTCGTTTTGGATAAGGTTTTGGTCAAACATTAGGAATATAAATCATGAATAACTTTTAAGTTATTGAGTTTAGAAATGTGAAAGCCATGTCAATAAATTTGTCTTGAAAAATACTTTCATAAAAGTATAAATTTATCATTTTGTGATGAGTATTTTTACAAAAATATGAAGTCAAAGTTATACTTTGGAGACGTGTCATTGTCCAAAAACGTTTTTTTTTTTTTTTTTTTTTTTTTTTTTTTTTGCTATATGGAGGGAGTACGTGTGTAGTGTGTGTGAAATCAAACTTGCGAAGTTGCACTGACCATCTCAGGCTGCTCCTGCTGTGTCAAACGAAGAGTGTCAATCAGCACTGAAACATCATAGTTTCAGGACTCTCCGAGTCTCCGTCTAGGGATTTTACTATTATATTTATTTTATTTTTTTATTTTAATAAGTCTGGGTGGTTGACCTGACCTAAGCACTCACAATGGAAAATGTTAACATTTCGTTATCGCGCTATAGTTGTGGAAATTGCTTGCATCTAGGCGGCTCACTTGCTCGTGTGATTAGCCATGGTTCACAAGGATGCTACAGATGCTAGCGACACTGCTAACATGTGTGCATAACTCTTGCAGATACTGCATGCAAGATGCAGCAGGAACACTCGAGCACAACGGACGGGCATCAAATAAACCCCCAAAACGAAAAGTTTCACAATGGGGCCAGAATATCAAATTCACAGGACACGGTAACAAAATACAGCCACTATGTACATACATGCATTCTATAAGGACGTCGTCCAAGATGCAACAACAGGAGTTACAAGGCCAGGCAGTTTTCTCCCATCCCAACAGTATCAGTATGTACACAAACTGGACAAGAGTTGAGGAAACGGTTTCATCTGATAGTTCTCGTCTGAATTAAGACTCAGCAGGAGTCCAGAACACATCCTCAGTCCATCATCATCCGCCGCTTCCGCCATCCAGTGCTGGGACACGACCTTTTTGACACCGCCACTGGCTGCCCCCCGACCTCTTACACTAACGCCACCCCACACCAGCAACATCAGCAGGACTTGCAGCTGATCCCCAGCCGCCTCCTCCTCCACCACCAGTGCTATGGCTGCTGTCACCCCATCCAGCAGCATTCTTGCCTCCAGATCCGCCGCCAGTACCAACATCACCCCACAAGGAGCCACTATTGCCGCCTGTACCCAGTGTGCCCCGGCTGCTGCCTAAGTTACTGGCCCATCCTCCACTGTTGCCACCACCACCATCTTCATTGCCACGTCCTTGTCCATGACCACCAGAGTTGTTCCTTGAATCAAACCTCCCTCCTATTTCAGAGAAAAGGGCATACACTTAATGCTCACATATTTGAAGGGAACTTCTGAAGTCTCAACAAATGTAACTAGTCAAATCACAAACAAATGTTGAGAAAACAGTGGTAAATCTGGTTATCAGCTAAATCAAACTCAGTTTGACTAGATATTAGTAAACATCCACAGCAACATGTTCACAGTCTGGGAAGCAAAATAGTAACAGAAAACTGAAAGAAAAACACAAGAAGGAAATATTTCGAATCATACAAGAAACAAAACCAGATGAAGATTACTTCTATTTCAGATATGACTAGTAACTCACAGCATAAAGTGGTGGGAATCACCACAATTCCACAAGCATGCTAACACTATCTTCAAGGACTCTAGCAAATCATGAGAAGAACAGTAATGCTCTACATAGTGAGAGTATTATAATTCTACTAATCCATGCGAAGCATCTCAAAGATTATCATAGCGAATTATGCATAAACTTGATCAACATCATAAGCACATCAATAACTCACCTGATCGTCCAGATAAAGCCCTATAATTACCATCTCCCCTCCAAACATCATTTGCATCATCAGCACCACCACCAGAACCGCAAGCTGAGTTATTCATAGGCACCATTGCAGCAACATTTCGCATTGATGGTTCAGCACCAGATGGTCGTTTGTCAATATTCTTCTGGAAATAGGATATGAGGCGGTCAATGTTGTCAAAGTCTCTCTTCCTGAACCTGAAACCCTTTGGGTATAATCCGACATACTCATGATGCGGATTTGTACCCCTAATATATGACAATATAAAGGTTCCAGGATGTTCATGAGATATGCCAAAACTATATACTATTCTCATGGGATTCTCTTCCTTCTCTGCCCTTAACATCTCATCAACCTCATTTTTTAGACCCATCCTGAATTTACGGTAACAGAGCATGCTTTTGAGGTGTCCAACCAACGGGTCCACATATCTGTCAATAACCTGTATATTATATGAAAATTAGGGTTGTGAGAGGAAGGCCCAGCCACCTCAAAATGAAAAAAAACAACTAACTGCAATGTCACAAAAAAATGAATGCGGAGAACTGAAGCTGAAAGAAAATAAGTGAGAAGACAGGGGTGAGTACTCCATATCAGGAGCACCAACCTCATCCAGGTCTTCAAAAGTTTCATTGTCAATTGTTAGTGTTTTTCCCAGGCGGAGCAAATTTGTCATATCTTTGTGATCCTTTCCACCTTCAGATATCTCCTTGTGTGCATAAACGCCATCAGCAATTTTTAGGGTAAGAGTCAAAAACAATGGTCCCCTAGAACTTGCCCGGATCACCTTTTCACCAGGCTCTTTATCTGATAAAAACTGTTTCAAGAAAAGAGTTTAGATAAGATGGGCATAGCATAACAGAAGAGAGAAAGCAGAGTGGATTTAGTTTAACAAGGCATCAAACCTGCATGGCTTCTTCTGCTGTCAGATTCTTAAAGTAGGGATGCACAATCATCCGGGGCTGGAAATGCTTCTTTGCAAGTTCATTTTGCTTTCGAGCCTTATCTTGTGCAGTCTGTGAGGTCATGTCTTGTTCGTGATAGTAAGGATCCTGATCACCTCTGGAGAATGGTTTCCCCCTCATTTCACTAGCCTTGCAGGTTAGGTGAACCATGAACCTACTTTTATTCAAATTGCAAATTTTGCCAGTTAATACATCACCTTCATGTAACTGTGATGATTCTGGATCAAAACCTTGATCAGAATAGCAGTCTGCCATAACTATGGCTTTCAAACCAGAATCAAACATGCAAACTATTTTGTTCTCCTGTATATTGCGAACAGTAACTTGAACAATTCTTCCCTCAGATATGGTATCCTCTGTTTCACCAGAAAGCATCCAGAACTCCTCGTCTGGGCTTGGCTCAACATAGGGGGTTCTCCAATCAGAAAAACCACAGAGCAGCTCTGTCTGTATATCACACAGTGTTTCCTTTTTACGGTATTCTTCTGAAATGCTCTTTATATATTCATCAATATCAAGATTTCTAAGAAAATGCGGCCTTTCTCTAATGTGCTCAATCACCAACTCTTGCTCGTCATCATCCATATCATTCATTTCCTGTGGTGCATCTTCAGCATAGATATCCTTAGCCAGTTTTTTCGCTAATGCATATGATTCAGGATGGATCCTTGTGTCCTCAAGCATATCAATGATTTGAGGACTGGCCGCAGCTGCGGCTGCACCACTCCGTCTTACACGTAAAAACCCAGAAGCATTCATGAATACTTTCTTGCCTAGAGGTTCTACAAGATCCTTGCGGCTGAAAATCGATCCCTCTCTTACCAGATCTTTCTTCAAAGCTGAAGCTTTACACGGACCCAGACCAGCAATAAATTGCAATGTTGAAAAATGCCACTCATGGCTAATAGCAAGATTAATATCGAAACCTATCTGATTCATTGCAGCAACCATTACTTGCTCAACAACTTCATACTTCTCATCAGGAGTAAGAAATTGTTCCATCGCATGCAGTTTCCAACAAAGTATCTCTTTTCCAGGTCCACATAGTGTAGCAATCATTGCCAATGGATTCTGAAGGTAACGTCCAAGTGCCACAGCCCTCTTCACAATACCTATATAATGATTGAGGTAAGATAACAGCTGTTTGTAAGTTACCGAACCAAAGTAACGGTAAATCACCATGTTGCTACTATAATACCTGAGTGATCAGGAAGTTGATCCGAAGATATTCGAGAGTTCTCATACAAGCGAGGCACAGACTCATCACCATAGACAATGCTAAGATTTTTCATGTGAGGGATAACATCTTTGGAATTATCTTCTACGATCCCCTTATAAATAACCTGTCACAAGAATAAATGCCAGTTTAACATTAGCAATGAAGAGCATTAATTAAAGCTTAAAAATGAACTTTCACCTAGTACTGTTGTAGGGCAGTCCAAACAGACAGAATAACTGAAAATTTAACCAACTAGCTATTATATACACAAGCACTGGAAACATGTTCACCCGGCAGTTGAGCCTGATATGCTTCATAAAACGTATTGCCTGATGCATCTAAGGAACAAGGTTGTGACAGCCTATATGGTGAAATCAGGAGAGTAACAAAACTATAATAATGATAAAAATTGTGTGCAGCAAAGATACTATGTTCTGCAATAGCACAGTGAACTCAAAGAGATAACACAACTACAAATAAATCCTATGCAAATGCTGACAATAACACCATGCTCATATAGTGGCCGGATTGTACAACAGCATGATTGATAACATGAAACTCATCAGTAGGGGGCCAACAGCCAACTTAAAGACCTTTTTGCAGGTGCGACTGTATAAGGCTGGAAGAAACATATTACATGTTCTAATGTGACGAGAAATACCTCATAAATATCATCTTTGAGTTGTCTGCAATTGTAGTTTGATGCTCCTAAGCACACAACATGTGGTTGATGATCAGTCATAAACTTTAAAACTTGTTGTCGATGCTGATCATTCTTCTTCTGTTGCTCCTTGGTGACACCTTGAGACCTGTTACTGATAGAACCCACATGTAAAACATCAACCAATTCTCCTGATGAGTCTAACATTACAAAGGTGAGTGCTGGCTTCCTAGGATCTGAGCAGCAGGCCATAACTCTCAACTCTGACTCATCATCCAAATCAATGTCAGCATCCTTCTTCTTCTTCCAAGGAGCAACAGTTACCTTGTTCCACAACTGTTTCCCATATTCCATATGGAGCCAATGTTTAGCTTTTGCTGCCAACAGTGATCGAGCCTCCTTTTCCATTGATGGAAGAAGGAAACTGAAGAAGGCATCATCTAGTATCATCTTTCGTTGCTCATCCCACAATTGTGCAGACTTGCTGACACAGTCACTTAGATAATTCTCATGTGCATCAGACAGTAGTTCTTTATTATCATCTTCTAGCAATTTTACAGTAACCTTGAGAAGCTTCTCTTCTTCTGCTTTCTGAATAAGAAGCCACTGTGCATCTACAAACTTATCAAGTGGTTTTTCTCTCAACCACTTAACACCCGATAGTTGATGATATGGATCTATGATCATATTGCCCTCAGATGTGGGACATGTTGACACAACTGCTTTATTCATGAAGATGCCTCGAATATGCTTTCTTACAATTGGCTCACAACTTATCTCAACTGCTGCCTGATAACAAAGGAGGAAAAAGGGGACATAGAAATACTGTTGTCAGCTCAAATCAATCAACTAAAGTTTTGTGCCCTACAAAAATGATCAAGATTTTGACGTCTATTAAATACCATGTGTCTCGCACCACGAAGAACATCTTGTGGCATTTCAAACATTGAACATGTGAAATTTGCAGCGACCACTTCAGGAGAATCTTTCCTGCTATCAAGCTCGCCAACATCCTGAAGAATCATACACGTAAAGTGTCAAAGTTAAAATGATTTTTTTGTTTAAAAGAATTTTCTAGGGCATTAAAATATATGCAAACAATGGCAGGTTGTACAGGCAGTATTTGTATAAAAATAATGTGAAGCTTCAGCATAGATAACATACAGGTATTTTTGTTAATGTTAGATGGTGACCTAATTGCTCAGAACTGTGCCCAAATTGATTAGCAACCTCCCATAACCCTGCCTTGTGACAGATCCTGTACAAGGATTTCCTTTTTGGACGTTTGAATTGTCCTTCTTCAACTTCACCAGGAGGAAAATGTAAATTGAACTTTGCATCAACATCCTCCACCTCTTTCTCAGATGTAGCATCCTTTAGGGCATCAATGATAGAATTGTAAAGTTGCCTGTTAAGTTCCTGCCTTGTAACATCTTCTATCCTCTGTTTCTCATCATCAAATCGTTTCTCATAGTACAACTCTAAAGCAACCTTGCGCTTCTGAAGAAGTAGCCACTTTCTGTCCAAGGTCTGAACTGCCCAGAGCAGCTACATAGAACACAAGATTTGCATCAGTAATAGCAAATAGTTGGTCAGTTCAGGGAGAGGAACCAATTTGTCATGAAGAATACTTACCTTATGCCACCTCATTTTGCGCACATCATATTTACTCTGATAAGAATCAATGTTTTCCAGCAGGCTTGAACATTTCTCCTTTCTGTACATTGCTATGAATGGAATCTTACATTTAAAAAAGACTAAGTCAGACGAGCAAGCATAACAAATTGTGAAGCAGATTTGCATAAAATTTGCATACTTCAAATTTTTTGACATGCAGCATGGTCAGAACGTTAGCAATGTCCTTCTGGTCAATATCCTTGTTCAATTCATCACCGAAAAAGAACAGAAACCCATCGCCAGTTAGTTGGCTGTGTATCCATAAACTTTCTTCCTCTATCATCGTGTTATCCATTGGAGGATCACCAGTCAACTCTTCAGACAACTGTAATAAAGAAAAAGAAACTAATCATGTGTATGTCTTAAACTAAATCAAGATCTAGTGTACATCAAGTTAGCTGGTACATACCTGCATCCTCTCAGGCAATTCATTTTCTTTTATTTGCTCATCTTTTGTTGTCATATACTTCTCTTCAAGAATAAATGGTTCAAACTCGTCTTCAAGCCTCTTCCCTCTCAACTCCCCTGAGTTAGAAGCCTCCCTCTCAAGCCCTTGCTTTCTTCGTGCTAACAACTCATCAACCTCACCAAATATGTCTTGGGCCTCTTGTAGAGCAGATGATGATACACCTGCTGCTTGTCGTGGTACCTTCTTTTTAAACTTCATCCTTCTACAAGTATATGCCATTGTACATATTACTTGGAGTGAACACAGTAATATATAATTTTGCAAAGTGCCAAAGACATGGAACTGGTTGGTGAATGATATAAACACAAAGAGTCGCACCTTACAACTTGGCCATGCCCATCAATTTCATCATCATCCACAATGAAACCTCCCAAATCATCTTCATAATTACCGAGCTCCTCAGCTTCCTCTGACTGCTGGTCATCCTCATAGTCCTCAAAGGGCACGGCATCTGAAGAAACAGAATTGGAATTGTTATGAAAAATAGTTTAAGTAACGTCTAGGAATATAATAAGAAAAAAAGACGCTAGGGAATCTTCTGGTCCAGTTATCTTGATGGTCACCAAATAAACTGTACTCACCTCTTTCTTTGCCACTGTGTTTTCTCTCTGTTCCATCATTATCTGAAAATCCAGAGCGCTCATCCATTTCAGTTTCCATTCCAGCCTTCTTCAAGCGCTTAAACTTATTTCCCTACAACAAGACAAAATGGGTGTTCTTCATAAACACACACACACGAGAGAGAGAGAGAGAGAGAGAGAGAGAGAGGGCAGGAGAGCCAGCTTTGACTAAAAACGTACGGGCTTTGGCCGACTGATGCCGGTGACATTATTATCCTCAAGCAACATATAGTCATCCTCATCAAGCATGAAGTCTTCTGATTCCCTGAGTAATCTCATACATTTCAGGACAATGTAGACAATAGTGTTACATCTATTTCTAGCAGGAACAAATTGCAAGTACCTTTTCTTTTTCCTTCTCTTTTTTCGACTCTCGTCATTGCTCTTCTGTTCTTCCTCTCCTTCAATATTTTCTTCCTCATCATCAGAATCTGCTATGAAGCTATCATTCTCATACTCGTCCAGACCATCCTCTGCACATCAACAGACGTATCCAGTTGTTACTTCACTAACCTCAGGCGAAATCATAACTGAAGCTAATAAAGAACAAAAAAGGAGTACTGCAATCCCCATTCGGTAGCAAAGCAAAATAACACCCATGTCAGTACGTCACCCGTGCGAACCAACACCAGGAAGAAATCGCGAGAAAAATCCTGACCTCCCTCGTCGTCGTCGTCATCCCCACCACCGCTCGAGGGCCGTGGATACTCATCCTCGTCGACGTCGATCGCATCGTCTAGGGTTCCGGCAAACCCACCAATTTCCATCAGTAACACACATAAAACCACCCGAAACGGCAGAAATCGGCGAAAATCCCCCGCATACCTTCCTCATCGGAGGGCACCGTGCGCCCCATTGCTCTCGATGGACTTCGACGTTCAACCTGACGAACCACGGGCGGATCAATTATGTCAAGTTCGCGAGGTGCCAATGTACCATGCAACAATCGAAATCCGCGAAAGAACTGAGAAACCGCTGGGCTCGATTCCTCAATCCGCCTGCTGGCCGATCAAGGTAGGCTAGGTTACTCACCGGCGAACAAAGAAAGCGACCCCAAGTGCTGAACCACCACCACCACGCCGGCCAGGTACCAGCAGCGGGCGCAGAATAGCAATTTTCTCCCTCTCGTCGGCTACAGAAAGGCCTCGGCGGAAGGAGCCTTTGCTCGCGGCGCGGCGCCCCGTCGTCGTGGACTCGTGGTCCGCCGCGAAGACGCACGCGCGTGGTATACAGCAGCACTGTGGGCCTGGGCTCCTACTAGTACGTGACTGTGGGCCTGACTCGTAGGCCCAACCAGCGGGCTGCAACTGCCTCCTGCCCCTGTTCTTGTCCGGACGGTTTCTTGGGCCTGGCCAGCATGCTGCGCGGCTTATAAAAGTTTAGGCTGTAAGAAGGATGTTTTGCGATCGTCTTCTCCGTCTACTCGATCGGCCGGTTTCATCTGGAACTCTGGATCGCGGCGTCTCACGCGCGAGACACCCATGGCGCTGCGGCTTCTGGGAACCAAGCTTTCGAAGCAAATCTTGCCACGTCATGACCTCTTGAAGGGGCTGCGCCCGCTCCATGCAAGCCCTATGACGGCTGTTATCTCTTCGGTAAGCCCTTGCTTGCTCTGCCTGGTGCCACTGAAATTTCATCCATGGGCGGCTGTGCATTACAGCAACCAGCCTGGGGTTTAGATTGTTCCCTGACAGTCAGCATCTACAACATGCCCCAAATTTCATCGTTGATGATTACGGTTTCACGGAAATTCTGTCCAAACAATCCGGCCCGGGTTGCGTCAATGGGGTTTCTTCCTTGGGCTTTGATGTGGTACACACAAATGACTGTGAGCCGTTCATTCAATTAGATCGCATGGTTAGAATCATCTATTACTTTCTTGAAGGTAATATGTGAAATAAGGAAAGTTTTAGGTGTCAAAATCTTTTTATAGATCTAATTGATGCATATATTATCTATTAGATACAGTGAATCTTTCTATTTTTGCAACTTTAGGTGTAACATACTTTCATTAGAATAAACTAACTATTTTTGAAGCACACATGCAACTTCATGCAACGTACGTGTGTATATGTGTGCAACGTACATGTACCACGAATGAAGCTTTATGTGCTTATAATTTAAATTTTACTGTAGCTACATGTTTTATTAAGGCCCTCTTAATTATTACTCCATTCCAAATTATAGTTCGTTTGACCGTTCGTCTTATTTAAAAAATTTATATAAATATATTTAAATTTAAGTTATTTTTAAAGAATATTTATTAGTAAAACAAACCATAACAAAAGAATTGATATTTTGCATAATTTTTAAATAAGAAGGCAGTGATCAAACTTAGGATTGAAAAAAAACCAAACAAACTATAATTTGGAACTAATTAAGTATATTTTAGATTGCTAAAGTTTATGACTCAATTAACACGTTAGGTGTTGATACTTTTATATGTATTTAATATACAGTTTTTGGGGAATCAATATAATATAATATTTTTTTAGTTGAGTAACGCAACTGCAAAAGGAAGGATAATGGCCATGCGTATGAAAAAAGGACCGAGCTGCATGCCCATGTGTCTCCCTTGATCATAGGGATTTGAGAATATTTTTCCCTTTTATAGATTAATTAATTAATTTAAAAGTCTAAAAAAAATCGATGGTTCAGATTTGTTTGAGATATTACCTCCTAGCAAGTAAAGTATGTACCGTAGCATTGCCCTTCTTCCTTTTTCAGGTAGAGGACAGCGTCGCCTCTGGTTGCCCACCTAGCGTGAAGAGACTGCCGTACCATCGGGCTTCCTGCAGCCGTCCGTGTTCACCGTGGAAGGTATATATATATAGTAGCCGCCACTTCTTGATCTCGCTTTTCATCGGTGTTGAAAAAGCTCGTGCCTTGTTCCCTGGCACTATCTTTCGATGTTGCAACACCTTTTATCGTCGGAAAGTTCATGCGTACAAGTTTCGTAGGTTGCACTATCTTTTAAGATTGCATTGTAATGATGTTGTGTGATTCATGTGCAATATAATTTCTTTGCGACTTCAATATTTATGTGCCAGAAGGATGATGGGGGTACATCTGTAATCTTTCTGTTTGCGCAGTTCAATTTGTTATATGCATCAATTAACTGATGTGGTCTCTCCTTTGTCCGTTTTATTTATTTGATTCTGACACTGCTTTTCACTCATCAGACCCTGCCCGGCACTTCTTTAATTCATGGAAAAAGAAACTTTACTTCAGGCCCCACTGAAAACGTTCTGAAGGTATACTGTTGCACTCACGTTTCTTTCTGTAATAACAGCATTAGTTGAACACTTCTCTCAAATGACTGCCAAGCGTACAGAGAAACCGATAAAAAACCCTTGTCAGAAGATTTGTAGTATATGTTGTTACAGAGAGTACAGAACCATTCTAACGTCCTTGCATTGTTGGTTTTTGTTATAGTGTGATTAATTGATTATATGATAGCATGGATGGATAAAGTTTTAATCATATTCCTAAATAACAGCAGATTCATGTTGCAAAACTTACTGAAAAGGCTCTTCTAAAGAAAATTTACTAAAAAGATATCCTAAGCAAATATTTTTACAGAAGAGATGTCTCGCCAAGAAGTTAATTATGAGAGATTTGTTCTTTTGATAAGCAAGTAAGCAACTATGATATAGTTTGGTTTAATGATTGATTATTGGCAACTATTTACATGCTGCTTTACTTTCAAGAGAACCTCCTAGATTGATGCATGCTGCGATGGTCCAACTAATTAAGGCATATAAATATACAAGATGAATTCCTGAAGAAGTTTAAAACAAGTCCTCGTTGAAAAACAATTTCTGAATATGAATTGCGTTTGTTTCTTTAATTTTGAATCTTTCTCGGTTGAAATATCCCGATAAATCTTGCACTGAGACGGAAGAGTCTGGACTGCTGTGTTTGCTGCAGATGAATTCATTCAAGAACTCGAGTGCACCAGGAAATGATAAGTGTCCAAATGTGGAAGCAGTAGAACGATGTGAATGCGATTATTGCTCAAGGTAAATTTGTGCTCTTTATGTTACTAGCTAGCAGTATCGTCTTCCATTCAATAATTATGTTCTTTTTAGATCCTGAGTGTCTTATTCTTTTATTCACTTCTCACAGTCAGCGCGACATTGGGAAGTTCCTTGAGCGTCTCTTTGTCTTGGGAACTTGGATGCATTGCATCGGTATAGTTTGGATTGTATATGAAAGCATCCAACTACGACGCAAGTTCAAGGCCTTGGACCAATGGCCCTTTTCTCCATAGCTAGCTTACTTGTTATATCATGGTTTGTATAGGGGATGTTTGCTTATGCTGGTATACCATCATGGATCTTGTTAGCCTCTACATGGAGAGTTCGCGAGGCACCAACGTACCATGCAGATGCAGCGATCGAAATCCGCGAAAGAAATCTGGGCTCGATTCCTTTTAATCCGCCCAGCCGATCAAGTTAGGCTAGGCTAGGTTACTAACCGGCGAACAAAGAAACCAATCCCAAGTGCTGAACCACCACGTCGGCCAGGTAGCAGCAGCGGGCGGGGCGCAGATAGAGAAGGGAGGTGAGATGCCTCTTGGTGCCTCTTGGCGAGAGAAGGCCGGATTGTTTGCGGTGCCCCGTGGTGTCGTGGTCCGCCGCGAAGACGCAGCCTTTGCTGAGTACGTGGGAGCCGGTTTGTTGGGATTATTTCTCTTTTTTCATGGCCCCAACGTTAATAAGTAGGAGGGTCCTTTGTATAAGGAATTTCGCAAAATTAGGAAAAAAAAAAAAAAAATCCTGCATTTCGAAACATACAAGATGCAGTAGGTGCATCCATAAGGCACCTCCGGGGGGTTCGGCAGGGTGACTCACTATCCCCCATGCTCTTCATCCTAGCCATGGAGGCCCTCGGCAGACTCTTCACGGCAGCGCAGGCCAGCGGAGTCATCCGCCCCATGGGCACCGACGCAGTCAAGCATCTTTGCAGCCTATACGCCGACGACGCAATCCTCTTCATCGACCCGCACGTCAGCGACGCAAATGCAGTCAGGTCGATCCTCGACATCTTCGCCACGGCGTCGGGCCTCAGGACGAACCTCGCCAAATGCTCCATCAGCCTCATCTACGGAGATCCCGAGGTCCTCCCCCAAATGCAAGCAGCCCTGGGGTGCGCCGTGGCGGACTTGCCCATTCCGTACCTAGGCCTCCCACTCAGCACCAAAAGGATACCCAAGGCGCACTTCCGGGCAACTGTGGATAAGGTGGCGGCTAGACTTCCTGCCTGCCACGGCCAACTCATGGCTAGGAGCGGGCGATTGATCTGGGTCAGGTCGGTGCTAATGGCAATCCCGATCTACTCGCTCATCGCAGACGGCCTCCCTGCCTGGGCACGGAAGGACATCGACGCCATCTGCCGCCGCTTTCTTTGGGCAGGCAAAGAAGGCTCAGTCCGAGGGAAGTGCATGGTCGCCTGGCCAACCGTGTGCAGACCCAAGGAGGTGGGGGGGCTTGGGATACCGGACCTGCGCCTCACCGAGATTGCACTCCAAACGCGTTGGCTATGGCTCCGCGAGAGGCAGGGCGAGAACGAGCATGGGCAACCCTTCCGACCACGCATTACCCTAAGGCGTCACGAGCTTTCTTCGCGGCATCGGCGTTCACGGTGATCGGCAATGGTCGGAAGACCTTATTCTGGACCGCACGTTGGCTGAATGGCGACTCCATCCAGGGACTGGCGCCAACGTTGTTCTCCCACATAAGCAGGCGACACGTACGATCCACAAAGGTCCACGATGCCCTCACCGGCAATGCACGGGGCCTCACAAATCGGAGGCGGCCTGCCGGTCCAAGGGGTTGTCGAATACTTGAAGATCACGGGACCTCGTGCAAGGCACCACTCTCAACGAATCCGAGGACCGCACAATGCGGAGGTGGTCGTCCGACGGACAATACTACTCGCCCAGATCAGCTTACCGTGCACTTTTCCTACCGGCATACCCAGCCGCAGACTTCGACCGCATTTGGGACACGTGAGCGCCGCTACGCGTCAAGATCTTTCTCTGGTTGGCGCTCAGACAGAGACACTGGACGGCGGACCGGCGCCGACGGCATGGACTCGACGCCCGCGAGCACCGCCACTGTGTGATCAAGAGCCGGAGACAATTGACCACATCGTCGCATCGTGCTCATTCTCGAGGCAGGTGTGGTTTACGATACTTGTCGCCTTAAGAGCACAGACGAGCGACCTAGGCACAGGCACGATCTACGAATGGTGGACCTCCTGGCGGCTACGCTGGACAGGCGACAAGAGGAAGGGCGCGGACTCCCTCTTCGCACTCACTGCATGGCACCTCTGGAAGGAAAGAAATGCCCGTTGCTTCAGGGACGCCCCCTCGACCGTCACGCAAGTGCTAGACACCATCAAGGCCACCGCAGATCAATGGGTACTGGGCAGGGCGGCCAAGCTTAGTTGTCTAATTCGTGAGTAATAGCCATACGATGCAAAGGGGGGGGGCGACCAGGCTTTCATGTTATCTCTAAGACCCCGAGCGATAAAACCTTTGTACAAATTTCTCCTTCTTAAATGAAATGATGCGCAAGTCTTTTGCGTATTCGAGAAAAAAAAAATACAAGATGCAGTATCTAGAGCTCGTTTAGCACGGCGGCTTTTCTAGCAGCTTCAGTAGTCGTTTTCTCTCAAACAAGATTAACCTCACATGTTGTTGCGGAAATAAAAGAATTGATATATATATATATAAAGTACAAAATATAGATTCAGCCTCGTGTCGTCGGAGGTGGCGCATGTGTTGATCAATGTGGCCTTGGCGAGCAGGTGCGCGATGTAGGTGCCCAAGAAGGCTCTCGCTGCGGACCGAACGTGATGACAAGCGGCGGCCATGGTCTTGCGCGGCCGGTCAAGTGACTACGAACCTCACACTGGCAGGTGGGCGATCGAGGAACGTCTTCTACCGCGAATGCATCGCCCCGCGCATCGCCAAGAACATCTGCCAGCGCTCCATCACGTACCCGGTGACGACCATGCATGGCGTCGGCCGGCCATGGAGAGGGAGCCGGTTGGCCACGGTCTCCGATGGATACAGCAGCGCAGACCCCTTGCTACTAGCAAGATGTTTTTACTTTTATTTATATGTTAATTGGCATTGGCCAAAAATTACTATCTGCAACAACGCATGATACATCTTTTGGTTGTTTAATTTGTTTTTCTAGATGTCATAGCGTGTAACACGGACAATATACTGGTTTAGTTAACGTGGCACTAACTGAACGAGTCAAAAATAAATCTTGGTTCTTGGGGCATCCAACGTCTCGAGGCAGGCACACAGCTACACCCCTTCCTATAAAATCCATACTCCGATCCTTCGCTAAGAACGGGTAACAAAGAAAGAAAATCGGTTTGCCAAGCAAAACGTCGGAGGTTATTATCTTATACATCTTCATTAGGAATGAGTGGAAAAATAATACTCTCTCCATCTCAAATTATAAAACGTTTGACTTTTTCTATCTCAAATTTGACCATTTATCTTATTTAAAAAATTTATACAAATATAGCTAAATTTAAGATATTCTCAAAAAACTTAAGCCACGAAAAAAAAAATAATATTTTATAAAAAATTAAATAAAACGAGTGATCAAATTTAGTGTAAAAAATCAAACATCTTATAATTTAAAATTGAGAAAGTATTAAACTTAAAAATTGTCTGTGCTCGCTCTGATGCAGAGACAGCATATAATTTCCATTTGAACCGGTCCGCTCCCATTTTTTTTTTCTTTTGTGATTTGGTCCACTCCCACTTCATCCCATCATCGGCCTTCGGGCCATCGTGGTACGGCAGCGTCAACGCTCGGCGCGTTGGGCAGCCAGCCACCTCGCGTGGGTTCGAACCAAACTCGCATCCGCACGCTGGCACGGGGGTTATTCGTGTCCAGCTTACCCATTTGAAAACTATGTTCCTGTTTACACACAGTGAGGCCACGTCGTAGGGTTTTGCTTGCTTCCCCCGGCGGTAAAGCGGAGCGCGGCGAGAGCTGGAGACCGGAGGAGCGGCGCCCGCCGCGCGCCCACCGCCCGGCCATGGAGATCGGGCAGTATCCCGCGAGCAGCTGCTCCAAGGAGCACCAGAAGATCTACCAGGAGTGGTTCGCGCTCGCGGACGCAGGTCCGATTCCTGCCCCCCTCTCTGCTCTGTTCCCCTTCGATCCCCAATCTCCAGTTCCACTGTTGTTCGCCTGGGTGTGGTCTTCTAATCGACGGTTTTTGCAGATGGGGATGGCCGCATCACCGGCCCCGACGCGATCAAGTTTTTCGGCATGTCCAAGCTCTCCCGCCCCGACCTCAAGCAGGTGACTGGCTCTCGCTACTAACCCTCGCCCGCTTTCCTGTTTTGTTCTGCTTGCAGAGCAATTGACTTTTATATGTGCCATTTTGGTCTAACCGTGCTGCGATTCAAGGTCTGGGCTATCGCGGACACCAGAAGGCAGGGGTACCTGGGTTTCCCTGAATTCGTCACGGCGATGCAGGTTTTCCCTCGTCTATTTGATGTTTCTATTGTGCTCTCTATTTCCACCTGGTGATTTGGGTTATTGTTCGTTGCTAATGGGCTTGTTTCAATTGGCAGCTAGTCTCTCTGGCACAAGCAGGGAATGAGATTACTCAGGATAGCCTTAAGCGAGATGGTTGATGCTAGCCTCCAAATCAAGTCTATTTGATTGCATTATGCTTGTTTATTTACTCCTAACAAGCTTAAGGTTATATCTGACAGATTTGGTCAGTTTGAATCCACCTGTGATGGAAGGTTTGGATGCTCTACTTGCGGTAATGTATTTCTTTATCAATTTTTGCTTTATCCCAGCTTCATAACTCGTGTAGTAATATGATGGTAACTCTTAACTGGTTTTCAGAAATCTAAGCATATGGTGAAGCGTGTTGATCCAGAAATGGATGGTAGGTAATGCACTCTTTAACAGGAAATTTCATGCTTGGCGGAAATTTATGATATAAACCATTTTTTATCCATCCAGGATATCCCCAGGAACAATCAGCTTTAACAAACAAATGGTTTAGCTCAAAGTCATCAAAGAAGGTAATACTCATGTAGTCATCCTATCTTCACAATTTTCTTATGATTTCTAATGCTTTTCTAATGACTTATTTATGCTCCTAGAATATTGCTCTCGTGGATGTCTATTGCATTCTAGTACCAAAGCAACTTCTGAAGAAAATTCTACTATGGCCTCGTTAGTGAGGGCATTTGTTGATAATTCAGCTATCTGTCTTTTTACATTAGCAAAAGGCAAAGGCAGCAAGTTTACTTGTTTAGCTTTTTAAGCCTTCTGTAGATGGTTACCTATTTATTTTAGTTGTATCTTGTCTGTTAACGAGCTTGGAAACAATATGATGCGTGTAATAAGTTGTGTAAAAGGAAGCCTGCAGTCCTCCAAAATGTTTGTAAGAGAACCTAGCTCTCAGTAATTGTGTTTCTATTATGCACTATTAAGCAACCGAGTTTTTTTTTTTTTTTTTTGTGTGTCAATATTAAGACCTTTCCGTATATAAAGAAATCCATCAGTTGAACCTAGTATCGTCAATGAGACATTTATCATTATTATTGATCTTTCCTTTTATGGTGTTATATGTGAACAGATACCTCTGACTGCTGTTACTTCTGTTATTGATGGCTTAAAAAAAAACTTTATATCGAAAAGCTGAAGCCTTTGGAAGTTACATACAAGTTCAATGATTTTGTTTCCCCTTTGCTGGTACATACTGTGCTCCCACTTTCTGGATACTTTTTACGAAACAAAATGACTACTTTCCTGTGTAATCTATACCATCGTTATTGCAGTTTCCTTGTCATTTTGTTCAAAATAACTCCCTTTCATGCTGAATTCTTTTAATCCTTTTTTCGTGTTGCAGACAAGTAGCGATTTTGATGCAAAGCCAATGGTTATGCTCTTAGGTCAATATTCTACTGGTAAAACAACTTTTATCAAGCATCTGCTAAGAACAAGCTATCCAGGTTTTTATATCTACCAGATGTACCTTCTATGGTTTCCCAGGTTTGTCAAGTTACATGGTGTCTGACTGTTTATGTTTTGCATTTGCAGGTGCCCATATTGGACCAGAGCCAACAACAGACAGATTTGTAGTTGTCATGGTAAGCTGAGCAAAACTTAGGATTTCTGTTTGTAGGTATAATAGGTGCATCAAATGATTTAAACTTCTTATTATGATTTGTGAAGGGATTTTAGTTTAACAATGAACGGATGAAGCAATGCAACATTTTCTCAAAACTTTGGATAGGGAAGTTACATTGTTAGTTACCTATGGGATCCCTCCTAAGATGTTGGCTTTACAGATCATAGAATCACATAGTAGTAGATAGATAATGGCACAGATTGGAGTGTGACTTGAATATCAGCATACTTTTTCTTGATATACTTCGTAAAATCCTCAAGAGCATGTAAAGAGTTTTCTACATAGTGAACATAACGCAAAGGGTATAAGCTGATCTAGGTTCTCTATTTGGTACAAGTATTACAAAAAAAATAGTGCTAGTACTGATGCCATAATATTCTGGTGGTACAGCCCATGCAAAATTAGCAGTCTGCCATTTCTTTGGGGGCCTTGGGGGGGGGGGGGGAGGGGTTCTTCCTGCTGCCAACAAGACCTACAATTAGTGCCTTTTGGGATGCATTGCTTGTTCATCTCTATAAGATGTTTGGATCTGATTGTCTTTTTGTGCTAAGTGAAAATACTGTCAATTTTCTGGTTGACAGCTGATGCGTTGTGATTGGCACCTTTTTCTCTGAAATGCTGAGCTGAAATTATATCGCCAGCCATCATATTTATGATTGTTTGTGATTCCTTAGGGTTTGTTGCGAACGTTAGTTAATGTAAAAGAAGCATAATGCACACATCTCCAAATCAGTATTAAGTTTAAGTCCATCATTGCTAAATATGCAAATTCTTGCTTGTGAAACTTGCAATAGATACTAAGCACGTATGTCAACTTTTTGACCAATTTCACTTCAGTATAAGCAGTATGAATTGCCTGTGCCAGCTATTACATTACCACATGTTTATACCTATAATACTTTCCGTGTTTTGTCGCTCCAGTTAACTTATGTATGCTTGCCAGTCAGGACCTGATGAAAGGACTATTCCTGGAAATACTGTTGCTGTTCAAGCTGACATGCCTTTTAGCGGTCTTACAACATTTGGAACTGCATTTTTATCCAAGTTTGAGTGCTCTCAGATGCGACATCCAGTAAGATTTAATTTTGATGCAAGTGAAAACCTAAAAAGGCATGTAATCTGGATACTGATACCAAACATTTGTCTTGAAGCTACTAGAGCATATCACATTTGTTGACACACCTGGTGTTCTTTCTGGTGAAAAGCAACGCACACAACGCAGCTATGATTTCACTGGCGTGACATCATGGTTTGCTGCAAAGTGTGATCTTATTCTTCTTCTATTTGATCCTCATAAGCTTGATATCAGCGATGAGTTCAAGCGTGTCATTGGATCATTACGTGGACATGATGACAAAATACGTGTAGTTTTGAACAAGGCAGATCAAGTAGACACTCAACAGGTAGTATTCATGGACCTTTTTGTGTCTAAACTCGTGATGGGGCATTTTGCTTTGTTTTGCTCTACATATTAATAGTCCTTTTGTCATTGAAATGCAGCTTATGAGAGTTTATGGTGCATTGATGTGGTCTCTTGGGAAAGTATTGAACACACCTGAGGTTTCGGCGTGTTTATATTGGGTAACTTCTGATACCTTGATCTTCTTTATTTCACTATTTGATATTTTATGATAGATTACATAAGATCTTCAAATTGTAATTTCAAAATAACTACTAGAATATTGATGTACTTAGTTTACCGTATTAAAGCTTGGCTCGGCTATTACTGGATTTGTCCATTACTTGAACAGTAGTATATTCAAATCTTGACCTTAGATCATTCAAGTGCCCGCAAATCATTCGAGTAACTTCCATGTTTGTTTGTAGATCATTCAATGACAAACCAGTAAATGAATCAGCTGTTGGTCCACTTGGAAAGGAACTATTTGAGAGAGAGCAAGATGATCTTCTTTCTGATCTTAAAGATATCCCCAAGAAAGCCTGTGATCGTCGGGTAATTTTTTTTTTCCATATGTTTTTTCAGTCCCAACTACTAGGTTTTTTTTTTTTCATATTAACATCAGTATTCTGTGCCTGCAGATCAACGAATTTGTTAAACGTGCTAGAGCTGCCAAGATCCATGCTTATATAATAGGCCATCTAAAGAAGGAGATGCCTACAATGATGGGCAAAGCAAAAGCCTCCAACAACGACTCATAGACAATCTGCCTGATGAGTTTGCAAAGGTATGTATTTTGAGGTTCTTAAATTCTCTAGCTGATATAGGATCATTGTAGATTGAAAAGCCGCAGTCTTATGTTAGGATGGAAGCTTTTGTCTGTCAGATGTCCTCTTACCATATATATATATTTTTTTGGGCGTATCATGGCCTCGTGGCTTGTTTCACCTAACCAGTTTGCACCTTAAGTTTTGATTATTTTACTACTCCCGCTCATTTTAAACTAGTGACAGTAAGAGCTGGTTGATTTTGCTGATGGTGTGAATTCTGGGCTTTTCCTGTTTCATTCAGTTATGCAGTTATCTCTCTTTTTCTTTTACTGGATGCCATGTGAAGCATTCACATGTCCTTTCCATGTAATTTTTATGCTCTAAGCAACAACTGCTGTCTGGTGGAATAGGTGCAACGGGAATACCACCTTCCATCAGGTGATTTTCCTTATGTGGAGCACTTCAAAGAGGTCTTGAGTGGGTATAGCTTTGACAAGTTTGAGAAGGTCAAGCCGAAGATGATACAGGCCGTGGATGATATGCTTGGATATGACATTCCAGAACTTCTCAAGAACTTCAGAAACCCATACGAGTGAACCCATACACGTGGTTGAAAGATGACTTTGATCTGCACCAGAATGAGAGATTGAGTGGGGCATGGATTGATGCTGCCTTCCATAGCTTTGGAATTGTCAGGCGACGAGGTCAAGGTCCCGTGGCATCCATTGCCATCCATGCTTCGCCATTGTTATATAACTTTATGCATAAGAATCAGAGCCATTGCTCAAGCTTTCACCAGACATCTGGTGATGTAAAATCGATTAAATAGTGATCTTAGTGTTAAAGAATATACTGCGATGCTCATTGTTTCTTCAAATGAGTATTTATTTGTTTCGAAGGTACTGTCAATTATCAGCACATGACGAATATTTGGACCACCGTGGGGTGTTGCCCTGAGCATAGCTTGTTTTGTTTTTATGTGAATTTTGGACCACCGTGAGGGTGTTGCCCTGACCATGGCTCCTTGTTTCGTTTTTATGTGAATTTGTTAATGAAAGTCATGTATGTTGTGGCACTGCCAAATCTGTATGATTTGTTGCAAATATATTTTTGAATGATGAACCTTTGAGAAATTAACTCAAAAAATTTGCCCATCTGACATTGGAGAATATTGTTGTTGATTTTTTCTGTCCTGTCTACTCAGCATTAAAATAACACTGCAGATTCGCATTAACAAGAAAGGATCCTCTTGCAAATTTCCTAAATGTGGAGTACAAAATTACAAAAAACAACATGCCCCAATTAGGGTGTTCTTTCTTTTCCCCGAAGCAGATGCAGACTAGATTATCCTTGTAAATGCACATACACACTCCATCTCTATACATAAACACATTTAAAATATTTGAAATATGAATATGAGACTGACGAAGTTTACATAGACACGTCTTACTATTGACATAAACTAAATTTGTTTATCTAAAATAGAGCATAAATTATCAACCTGTTCGGATGGCCTGCTGGCTGGCTGGCTGCTGCTCCTCGGCGGGTGCTGGTGCTGGTCCGTGCTGACACAAAGGCACTGTACCAGCAGCCAGCAAACCGAACACGTCGTATATTTATTATGTATCTAAAATTGAACATAAATTATATTTATGCATCAAAAATTAAGTATGAATTTGTGCGGGGAGCATGACCGTGTATAATTTATTGAACTACATTTCTATGAAAATTTGGATTAGGCATATCCTAAAGAATCATAAGCTAGCCTGTACAAACATGGCTTCTTGGCGACAAAAACCCTGAACCGACGCTAAGGTCGGAAGTCAAACGCAGCTGGCACAAACCCGAGTCCCGCCGACGCCGGCAGCTGCCTCTCTCAATCATTGAAAACGTGACAAACACAAGCCACTCCCACACACCTCTCTAAAAACGAGCAAAAAGTATGCTTTTATATTTTTATATTTAAAAAAACACAAAATGACGACACGGGACACGGCGACACGCCGTCACCGAACGCGCAAGCGTCTCCGGCGACCCGCGACCGACCCGCGGCCTGGTCCGGTACGGTACTCCAGCCAGTCCAACCCCTTCTCCCGCGCCACGCCGCGCCGCCGACCCCGTCCGCGCCCCCGCGGGTTCGGCACCTCGCCCCCACCTCACCAAACACCCCCACGCACCCGGCACCGGCACCCCCGCACCGCACCGCGCAGACGCCCACGCGCTTGCGCCTTTGGCTTCTCCGCGGCTCCAGCCAGCGACCCCGTCCCCGTCGGGCACCAACCCAACCCAACGCTCTTCCCCTCCCTTTTGCTCTGCCCAACAATTGATAGCTCACCTCACCTCCCTCCGCACCCGCTGTTTCGTGCACCGCACTTCACCCTCCACCTACCTCTCCCCTCAAAAACTATCCACCCCCCCCCCCACCTCTCCCTACCCGCCGACGAGCGCGATCGATTGATTCGGTTCGGAGGAGGAGGAGGAGGAGCGCCGGGCGGCGGGGGGAGCCCACGCCCACCAGATCCGGCGGCCATGATGAAGTCGCTGCTGCCGCAGAGCCAGCTGCGGCGCTCGTCGGGGCGGCGGCGCGATCGGCGGCCGGCGGCGGCGCCGGAGGAGACGGGGCTATGGCCGACGGCGGCGGCGCCGGCTCGCGGGCGCCCGCCTCCTCCACCTTCTGGTTCCTGCTCCACGCGCTCTGCTGCCTCATCTCGCTCTTCCTCGGCTTCCGCTTCTCGCGCCTCCTCTTCTTCCTGCTCTTCTCCACCACCGCGCTCTACCACTCCACCACCTCCTCCTCCTCGGCCGCGGTGCTGCGCGCCACCACCACGACCACCACCACAACCACTACCACGACGACCACCACCAACACCTTCACGCTCTCCCTCCCCCTCGCCAACACGCCCCCTCCGGCGCCGCTAACCGCACCGCGCTGGAGGCGGCCGCGGCGGCGGACAACAAGGGGGCGGCGTCGACGTCCGGGAACCCGCAGAGCCACGTCGTGGTGGGGGAGGCACGGGATTCGGATCCGGCCGTGGCCGCACCCGGACCCCGTCGAGGTGATGCGGGCGCACCGGATCATGGAGCGCGTGCAGGAGGAGCAGCGCCGCTGGTACGGCGTCAAGGAGCCCAGGCAGGTGCTCGTCGTCACCCCGACCTACTCCCGCGCGTTCCAGGCGCTCCACCTCACCGGCCTCCTCCACTCCCTCCGCAACGTGCCGTACCCGCTCACCTGGATCGTCGTCGAGGCAGGCGGCACCACCAACGCCACCGCGTCGATGCTTGCGCGCTCTGGGCTCACTTTCGTCCACATCCCCTTCCCTGACCGCATGCCTCACGAGTGGGTCGACCGCCATGCTACTGAGAACCGGATGCGCCTCCACGCCCTACGGTATGTATGGTTTCCTATACTGACTGCTTCCTCAGGTAGCTAGTATAGTGTTTTTGGAAGGAAGGTGGTTGATGAAGTATCGGTTTCCTTGCGCAGCGTGATCCGTGAGAGGAAGATGGATGGTGTAGTTGTCTTTGCGGACGACAGCAATGTTCATAGCATGGAGCTGTTCGATGAGGTGCAGAAGGTCCAGTGGATGGGTGCTGTATCTGTTGGAATCCTTGCGCATACTGGAACGGCAGACCAACTACGGCTCAGCGAGGAGGACAAGCAGAATATGCCCCTTCCAGTGCAGGGCCCTGCTTGCAACTCCTCAGGGCATCTGGCTGGATGGCACACGTTCAACTCACTGCCCTTCTCTGGGAAGACTGCCACAGTGGTTGGTGAGGCAGCCCCTGTTCTGCCCAGGGGTTTGGAGTGGGCTGGCTTTGTGTTGAACTCGAGGATGCTGTGGAAGGAGGCTGAAGGCAAGCCTGACTGGGTGAAGGATCTTGATGCTGTGGGCGAGAATGGAGAGGAGATTGAGAACCCACTTACTCTATTGAATGATCCGTCCTCTGTTGAGCCACTGGGCAACTGTGGAAAGAAGGTCCTACTGTGGTGGCTCCGTGTTGAAGCACGGGCTGATAGCAAGTTTCCTCAGGGGTGAGTTTTTTTGACATCCCATTATTTAACAAATTTAGTACCCAGCTATGCTATTGGGAAAAAAAGATTTACAATGTTTGGGAAATATTACAATGTCCTGTTAGCATCCAAGATAACATCTAGAGTCATAGAAACCCCCCTGTTTTAACCTTGTTAAGTTAGTTAGGCCTTACCAGACTTGTTAGCTAGGTTCACGGGCTAAAAAATCTGCAATGAACATATGTGGCAACTGGATATGAACCAACTGTCTAATAGCTACCCATCAACTGAAACTTTTGTCCCAGTTTGGCTGAGCTCCATCTTCAAGATCCATGTGGACCACACCACGTTTGGAGTTTGTATGCTATAATAAGTCTTCTTAAATAACTAGTTTTAGTCTTTAAATAAAATGAGACACCCGTATCCCAACACTCCTGGTGTACACCGAACCTTAGGTCCACACATCCTGCCAAACAGGCCCGTATGAATCTTATATTGATTTTATCGTATTGAATGTGATTGACTGATTGCACTGAGATAAGTATGTTACCACGACTGCTTTACAGTAGTCTCTTAATACCTCAAGTAAAATAGTTTATGTTGTCCTGTCACTGAGCCATTCTGGTCTTGTCATAGAATTTCCATACTTGTCTTAGATGTGATAATAGTGGCAAACACTGTGATTGAAAAAATCTATAATTTATTTGCTCTGAAGCTCTGATTGTAAAATATAAGCCTATCTAGGTCTGTCCTAAGTTAAATTTTCAACTTTGATAATCAATATCTAAAATTTTGAGTATTTTGACAACACAAGTAGATTCACTATGTAAAGTTACTTTTACAACATATAGCTATTTTCATTTGATATGATTTTTTTTAATAGATATTACCTGTCAAAGTTTTTTTGGTAAAAGTTTGACTTAGGACAAATCTCATATGAAATTTGCTTTGTGCTAATGAAGACATCATGTTTAATTTTAATTTGTAGAAGGGATTTGATTTTGATATGCAGCTTAAATTTCCTTTGCTTATTTGGTACCTACTAGAGTGTGAGATTACATGCTATCGTAACAATTTGCCTCTTCCATTGACATGGTGCCACATGGCTAAGATGCGTGAAAGATTTCAATGTATCATTGTTAACATTAGACAGAATATTTGAGTTTCTTGTGTTTTGTTTGACATGTAGGCTGATCTCATGGTTGAAGACCAGGTCCTTGTCACTCCAAAAAAGAAATAAGAAAACTTGGTTCTCTTGACAAGAGTGTATTTGATAACAATGTGTGATAAGTATCTTGTTCCTGGGACCTTGAACAAGGAAAAGGTCTTGCAAGGGAAACAGATAGTTTCATTGAAACCAACAGAGACTGAAAACATTAGGTTCCCTTAGGAAAACATTTGTTTCATTGGAACCAACAAAGAGTGAAAACATTGGGTTCCCTTGGGAAAGCATTAGTTTCATTGAAACCAACAAAGAGTGAAAACATTGGGTTCCCTTAGCTAAGAAACCGGGATACTTTAGAGTGCATTTAGCTGTTTACTCATGTCTCTTGTTTAATTATTTTGCCCATTTAGCTTTCCTTTTCTTTCTCAGCCACAACTAAATATGCTATTTTGCAGGTGGGTAATTGAGCCACCTTTGGAAGTCGTCGTCCCTGCAAAGCGCACTCCGTGGCCTGAAACCACCACCGAGCTTCCATCCGAGTTGTTGGATGACAAGCAAGAGCAGGAGGATAGGCGGCTGTCCAGAGCCAACAAATCGTCTCGGCCCCGAGGCACCACGAAACGGAAGGGCGACCCTCAAGGGCAAGATAACTGATGGAGAACGTACTGGCATTGTAATGTATATCTCTTACACCCTGCAAAAACACAGTAGGAAGCATATCCGGTTAATCTGGCATGGTGGCTGTGTTATTTTTTTTTCCCTGATGTTTTTGCTCTTGTGGCGATGGTCCACGCTTGGGGTATGTTATCTGTAGAGTGCATATTTTAAAGTAGCTGTATCTGTTGTGTTGTAATGTACACTGCATTGGGAACAGAAAAATGGTGGCTGAATTCTGGAAGTCTGTCTGTGCTTCTGAAGAGAGGACTAGCTGACGGATTTGTGTGCCTACGAATCTTCTATCTGGAAGAGTTTCCTTCGTTCATTCTTTGATGTTACTACTAAGGACTCAGTCCAAATCCATGTGTATTAAGTGAGAATTGTGATGGGCAGGGATTAGCCCAAATCCTGCAACAACTCCAACCCGGTTGCCTGATTGAGAAATGGCCGTGGTTCGACTGTTGGAGACTTGGAGTATACCTGCCTGTAGGTTGGAACAAAGCAATCGTTTTCTGAGGTGTTTGTTGCTGTTGGGTGCTGCTGCATCTCTCGTCGACAGTTGGTTAAGCATTTGTCGATTGCTCGGAAGACGCCGCATCAGCGACGGGCAGATCCGTGGTGCTGGTCCAGCGCGGTGAGTGTACTTTCGGCCTGTATCGAGCGGGAGGGACTGTCCTGGAAGCGCAACGCACACCCGCACCGCGTGGAAGCAACGCGACGCGACCACTTCTGCGCCACGGCCCACGGCCCAAACGCCCGCCATTGCAACGAAGGGCACGCGCGACACCTGGGCCGGACGACCGGACCGCTCCCTGCGCGAAACGAAACGGCGGAATCGCGCCTTGCTCAACGATAACGCGCGTGCATGGTGCCATGGACCATGGTGGTGGTGTAGCACCCACCCCACGCAGCCACCGCGCCCTCCCGCCAGGCGCGCACACAGCTCGCGACAAATCAGTTGCACTTTGCACACACACACCAGGGCGTTGGATGGACCAACGTAACCGGTGTTGTAATTTCCATCTGCTCTGCTCCTTGCGATTATCGAATCAAAAGCGTGCTCAGCTTTTTTTTTTTTTTTCAAGAAATAAAAGCGTGCTCAGCTTGGATGGAAAACTGGTTGCGTCCAAATCCGAGCACCCAAGACAAGGGAACACTTCTGCAGACGCTGTTGGACATGTTGACGGGGGGCACGCGGCGACCGGGCGAGTACGTAGTACATATGGATCTTCTTTTCTTTGACCGTCATGGCTGATCGTTGTATTGTAAACATGGGCTAACGAGGGACTAATTAGGAGTCATTAACAGATTCGTCACATCAATTGGTCATCGTTTGTGTAATTAGTTTTAAAATCATATCATGTTTGATCATTCTAATTATCATCCAAACACAGTGGTAATTTTTAGTAGCTGGGATACAAACAAACCTAAGAAGATTTTTTTGTTTGAATAATGTTGGAACAATCTGATTCACTCTCTGTACTTTTTTTTTGACAATACACTCTCTATACTATTACCTCCATCTCAAAATACATCATCATTTCCTAAAAATGCTTTAACCAAAACTATCTTAAGTTTGACTGACTTTTAAAAAAGAATAACAACATCTATGATATTAAATAAATATATTATAAAAATAATATTGTATGATTTATCTAACTATACTAATTTAGTATTACAAATATTTATGTTTTTCTAGGATATAGTTAACCATAAAAATAGTTTAACTCTAGAAGTTGATTAAATTTGGGACAGAGAGGGCTTAAATCTAGTATCTGTTTAGTGTTTAGTTCTGATTGAATAACAATGTGATCTATAACTAACTAAGTTTTTTTGGAACTTCACGTCTAATAATATATATGATATGATGCTGACATTCTAGATAGCCTCACATTTTGACTTGCGAATTTTATTCAACTTTATAACTCAGTTACTCATCCTACTACTCTTATCGAGCTGGACGATGATGATGGATTACCATTCCGTTTTCATAAAGCACGTGTCTAATGCCACAATTGTAAGCGCAAAGTAGTTTGCATGTTGAGCTTTGTTCAACTCTTCCCATATCTTCAACAGTTATGGTTACCCTTCCATTTAAAACTGTTTAAAGCTGAATCAGAGACCGTGTCATAGCAAGCATCATTGTAGTTCTCGATCTCTTTGACATCGCTGAAGCAGAATCGAAATCAACACGTTAACATGGTGACTTGGCAGCCCTCTGTTTGAGAAATGAGAACTGAGACAGAGGCAACAACAACAACAAGAGTTCAAGACACGAGCTTTTTTAGTTTGGGTGGTGGGGTAGGCCGTGTGGGTCCGGTGGGCCGGGGCCCAGTTCGTTGTCTTCGGTGGCTATATATTTGATAAGCCACTGCATGGGCAGACACACACACACACACCAGCAGTTCTTCAGGGACTGTGCTCTTCGTCGTGTCGTCTCACCACCTCCTTCCTCTTCTCGTCATCTCTTGCTGCGCCGATCCATCGATCGAGCTCAAGACTTGAGGTGGTCAATCCAAACCAGAGCGAGCGCATCAGGGGACGATCGCCATGAGTCGTCCAGCAGGCTCGCAGGTCGCCGCGGCGGCGCTGGCGGCGCTGCTCGCGCTGACGGTGGCACTGGCCACCGCGCCGACCGTCGTCGCCGCGGCGCGCGACTTGCGCTCGGCTGCGCCGCTGGAGCGGGCGGACGAGGCGGTGCGGCGGCTCTACGAGGCGTGGAAGTCGGAGCACGGCCGGCCGCGCGACGGCTCCGACGACGGCGACCGGCTGGAGGTGTTCCGCGACAACCTCCGGTACATCGACAGGCACAACGCGGAGGCGGACGCCGGGCTGCACACCTTCCGCCTCGGCCTCACCCCCTTCACCGACCTCACCCTGGAGGAGTTCGGCGCCCGAGCCTTCGGCTTCCTCAACTCCACTCTGCCCCGCGTCGCCAGCGACCGCTACCTGCCCCGCGCCGGCGACGACCTCCCCGACGCCGTCGACTGGCGCCAGCAGGGCGCCGTCACCGGCGTCAAGGACCAACTGCACTGCGGTTCGTGCTCGGCCTCCATATAGATGCTCGTGAATTACTTCGCCGGGATAGTATAAGGATTTTCAATGATGATGAGGGATGATTCGATGCAGGTGGGTGCTGGGCGTTCTCGGCGGTGGCAGCCATGGAAGGGATCAACAAGATCGTGACGAACAACCTCATATCGCTGTCAGAGCAGGAGCTGATTGACTGCGACAGTGACGACTACGGCTGCCACGGCGGACAGATGCAGAAAGCTTTCCAGTTCGTGATCGACAATGGCGGCATTGACACCGAGGCCGATTATCCCTTCATCGGGACTAACGGGACTTGTGATGCTGTCAGGGTGAGTAGTTCGATCGGTACCACATCTCGTAAGTCTCATAAAGCCTCTCAGTGCATTGGTGGTGATTGAAGCTTGCATTTTGTATGTTCAATAATGCAGGAGAAGAGAAAGGTTGTGTCCATAGATTCGTACGAGGATGTGCCGATCAACGATGAGAAGGCGCTGCAGAAGGCGGTGGCAAACCAGCCGGTTAGCGTCGCCATTGACTCTAACAGTCTTGCATTCCAACATTACAGCTCGGTAAGCATGCATTGGTTTTGGGAGGATCAGAGCACCAAATAAATCACTAAACCCTACTAGGAGCTAGGAGGAGGAGCAGGAGCTGTTCTTTGTTTTGAACTGTTCTTCTTCTCGATCGGCCAGTCAATCTTGTGTGCATCTCATGCAGGGCATCTTCGACGGGCCATGCGGGTACACACTGGACCACGGCGTGACGGCGGTGGGCTACGGCAGCGAGAACGGCGAGGACTTCTGGATCGTCAAGAACTCGTGGGGACCCACGTGGGGCGAGGCCGGCTACATCCGCATGAAGCGTAATGTGCTTTTGCCCATGGGCAAGTGCGGCATCGCCATGGACGCGTCCTACCCTGTCAAGAACGGCCGCTGACCGCAGACGACGGCGGCTAAGCCAGGGATCAACAATTAATTCAAGATGGTTATTATTGCTTTTTTTAGGCAGGCTGCCGCGTTTGCCCCTTGCTCTGAGTCTCTGTTTACTGTTCAAGGGTACTGTTGTGTTGAGTGTTTTTGTGCAGATGATCCCATTATTGGATTTTATTTATATTTAACTAATTTATGAATTTGTACCATGAAAAATAAGTTGCAAATAAAAGTTTATTTTATTATGTAATAAAATAAACTTTTATATGCATATTTGTTAGTTTTTATTTGTTACATACTCCCTCTGTTTTTTATTAGATGAGCTTTGTCCTAAGTCAAGCATTTGTATCTTTGAACCATTGATTTTTTTTAAAAAAAAAATATAGATTCATATCATAAGATTTATGTTTTTAGATTTACTATGGGAAATATATTCATAATATATAATTCATAACCTATGAAACTGTAAGAATATTTTAGATTGGCCAAAGATAATGATATTGGACTAAAGACAAAGCTAATGTGGTACATATAAAAAAAGAAAGGAGGGAGTAATGCACACAGCAGTGCACACATAAAGACATACATTTGTGCCAATTGAAGAGATTTTCCACGTAAATCGCTGTGCCAATTGTGTGCCATGGCTCTCATTAGTGGACTACGTATATCAGTATATTTGTGTTCCCTGGCTCATTCCGAGCTCTTTGATCCATGTCTTGGATAGACAGGAGAGCATAATTTTGATCATCAGCCAGTGTTTGGATTGGAGATTATGAAGCTAGTAGTGTGAGTGAGTAGTAAATGTACATCATTATTGGAAATTCCTAATTCCAACCCCCTCTTGGGTCGTTGGGTCCTACAACGGGTGCTGGGTGTTGTGTAGAGACATCAAAAGCAAGATGGTGAATCGCTGAAGTTGTAGGTAAGTCAATATATACTACCTCCATTATCCATTATTAGGCATATGGTGATTTTTTTTTTCAATTTTGATTAATGTTTTTTCTTTACTTCAACCAATAACAACAGTAACTGAACAACATGTTTTTCTATATTCACAAATATAAAACGAAAGTTTAAATAAATGTAGCACACTAACAATGACAGAAATAAAGCAAACAAATATTTATTTGTTTCTGTGACATTCTGGAGCAAAAAGACATCCAACTGCAACGAGGGCCGTTAAGCCCCATAGCGCAGTTCTTGTTTCACCAACCAGACATATGGCTCTGTTAGAGCACAGAACATGAGTCCTTTATTCCAATACTTCCTATGGCAACAAGTAAAGATATGATGAATGAGTGTATGGGGGCTGGGTGGTGGTCTTTGGAAAATGTTTCCATCGCTGGCAGGAATCCAGATGCCAGTACCCAGGTCATATTGCTCAAACTGATATGGATCTTGAGAACCATGATTGTGAGGCAAACTACGCAAACAGATGACACCTACAGGAATTCAGTTCTTTGCCGAGTGCCCCAAGCACTCGGCAAAGACCCAAATGCACTCGGCAAAGGCTTTACCGAGTGTAGCTCTCGGCAAAGAGCTCTCGGCAAAGCCCCCATCGGCAACGGGCTCTTTGTCGAGAGCTTTTTGTCGGGCACTCGGCAAAGGCTTTGCCGAGTGCCCCACGTGGCTTTCTCGGCAAAGAAAAGTACCCGTTAACGGGCGTGGCGTCGTTTCACGGCGGCTTTGCCGAGTGCCTTCCCAGAGGCACTCGGCAAAGAATTAAATTTTTTTTAAAAAAAAAGATGCTTTGCCGAGTGCCTGCTGTGGGGGCACTCGGCAACGAATTAAATTTTTTTTTGAAAATTTCTTTGCCGAGCGCCTCCCCTATGGGCACTCGGCAAAGGCTAAATTCAGGTTTTGTTAAAAAAATCCTTTGCCGAGTGCCTCCTCCCCGGACACTCGGCAAATAATTTAATTTTTTTTAATAACCTTTGCCGAGTGCCTCCCTCTTGGCACTTGGCAAAGAGGTAATTCTGATTTTTTTAAAAAAATTGTTTGCCGAGAGCCATGACCATAGCACTCGGCAAATATGGTCACTTTGCCGAGTGTCTTGGTCATTGCACTCGGCAAAGTGACCATAATTTTTTTTATTTTGTTTTTTCATTAAATCACAGCACACACAGTATATATATCACATATACAGTACATATATCACATAAACATCACATAAATCACATCCACAACGCATATAGCACAACCACATCACATATATCAAATCCGATCACATCACATCACCATACATCACAAATTCGATTACAATGCGATCACAAATGTTTTAAGTGCATCACAAGTCTCCAAATCTCATAAGGGTCGAGTGCATTATTGAAAATAGAAGCGAGACGGTCGGGGACAACTCACAAACCTCTCAAGAGCCAACTCATCGTCCACCCCTCGCCAACCCGGCCACCCCGCCCTTGGTGAAAGGTATGGCGGCATCGCTGTCAGAGGCCAAACCGGGGTTGTTCGAACCTCACCGACCGAGGCCGCATAAAAAAGAGACCGGGTTAGTACGTGTGATGACCAAAGTTCGAACGAAAAACCAATACACATTTATACTTACAGAGTCCCAAAGTGAGGGAGGAGGCCGAGGCCGAGGCCGAGGCCGCACTACCGAGCCGAAGAATCGTTGTGGGAGCTCCATCCCCCGAACGTGCCCCCATCATCGGCCGACGGCGCGGATGAGCCGGGCCATCCTCGCCTCGCCTCGCTCACGCACGGCCTCTCGGCTCCCGAGCCGGGGCTCAGACGCTGGTGCCGCTCCAACGCCCTCCCTCCTTTCTCGCTTCCATCCCGGCCTGCAGTAATGCAAAGGTGGAGTTAGAATAATTGAAATGTCATCGATTGAAGCTTACAACAAAAGGAATTACCTCGAGTGTGGCGTAAGCGAAGCCGGTGGAAGCCGGGCGGCCGGGCGTATGGGCACGCTTTTTGTGTCCCGTGTTCGTGGCTCGCAGCTGGGAGAGAGTGGGAGTCGAGGCCGAGTCGATGACGCCTGCCGCCCATCCAGCATCCCCATGCTTCTTTCCTCCGCCCACCCTCATGACGATCTCTCGGTTCAAGGTCCCGGGGTGCTTTCGGATCGTAGTCCTCGCCCGTGTACCGCCCGCTGCTCGGCCGAGGCGGCTGTGCACTGGGGCGTTGGTGTACGCCTCGGCGGGTCCTCCGGGTTGTACGAGACATCGACGACGCCTTGCCTTTGTGCGCCATAGCAAATGCCTTGAAGATGGGGCAAGGCGCGCCACCATGGGGCCCGAGATCGCAAGAAACGGAGTTAGTGAAGGAATGACTACGAGTTAGTGAGGGAAGAATCATCGACTTAGCTTACCCGGTGTGCTTGCGTATCCGGCGGGGTTGCGGCCTCCTTGATGGTGCAATACGCCGAGCATCATCAAGCGGCACTCCCGCTTAGCGCCAGGGTCTCCTCCCTCGGGGACCGCACCACACTGCCCACGATCCGCTCCTAGCAGTCTTGGTGGTCGGAGCACCACCGGGGGCAAGCCTGCACGTCACAATTTCACATATAAGTAGATCAAAGTAGACATGTAAACCGAAAGATCATATCATTTATATACGCGAGGTAATCGGGTCCCGAGTCGTGGGCGTCATCGTCACCGCTTGTGTTTTGGTGACCTTCTCCCCAAGGATGATGCCATGGTAATTGACGATGGCCTAGAGACGCCTCGGAGTGAATGTCGGGTGACGCTTCTTGCAGGCCCTAGTGACACATGCCGAGCCCCTGCCCTCGTATCCCTCCCGCATTTGTAAAAAAGTCTACACGCAAACATAAAGGGTCAATTTCTTATTTGAAGATAAGTGCAATAAATTTGATGCATTAAGATTGCTAGGGTTGATGAAAGACTTACCCGAACTCGTGCAAGACATGCACCGCCTTGTTTTAATGTTCGGATGCAGGGCAACGGCGGTTTCGAACGGGAGGGAGGCTCCCTCATTCCCCGGCAGACGTCACCGGGCAGGGTAGTGCGTCTTACGTAGAAGACCGAGGACGTTATTTGGTGGGCGCGAGTGCTCACCCGACACCACAACCAACCAGTTCCTAAAAGTGGTTAACCAATAGCATTAGTTTACAATTCAATTCCCAATATGTCATATGAAATAAGTAATACCATGGAAGTTACTTTTGGCCCTCGGCGAATCACCTGCCGCCTCGTCGGGTGTGGTGCATGCTAGGGGAGACTCGCGGGACCGCGTAAGTACACACTCGACGAGGTACCGAAGAAGTAGAACCAAAGCACCCACCGCGTCCTCCTCCTCCCCGCTCCTCCTGCTCCTCATGCTCCTCGTCGATGCCGGGGAGCTATCACCTCGCCCTTAGCCTCGCCCCGCCTCCCCGCTCGTCCTCGCTCACGGTCCCGAGGAGGTGGCGGGCTCCCTCGTGCGCCTGCTCCTCCGCCCACGCCTCGCCGCTGGAGGTCCCTCACCGCAACCGCCATTTTGACTTTTGTCTTGTTGTACAAGGAGGACGGGTTCACCGGCCGGCCGCCCACCATCTTCAATGAAGCACTTTGCATTTGACAAGAACCAATAAGACATGATTAGAAAATTAGGTTAAATAAACAAAACTCGGGCATTTGTAAGAACAACAACGTAAGATAACATATAAATAAATAGCATTACATGTATTAAGTATAATCTTCATGATCGAGGATCATAAGCCTCATCGCCGGTATCAAACATGTCAAAGTACTCGACCCGCCCATTGGAGGATTGTCGCCCTGTCGTCGCTGTTGCATAAAGCGATGTCGCTCAAGCATTTGTAAAGTTCTCTCACATTTTCAACCTCATCTCCATCGCCCCGTCATCAACAATTTCTTGGCCAACTTCCATTTCTATCGCCCGGTCAAGTCTATCTCGAACCTCCCATCTAGCCCATTCGCCTCGAAAGAACTCTCCCTCGTATGTGTTTGGATTGAAGTTATGGTCGTCATCATTTGGGGACAGGTAATTTGCCGCGGTGGCAAGCACCTTATGCAATATCCCAACCCCAGTGCTCATTGCTTTGCACGCATAAGGGAGATAATAAACTTGTGTCGCCTTTGTTGGGCCACAATATATACATCATCTCGGGTAGGGTGGTATCTGGCCAGGGTCTCGACTAGACCAAGATGAGAATGGGTCCGTCATTACCGCAGGATCAAACGGAGTGGCATTTGAATATGAGCGGAGTAAATGGCGTTGAACCATGAAAAGTGAGCTCGTATATCTCTTGCACTCTTCCATAATACTCGACCCCATCTTTGCCGGGCGTAAAACCCCCCGAACTTGTTGTTTCTGCGGTTTACGAAGGCTGCTTTCGTAGCCCGTTGTTGCCATGTTTGTGCCATGTCATCGTTTGCCATGCTTGGCGGAATCTTCGGTCATGTATAGCCGTTGGAGCCTCGGTATGAAAGGGAGGTGCCTTACGACTGACACAGGGATGTCAAGCTGCCTCTTCTGGCCATCAGCAGACTCTACCTCTAGATACCTAGAGGATTCACATATCGGGCAGTACTTTGCTTCCGCGTGTTCTTTCCCTCGAATAGAACGCACCCATTCGGACATGCATGTATCCGATCATACGGCATCTTAAGGGCACGGCAGCCTCTGCGACTTCGCCGCGTGCTCTTCGGGAGAGTGTGAGCCTCACGGAAGCAAGCTACCAACAACTGTCAAGATATCTTGTCGAAGGCGTCTCGACTCATGCTAAGCCGAGACTTTAACGCCATTAGACGGCCAACGGCGTCTAACCGAGAGACCTTTGTGTGGCCGTGAAGGGATTGCCGTGCGAGGAAGTAAACATATCATAGAACGCCTTCGGTGGTGGCATCTCCTCCTCCTCATCCGTACGTCCATCACCGAGGCGTGCTTGACGAAAGTCATCTAACATGTCTCCGCTACCCCGGCATCGGCATCAAACTCCTCGACGCGTGCTCTCACCACCTCCTCTCTCATTCGATGGGCTTCACCATGGTGGACCCATCGGGTATAGTCCGGGGTAAACCCATACAAGACAAGGTGCTTGCCCATGGTATCCTTGCATTGCCTTTTTTCCGATTAGCACACCTACTGCAGGGACACGTAACCCGACTCGCTCCTTTAGCAGCCTCGCCGAATGCTTGCTCCAAGAACATATATGTTTTCTCAATCCATTCATTTGTGTAATCACAATCACTTGGGCGGCCCGTGTACATCCAAATCCACGATCATCCATCTTCTAACATATACATTAGCGAGAAACATAACAATCAATTTTACCTACACCGCCTCCTACTCTCTAATAGGTGAGGATAGGTCCTAATCCCACCCACGTATGCGTTGTTGGGGCTAGTTTCCGTTTGTCCGCTCCGATCGGAGACGGAGTTTCGGCAACACCTCCCCGCTGTTCTCGGTACACGCCCGGCGAGGAGATCGTGTTTACGGAGAACAACAGGAGGTGATGCCGAAACTCGCCTCCGATCGGAGCGCATAACGGAAACTAGCCCCAACAACGCATGCGCGGGTTGTCCAAGTAACGTGGGACAATTCGAAGCAGATACGGTTTTCGATATGCAAAGATCCGCATACCGACAACCGTATCTCTTTCGAACAGAGACATTTACCTTGGTGACGTGACCTATGACCCCGACATGTAAAACAGAGGTTATACCTTAGGTGGCGGTGCAGTCAAAGCTAAGCGGGGCCGTGGCGAAGTCGGTGTAGTTGGCGAGGCGGTGACGCCGTGCGGCAGAACCGCAACGGCGCCGAAGACGATCGGGATCAACTCGAGCGAGGCTCCAACAGGGTCTTCTCTGCAAAATAAAAGGAACACGCATAGCATTAGTTCAAAATTTGGACAGCACCTCCCCTACACGGTGACAATGCCCACACCTGCCATAAGACACATATATATATAACGGCTCGATGGCCGGACAACCACATTTTCGGCAATGGCCAACATCCACATACGCTAGAGCCATGGGACAGCTCTTTTACCTTCAGGCAACGACGGTGGCGGCGACGCCGTGGCGAGTCCGGCGGCGGACCTGGAGCTCTTCTTGTTCCTTCCTCCCCCTCCTTCTTCCCTCCCTCCTCCCTCCTTCTACCTTCCTCCCTGCTCTTCCCTTCTTTCTCCCTCCCTCCTTCTTCCCCTCTTCTTCCTCCTCTCTCCCTTCTCCCTTCTTTTTTCCTCGCCTCCCTCCTCCCTGCTCCCTCCCTGCCTTCTTCCTCTCCGGGCTGCTGGCCGCGAGCGGGCCCGGCTTCCCGACCACCCGGTTGGCGGCGGGGAGGCCCGACCCTGGCCGGCCGCGCTAGGCTGGCCGAGGCCCCTGCCTTGCCGTGGGGCGACCCCGGCGCTGCCGCCTGGCGCCCCCAGGCCGAGGTAGCCTTCTTTGTCGGGGCGGCGGGCAGCGATGGCCTTGGCGATCGGGAAGGAGCTGGTGGCGGGCGGGCTAGGGCCTCGCGCAGCTTTGGCCCGGGAATGCTCTTGAGGATGCCGAAACCTGGGGGGAAGAAGATGACCGTGTGGCTGTGCGGCTCGGGCCGCGTGCCGGGCCGCCCGGCCGGGCGTGCGGCGCGGTGGTGGGCGGCGGGGAGGCGTTGGCCGGCCGCCGGGTGGGCGTCACGGCGTGGCGGCCCGGAGTGGAGCGTCGGCCGCTAGCGGCCTGGAAGCGTGTCGGCGAGCTGCCCGTATGGCGGCGAGGGCGGGGGGAGCTGCGTCGAACCTTGGCCGGCCAGTGGGGCGCCTTAGCCTTGTAGCGGGCGGACGGCGGCGGGCGAGAGGCGGTGGGTATGGTATAGCCGGGAGGGCCGGGCGGGGTGGCGCGGGTGGTGGGCGCGCCGGGCGCAGCCGCGGCCGGGCGTGCGGGGCGGCGGGCGGCGTGGGCGGCGGCGGTGTGTGCGTGCGTGGTGTGTGCGTGTGTGATGTAGAGAGACAAAGGGGCCAGGGTTTGGGCGCGCTTTGCCGAGTGCCGCCAATCGACACTTGGCAAAGCAAATTTTAAAAAAAATTAAATATTTTTTTCAAAAAAAAAAAATTTAAAAACACGGAATCATTCTTTGCCGAGTGCCTAGGCGCAGAGCACTCGGCAAAGAGGGAATCACATTTTTAAAAAAATTAAATAATTTTTTTTAAAAAATTTAAAAACAAAAATAAACCTTTGCCAAGTGACTAGGCGCAGAGCACTCGGCAAAGATTGAACAGATTTAAAAAAAAATTTAAATAAATATTTTTTTTAAAAAAAACGAAAAAATAAAAACGTTGCGAGTGCCGGGCCCAAGGGCACTCGGCAAAGAGGGAACCAGATTTTTTAAAAAAATTTAAAAAAGCAACAAACATTCTTTGCCGAGAGCCCCTTGGGTAGCACTCGGCAAAGAGTAAGATCAAAAAAATTTAAAAATGTCGGACAATTTCAAAAAATTGCTAAATTTTTCTGGGACCCCTTTTATACTATTCTTCACTTATGAAAAAAAGAATTGAGATCTAAATCAACCGCGAGAACCGCTTGAAGTCCGATTCATCCGGATTACTTTAGAAGTTTATGAAACATCTTCGGAGATTGTCGATTCGAACGCATAACGTATATGACAACTTGCTCGAAACATTGTCAATTTTTATCACAACATCGGCGCATGAAATGATGACACTGGCAAATTTCATGATTTTTTGAATTCATTTGCTTTTTAAGAATTAAAAAAGTGCACACGCACGTGGGTCATCATGTTTCGTGACTACGCTCTTTATAATTTTAGGTTAAAGTCTTAGCACACCCCTAACATACCATAAATAACACTAATATCAAATTTTTAGCAACTAAAGTCCATTATTGGATGCACGTGCAGTTCAAATTTGGATTTTCCCAAAAATTAGAATAAAATGAAATAAACTTCTGAAATATAGCAAAAACACATGAAAAATAGGCCACATTTCAAAATATAGTATAACATCATTTGAAAAGGCTAAGTAAAAAAATGGAGAGCAAAAAAGAAAAAAAATTTATGCTTTTGCCGAGTGCTCAAGAGATGCACTCGGCAAACCCTCGTCTTTGCCGAGAGCCGGACCTGGGGCACTCGGCAACGCCTGGGCCTTTTGCCGAGTGCCTAAGCAGCCTGGCTCTCGGCAAAGAGGGGACGGCGTTGCCTCACGGCTGCCTTTGCCGAGAGCCCCTCTTTGCCGAGTGTAAGCTCTCGGCAACGGTGAGAGTTTGCCGAGAGCCCCTTTTTGCCGAGTGCTCGGCACTCGGCAAAGACTCCTTTGCCGAGTGCGTTTCTTTGCCGAGAGCGGCACTCGACAAAGAGGGCCTTTGCCGAGTGCCCGAGGAAAAGCACTCGGCAAAGCCCCAGGCACTCGGCAATGCCCCTGATTCCGGTTGTGACAGAGTTAGGTGACATGGACAGAAGGTTCTTACTCCCCTTGCTACTAGGTGAGGATGAGACGCAGAGACAGCGATAACCGACGAACAAGGTGTGGTTGCCGATGCTCGTAACGGGCTCAAACTTCCCATTGACAAGGTCAGCAAGTCTGTAGATTAGCTTTGAACGAGAAGCATCACTGTAGGCAACTAGCAAGAGCTCTGAGCAACACTCTACAAAGCTGAGGGTGTGGACAAATTCTGCCATTGGGCATTCAGCAATCTTCACTGGCAATGGCAGATTCGACAGTTCCTCCGCAGCGTCTTGGACTTGGATTGGTGGATTAATCTGGTAGATGTATAGCTTGCATACCTTGCGTACAATCTGCATCGCGAAGAATTTGCCTTCGAAAGACACGGGTATACTATAAGCATAGGTTGGATCTTCCAGGCAAATAGAGTCCACCGCTGGTCTCCAATGGCGGCGTAGGCTACACGGTGCAGGAGGTCAAAAGCCAGCATAACAGTGAAGGTTCCAGTGGAAGTGACGGCCACAGAGGCAAGGACACTCATGATCCCTATGCGCTTGCTTTGCTCGTTGTGGCGGTGGGTGAATTCAATCTGTGGCAGGACGGACGCCAGCGGTGGGAGCTCGGCGACGTCGCCGGTGAAGGGGTTGAGGAGGCGAATGGCGGTGTCGTGGTCACGGTGGAGGAGCAGAAGCCCGTCGATGGAATCGAGGACGAGGACGACATGGTCATCCAGGAGAGGGAGGTGGGCGCGGACGAAGGCGCCGGTGGAGAGGCTGAAGAAGCGGACGAAGCCGCCGAGGTCTGGGTGGCCGGGATACAGGCCGTGGCCCTCCGGCAGCATCATCCACCGGCGCGGGTGGAAGCGCGGGTCGAGGACGCCGCGGCCGCGAGGGCCGACGGTGCTTGCTCGCCAGTGGGAGCAGACGGCGCGGAAACGGACGTAGTCCGGCAAGTCGCCGCCGGCCAGCACCCGCCACCCGATCAGCTCCACCAGATCATTGACCAACGACGCCCAATCCACGGACAGCTTGCCGGCGTTGCTGTACGTCGGGCGGCGGAGCTGCTTGCTGTTCGGAATCATGGGCGAAGCTTGCAGCAAAATATGGATCTTAAATCCAATCGGTAGCAGCAGACCGATCCGATTCACGAAATCCCATCAGCACCACGAGTGAATCAGCTGCAATCACCGCGTAACTGAGAGCAGAAAGAGAGATGCAAATCGTGCGACTTGGCGGCGGTGAGGTTGCAGGTCGGCGAGGCTGCAGAGTGATTGCTCCAGATCGAAGGCCGGCGGCTGGGAGATGGATCGGTTAAAAGAGTGCAAATCGAATCACAAAAGGAATATTGAGAACCGCGTCTCCGCGATCCGCACGGCGTGAGGGCGCCAGCGCCGGGAGACCCTTTTTCAATTTCGATTAGGCATTATCAGCATTTGAAAAGCAACCGTCAGCATTTACTACTCCCTCCATCCTAAATCTTTTGTGGTTTAACTTTTTTGACCTTAAATTTTTAACTGCTTATCCTATTCAAAAAAAATTGTATAAATATAGTCAAATTTAAGTTATTGTTGAAGAACTTTTGTTTGCAATGTAAGCCAAAAACAAAATATATGAAATTTTGCATAATTTTTTAAATAAGACGAGTGGTCAAATTTAGAGTTGAAAAAAAAAATCAAACAAACTATAATTTAGAACGGAGTTAGTAATATATTGCAGCAAATCCAAAGTGTTTTTATGTAACGTCAAATTAGACGAGCGTTTTTTAAATTTGGTGGGTTAACACGCTATAAAAAAATCAAAGAAAAGTTATTACGAAGATAACAATTTAAAACACTAGTATAGATTTCCAATTAAGGACTGGCAACACAATTCCTAGATTTACTTTTTATAGCCATGGGGAGAGACCGGAGTGTCCCGTTTGGCGCAATATGAAAGTTGGGGAAGTGACAACATAAGAGTAGCATTGACTATGCTTTCTAGAATCAGAGTTCACAGAGTATGTTGTTCTCAAAATCTATATTTCATGGGTTGTTAGAGAAAAATAGGGTTCTCAGGTCTTCCGCAGTATTGTTGTCAGAGTGAAACCAAGAGAGGAGAGAGAAGATTTGAGCATTGTTCCATCCACTGCAGCCGGTAGTGCTATAATTTGAGTGATGCTGAGAAAAGGAGTGGTGCATGTATAAGTTGCGCTGCCTACGTAATAAAAAACTAATTTACTAGTCCGGTCTTTATATGTGTAAGTATGTCAAACACACAATAAGAGATGAGAGAGAATACAGATGGCAGCGATGCTCTTTTCTTTTCCACACTGTAGCTGTGCTAACGTGATGCCTGGTTTCCACCATATCGCTTGGTTTGTTTTAAGCACTACACACTATGGAGGGCCTTAGTTTTGAAAATGGTTTTCAACGGAAGAATGAAATTCTATATTGTGTAGCTCTCGTTGAGTTGATAAAAATATACATATATGGAATATCTAATTTAGAGTCCACCTGACATAATTAAACATTCAAAAGTTTCTTGGGCACAATCTTTTGGCTCGAAAAATTCTGAACTTTTTTCGACCCAGCATGAAACTAAAAATCACCGGGGCTTCTGTGGATTGCACAATATATGCTCCTCAACTTGGAGTAAATTAAAGTAAAAATAATATGGTAAACGACCGGCTGCGTGCTCTACGAGCCTCGGTCTTGCCGAGGAATCGTCCAAATCCGAGCACCCATCATGGAGCCGCCCTATCCACTACGCCGTGTATTACTCATTCATCCATTCAATCAGAAACAAGTGTGGATCATCCTACATGGTCCCGCATCCACACTTGTATTGTAACACAGATTATTAGAGCATACATAGAAGCTGCTGCGAACAAGACATCATCTTCTGCTTTGTTCAGCAACAGCTTTCTAACCATTTGATATATACTAATTAACTTGATGCTAAATCAGAGACCATGTCACAAACAAGCATCCTCGTAGTCATCTCTTGGCATGCAGACGCAGAGCTTAATCAAAATCAGCACCTTGCCATGGCGGCAGCCGGCAGCCCAGCCCCTCTGTTTGAGAATTGAGACAGATCATCAGCGGACGATCGAGCTTTTCAGAGTGGCATAAATCGACGAGCCACTGCTCGCTGACAGACACGCCAGCAAATAGCAATTCAGAGACACTCTCTTCCTCGCCTGCTTCTCCTTCTGCTAGCTTTTCATCATCTCCCGAGCTCGGTTGGGGTGTCGCAATGATGAGTCCACCACGCTCCGCGGCGCTGCTCGCGTTCACGGTGGTGACACTGCTGGCCGCGACCGTCACCGCCGCCGCTGCAGCGGGCGGGCGACGAGGTGCGGCGGCTCTACGAGGCGTGGAAGTCGGAGCACGGGCACGGGCACCGCCGGCCGCACTGCGACGTCGTCAGCTCCGACGGCCGGCTGCGGCTGGAGGTGTTCCGCGACAACCTCCGGTACATCGACGCGCACAACGCCGAGGCGGACGCCGGGCTGCACACCTTCCGCCTCGGCCTCACCCCTTCGCCGACCTCACCGTGGAGGAGTTCCGCGCCCGCGCCTTCGGCTTCTTCCGCAACTCCACTGATAAGCGCCGTGTAGCGAGCAACCGCTACCTGCCCGGCGACGGCGACGACCTCCCCGACGCCGTCGACTGGCGCCTCCGGGGGCGCCGTCACCGCGGTCAAGAACCAACAGAAATGCGGTTCGTCGCCGTACACAGCTGACAGCTCCATGCTGCGTGAAACGTTAGCAAGCTCGTTACATATATACTGATGATCTCTGGTCACTGAGAGATGCATGCAGGAGGGTGCTGGGCGTTCTCGGCGGTGGCAGCCATGGAAGGTATCAACAAGATCGTGACGGGCGAGCTAGTGTCGCTGTCGGAGCAGGAGCTCATTGACTGCGACAGCCAGGACAGCGGCTGCAACGGCGGGCAGATGGACAACGCTTTCCAGTTCGTGATCGATAATGGCGGCATCGACACCGAGCTCGACTATCCCTTCGTCGGAACTGACATGGCTTGCGATGCCATCCGGGTGAGCACGCGCTCTCATAAATCTCTGCAATATGCATGCATTAATGGTGTTGGTGGTAGTGATGGAGGTTTTTACGTTTTACCCAACACGCAGGAAAACAGAAAGGTCGTGTCCATAGATTCATACGAGAACGTGCCTGCCAACAACGAGAAGGCATTGCAGAAGGCGCGCGGTGGCGAACCAGCTCGGTCTTGCGCGCGTTCCAGCTCTACAGCTCGGTAAGCCATAACATGAGAGTGTTTTTCAGAGCAGCAACAGGTGTTCTGAAAATGTTCTTCCCAACAATAATCTTGCGTGCGCTGCGTACATACAGGGCATCTTCAGCGGGATCTGCGGGGTGAAGCTGGACCACGGCGTGACGGCGGTGGGCTACGGCAGCGAGGACGGCAAGGACTTCTGGATCGTCAAGAACTCGTGGGGCCCTGGGTGGGGGGAGGCTGGCTACATCCGCATGGCGCGCAACGTGTTTCTGCCCATGGGCAAGTGCGGCATCGCCATGGACGCGTCCTACCCGGTGAAGAATGGCCCCGTCCCGGCGGCTGAGCCGGCGATCAAGATGGTTCTTGCTTAGGCAGGCTACCGGCGAGTGCTGGACTACCGATTTGCTGCCCCTTGCCAGTGTGGTGTAGGAGTGTTTAATTTTTTACACGTTTGTTGTTGTGTGTTGTGATGCAAAATGATGGTCTCATTGGAATTTATTTATTTATGTGCCCCTGGAAAATAAATTATGAATAAATTATCATTTCTACTATATTTCAAATAGTGTCTTTTTTTTTTTTTTTTGTCCAGATAATATATAATTTCGTTAGTATTTGGCTATAGAAAAATAGTGAATTGTCTCTTGTAAGTTGTCATTTTAATTGTAATGCAAGTTTGTTGTGCTTCTTGAAAATTTAGGCACTTAAAATAAAACAAGTCCCACAAATTACGTATAATTAAACCTTTGCAAAGAAAAAATTGGGAGTATTGCTCAGAATGTAAGCCATATTTAGTTCTGGCAGAGGAAAAATATATGCAAGCTATTAAAGAAAACCTACTCCTTCTGGACCAGCTTATAAACAAGTCCCTTTCTGATTTCTTGACCAGATCCCAAGCTGCTTAACTTATTGATAATCATTTCAAAATTATGTGCTTTCGGCTGTGAACAAGCTCTATTGTTGTCCTTAATGTAGAGTTGTCTGCTGTTGAACTTGTGAAAGATCGAGCTCACGTCTCTAGTTTATGCATGTGTAAATGTTCATGCCAAACTTGGATTACACAAACAGTGTTAGGCTCAGTTTACCTTCATGAAGAAATGTTTTCTTTATGCACCTTCAATTTGTTCACCTAGCTAAAGTTATATGTATATTTCTTTGTGTATTATTTGGGTATAAGCCATGTGAAGTGCAAGCATGTACTTATTAGTGAATGGATGCCAATGTACAAGTGCTTCTATGCCCATGAGCCATATTCGGGGTGGGACTAGAGTTTGTCCATGGAGGCTTAGCTTGTGAGTGTGGCATGGCCGACAAGATGTATTTTAAACTTATCATACTTTGAACTTCGGTTTATGATGTTTGAAAATTGATAAGAGTTTAAATATTTCCTGTCGTAAACTTAACTTTCTTTTCATTTGTTAAAAGACATGTGGTGTGACCTATGTATAGTGGACTAGAGATTAGAGTTATCACTGGTTTATTACCCCATCCATGACATAAACGCATGATCCATGCATGCTCATATAAATTAACGAACTAAGAAGTCTGATTTTAAACACAATCAAAATTTCAATTTTCTTCTAATAAAGTGGGATTCTCCTAGCATTTAAAATTTAGTATAAATTTTCTAAATATTTTCTAGTGTGATTCTTATAAGCTATAACTAGTGTTAGTGTTTTACTGCTACTTTAAAACACTAGAAATCTACCATTTTGGTAGTGTGGAAGCTTCCTAGAATAGATGACGCAAGACGTAAATTCCGTGAAAACAGCACGGGTGGTACAAATTCAAAGACGGTCGGCTTAATTAGGTTAATCAGAGTTTATTCAGAACATAACGTCTCAATGTAGCAGCCAGGCAGCCAGCTATCCCCCTCACGAACATTTCTGTCTTTGCATGTTGTCCATTTAAAAACGTGCAGGGAAGCGAAGCTAAGGCCTGGCGTGGTCTCGTAGATGGAGAAGTAAAAGGCGTCGGCCAAAGTGACACCGAACACTGCTCGCCGTTGGAGCCCGCGGCCGCCGCGCGCTGCCGTGGGCCGTCGCGGACTGCGTGCACCTGCGATGCAGGCTGCATTGCACGGTTCCGGCGTCCGGCCTCCGGCGCCCACGGTTTGGGACGAAAGCATCGCACACCCTGCTGCTGCTGGCGATATGAAAAGTCGCAAAGCAAATCTCAACTTGGGGGGTGAACAACTGAACATTGGTGCCACTCCATCGTGCGTTTCACCAAATGGCGCATGCGTGCGTGCTCTCATCCGATCACTCATCATTAATTGGAGGCCTGTTACATATAACTAGTATTCGTGAAGTAAAAAAAAGACTTCACTAAGTGGAGCCCTGCAGGCTGCAAACACGGGGTGAGCAGTACATTCGTTGGTGTCGTTGGATTGCCGCCGCTGATTGCACAGGTGTAAAAAGGGTCCGGTTTTGCAGCGGGAATAGTTTTTATCACGTCACGTGGAAATTACCTCTAGATAATGCACTGCACAATCAACTTGCATTGGCATGCATGCATGGGACACGGCGACGGCGGCGGCAGCCGAGCCCTCCGTTTACGACAGGTCTCGGGTGACCCAGCACGTACGTTCCCCTCGCATGGCTATAAATTGATGCCTCGTTTCACAGGCTAACCCACACTGCACTGAGATACACAGTCTCTTCTCATCTTCTGATATCCCTCGCCCATCTCGACGTCACCAGTCAACAACTCGAAGCAGGATCGCCATGCGTCCACCACGCTCCCCGGTGCCCGCCTCGGCGCTGCTTGCGCTCGCCGTGGCACTGGCACTGGCCGCCGCGGCGGCGGCCCGCCACTCCTACACCATCGCTCCGGCGCCCGTGGAGCGGGCGGACGACGAGGTACGGCGCATGTACGAGGCGTGGAAGTCGGAGCACCGCCACGGCCGGCCGCACCACGCCGGCTCCGACGACCGGCTGCGGCTGGAGGTGTTCCGTGACAACCTGCGGTACATCGACGCGCACAACGCGGAGGCGGACGCCGGGCTGCACACCTTCCGCCTCGGCCTCACCCCCTTCGCCGACCTCACCGTCGAGGAGTACCGCGGCCGCGTCCTCGGCTTCCGCGGCCGCCGCCGCGCGGGCGCGGCCAGGGTCGTCGGGAGCGGTGGCATCCGCTACCGTCCTCCCCGCCCACGCGGCGACGACCTCCCTGACGCCATCGACTGGCGCGAGCTTGGCGCCGTCACCGGGGTCAAGAACCAAGGACAATGCGGTGCGTGCTCGGCGGCGCCATGCATGTTACTTCCCGTGCGTGCTTCTAGTGAGAATTTGCAGGCATTTATCTGATGATCCCTGGGCATGCTTGCAGGTGGGTGCTGGGCGTTCTCGGCGGTGGCAGCCATCGAGGGGATCAACGAGATCGTGACGGGCAACCTCGTGTCGCTGTCGGAGCAGGAGATCATCGACTGCGACACCCAGGACGGCGGCTGCAACGGCGGGGAGATGCAGAACGCCTTCCAGTTCGTCATCGACAACGGCGGCATCGACACCGAGGCCGACTACCCCTTCCTCGGAGTTGACGCCGCCTGTGATGCCAACAGGGTCGGTAAACTACTGCTGCCAAAAGTTGCTGAACTAGAACATTGGACTACAATTCAATGGCAACTTATTGTAATGGAGATTTGCATACACTGTTCATCAATTGCAGGTAAATGAAAGGGTAGTCACCATTGACGGCTTCGTGAGTGTGGCCACCGAAAACGAGACAGCGCTGCAGGAGGCGGTGGCGAACCAGCCTGTGAGTGTCGCCATTGATGCAAGCGGACGTAAATTCCAGCACTACACCTCAGTAAGCATCGATCGACGATGAACATGTGCCAAGATCACTAGATCAGATCATCAGATGGAGGTGTTATGAATTTCTGGTCATGAACTCTGTTGATTCTCCAATCGTACATGATTGTGCAGGGCATCTTCAACGGGCCGTGCGGGACGCAGCTAGACCATGGCGTCGCGGCGGTGGGCTACGGCAGCGAGAACGGCAAGGACTACTGGATCGTGAAGAACTCGTGGAGCACCGACTGGGGCGAGGCCGGCTACATCCGCATCAGGCGCAACGTGAAAGCGGCCACGGGCAAGTGCGGCATCGCCATGGACGCGTCGTACCCGGTGAAGAGCAGCCCCAACCCCACGACGATGGCTGGGGCAGCCATGGATGTGCTGAAGATGGTTCTTGCTTAGGCCTTTAGGCTGGCATGTAGCCGACTGAAATGAAGTCGTTACTCGTTTCCACTATAGTGTTGTTCTGAGTTGTGTGATGCACCATGCTGCATGGTCTGGTTTACCTTCATATATGTACCATCGGAAATAAGTTAGTCTTCATAATAAAGTTATACTGCTGTGATAAGTGAATAACTTATATTTTAATAAAAATTCTGCCTTTTTAGTAACCATGGATTTTCTAATTCCGTTTATTTGCATAATTTTATCGATCTTTTTGTTTTCACAAAAGGGCAGCAAGAGTTTTACTGAAATATATTAGAAGGTAGAGTATGACAAAAGAGAAACAATTTAGGAGTGTTTGGATCCTAGGTCCTGTCACATTGAATGTTTAGAGTTTAATAATTAAAAGTACTAAACATAGGCTAATTATAAAACTAATTGTATATATAAGCCGCAGCTAATTCACGATATGAATCTATTAAGCCTAATTAATTTATGATTTGCCAATGTAATGTTATACCGTAAACATGTGCTAATTATGGATTAATTAGGTTTAATAGATTTATCTCATGAATTAGCCATGACTTATGTAATTAGTTTTATAATTAGTTCATATTTAGTCCTAATTTTTATCTAAACACTTGATGTGACCTAGACTAAACTTTAGTTGAAGGATTAGTTTGTGTATAACAGAGGATAAGTTTGTACCACTCATTGAAGGAACAACATCGCTGATCACAGCCTCTCTTATCCTCTGTAAGAACCAAGACATCGGTCTAACTCAGTTTAAAAGATTAGTCTAATGGGTGGTTGCATCACTTTTTATGTTGTGCTCCCCAACTATCATTTTCTGATGTAGAACTGAACCTATTAACAAGTTTCTTTCTAGAACAAACCAATCACTTGTGCCATATGTCAAAGATCTAATATGGATGATTTTCATCACGAGAAACTCAACCAAGTAAGTCACTATGCTTATTTCACACAGTTATATCATCTTATTTCAGCATAAAAATAAAGAAATGGAGAAGCTAGCTCCATGGAAACAAAATTTTGAGGCTCAAAAAAAAAAAAAGAAACAAAATCTTGAGAACGGAGCTCTCGAGAGTGCCGCTTACATGTGAAAAAGGCGATTTACTCATTTACATATCACACCACCTTACTTATCTATCCTTAGTTATTAGTACTATATTAACCTTACGGTGGATTATTAGGTCTGTGATATTTTACTTTATTAATTAGTGCTTTGTGCTTGTAACCTAGACACGTGATCTTTGACCATAGGATCTTTGTGTAGCCAAGGTACCTAGTTAAATTAAATTCTAAGAAATACTAGAACTATTGTGACAAATCATCTAGATGACTACGCACTACGCACAAGTTATCTGTTCTGTTGTAATATGTATGAACATGTTTATATACTATATAGACTAAAAAGTACTCGATTCGTTAGAGCTACTCCAACAGGGCTCAACTTAAGCCCTTATAGCTAAATATGTGTGCCCAGATAAACAAAAACGTAGCTCCAGTAGGGCTTCTACTGGAGCCCTAAGTTTGGTGCGGACTTTAAATCCTGCCTTCAGGCCCTATTCCTATGGGAGAATGGGGGCTGACCCCTCACCCACATCGGTCGTTTCCTCCCAGTGCCTATGGAATACTCCCTCCACTCTACTCTAGCCTCAATGAGCGCCTCGACCTTCTCTCTGGTCCGGTCCGGCGAGCATATCCATCTCCGCTTTGGCACGTGCCTCCACCCATGCCTCACCCGATCTCGAGTGTAGCCTATCCATGGCACCTCCCCCAACTCTGCCACCTCCACTGCGCGGCAGCCGCCTCCCCCAGCTCGAGCGCGGTCTGGCCATAACGCGAACACAAGCGAGAGCGTAGCCGCGACTCCTTCCCCTTCTCCGCAGGCGCCGGCCATCGAGCCTCTTTCCCACGGCTGCAACTCCTTTCCTGCGGCGGTCGTCGAGCCTCTTTGTCGAACCTGTGACTCCTTGCCCCAACTCCCCCGTGGGTGCGCTATCGTGACACACTTCGTTCTCCACTCGCTCTCATCCATTGAAACAACATAGCTCAAATGGGTAGAGGATTGAGGATGACAAGTGAGTCCCAATTGGTAGTGTCTATTAAAAAGGATCTGGGGACTTTGGTTTCGAAACTTTTATTGTAGCAGATACAAAATTAGAGGGCTAATAAAAATAGGTGAACATCTAAATTAGAAATGGGGGCTCTTGGATGTTTATGATGGAGTTAATTTTACAAATTATAAGATACTTTAGTTTTTCTAGATTCAAAACTCTACGTTAGATGTATAGTAAAAAAAGAAAAGCTAAAATATTTTATAATTTAAAACAGAGAAAGAAAAAAATAGAAATATCACATGCATCTCCACGTGTTGTGCCGAAGGAACCGATTTTTTTCCCCACAGCAGAGCACGCGGCACGACGATTTAACTTTCCGTGGAATCAGCCTCCAGCCACGACGCTAACGTCAAGAGCTGCGTGCCCAAATGTGGGACGGCTCAGATGGGCAAGGAAAAGCACCCTGTTTCCTGCCCGGAACGCCCGCCATTCATGGCGCCCTCGTGGCCTTTATCGTCACCTCATCTATCCCTCGACAAGATGCTTTAATTAATGGCACGTTTCTGCATTAATATCAAGAGAGAGAGAGCACTTGCGCCAAAAAGAAATACTTGAAGAGAGTGCTCGTAGAAAGGCGTTGCCCAACAAAGCGTCGCCGCGGGACGTCGAGCTCCCTCCCTGCGCAGCAGCTGTGTTCCACAGTCGCCAGAGCCCACCGCCGGCGGCCGCCGCCGCCGCAATTACACGGTCTCGCCGTCCGGCGCACAAGGTATAGGACGTGGGCAGTAGCCACCCCTGAGCGTAATCGAGTGGTTTAGAGTGCACGGTGCCAATCAGGATGATCTAGTTTGGCATCAGTGGCGCCGCGTTTAGAATAATGGAAAAAGGATGCTCAACTTGGGATCGCTAAACGAACGGCTGCTGTAGTAATCCTACCCAAGGCGGCCATGTCGAGGGAGTGATCGTCCAAATCTGGGTACCAAAGCACACATCATTAGAGGACTTTACCGGCCCTATACATCGTAGGATAAGCATTTTGATGGCGATAGTAGTACTAGTACATTTTCTTAACTGATTGACTCTAGTGGTTGGGAGTCCAGAAAGGGAGTGCTAGAGATTCAAACAATGGGACGCCGAACAGGGGATAATCCGATTCAAACTCCCTAATAACCCACCTGCTTGGTCTCGAGATAAATATAATGAGACAATCATAATCATATCACCTACTTGAGTCGCTGAAACAGGCAACGATCTATCACCTACTATATTTGTTATGTACACTCATCTGTACTACTAGAAACGCAGCATCTCGAGTGTCATATCAATGGGTCCAGTTAATTTACTAATGGTAGGCCACCATATATGTGGCAAATTACAATAGCCACACCCCCCTAATAATAATGGCACTTAAGTTTTTGTAGAAAAAAATGGAATTTTGTGGAATAGCTGTGTTGTTGCCGATATATCTTGTGAGAAGAACCAGATGTGCTTCAGACAATCACAGCCAAACAATATAATGGGAGGGGTTCCTTTTACAGAATTACTAGAGGACTTCTTTTATTTGCAGAATCCATTGAATATGCTGATGGGGAAAATTGTTTCAGATTTTGAAAAGGTTATTTCAGTTTCATGGAAGTCAAATTTTCCTAACTAAAAGGAATATAATTTTGCTGAGTAGTGTCTACAAAAAGATAATCTTGCTAAGTAAAGTACTAAAGCTTGTTGCTTTTTTTATTAAGATGAAGGCAATTAAACACTTGGTTTTTTTTACTGTTGTTTCCCTTGTTCTCCACATATAGCGGTATATGATGGCATGTACTTACCCAAACCTCGTAACATGTCAAGTTGTCAACATATATTTGGCAATTAGTTAGGAGATTTTAGTAAAGAATCAAATCCGATAATTTGTAGGGGAAGCCATGCATGCATGCATCCCATAGTTTGTCAAGCCATTCAGTCTAGCTTACTTTTTTAATTTGTCAAGCCATGCATGCACCCCATGCATAATTCACTGTTATGGCTGCTACATGCTTCCATAGCCGTGTCGTAGCAACCATCGTCGTTATTATCTCAAGGTAGCTAGATATCAATCATATCTTGGCGACAGCCCTCTGTTTAGGACAGGCGTCGTCAAGAGATGCGTGTAGGCCGCTACAAAAATGGTGGGCCCGGGTGGCCATTTTCGTTCGATCTTCGTTGCCTCGCGCGGCTATAAAATGGCACCTTGATCGTTTGCACGAAGACACACACACAGCAGTTCACAGTCACAGATAGTCTTCTCAATTCTCTCATCCATCTCTCCCCGTCGTCGACCTCGATCTCACTCAGTCCAGCGATCGCCATGGGTCCACCGCGCTCCCCTGTGCCAGCCATGGCGGCGCTGCTTGCGCTTGCCGTGGCACTGGCATTGGCCGCCACGGCGTTGGCCCGCCACTCCCACACCTACACCATCATCCCGGCGCCGGCGGAGCGAACTGACGCCGAGGTGCGGCGCATGTACGAGGCGTGGAAGTCGAAGCACGGCGGGCACGGCCGTCCGCGCGGCAACTGCGACATGGCCGGCGACGAGGACCGGCTGCGGCAGGAGGTGTTCCGCGACAACCTCCGGTACATCGACGCGCACAACGCGGAGGCGGACGCCGGGCTGCACACCTTCCGCCTCGGCCTCACCCCCTTCGCCGACCTCACCGTGGAAGAGTACCGCGCCCGCGCCCTCGGCTTCCGCGGCCGCCGCCGCGCGCGAGCGCGGGCAGCAGGGTCGTCGGGAGCGGCGGCGGCGCCCGCTACCGGCGTCCCCGCCCCCGCGACGGCGACCTCCCCGACTCCATCGACTGGCGCCAGCTCGGCGCCGTCACCGACGTCAAGAACCAAGAACAATGCGGTCCGTAGCGTTCTCGATAATCGGCGACATGCATGCGTCTTGGCAACATGTTCTCCGGCGAGAGTTTGCGGGTATTTAATCGTCGTCTGATGATCTCTGGGGCGGCGGCGTCGGCGTCGGCCATGGGACGTGCATGTGTTTGCAGGTGGGTGCTGGGCGTTCTCGGCGGTGGCGGCCATCGAGGGGATCAACGCGATCGTGACGGGCAACCTCGTGTCGCTGTCGGAGCAGGAGATCATCGACTGCGACACCCAGGACAGCGGCTGCGACGGCGGGCAGATGGAGAACGCTTTCCAGTACGTCATCAACAACGGCGGGATCGACAGCGAGGCCGACTACCCCTTCATCGGAGCCGACGGCACCTGTGATGCCAACAAGGTCGGTATAACTGCACTGTCGTCGCCATCGATTATCTGCTGTGAAGCTAGCAAGCTGCTTGCTTCATTAGTTCAGTAACAATAATAATGGAGAGAGGTCGTATTAATTGTTCGATGCAGGAGAACGATGAGAAGGTTGCCTCCATAGATGGGTTCGCGGAGGTGGAGAGCAACAACGAGACGGCGCTGCAGGAGGCGGTGGCGATCCAGCCCGTCAGTGTCGCCATCGACGCAGGCGGACGTGCGTTCCAACACTACAGCTCGGTAAGCATGCATCCACCCGTAACAGAACGGAACGGAATGGAAGTAGTGTATATATTTGAGATGAACCATGTGGCAAAACGTATGCAGGGCATCTTCAACGGGCCGTGCGGGCTGAAGCTGGACCACGGCGTGACAGTGGTGGGCTACGGCAGCGAGAACGGCAGGGCCTACTGGATCGTCAAGAACTCGTGGAGCGACAGCTGGGGCGAGGCCGGATACATCCGCATGGCGCGCAACGTGTTTCTGCCGGTGGGCATGTGCGGCATCGCCATGGACCCGTCGTACCCGGTGAAGGATACCTACCAACCCGCCATGGCGAGGGCAGCCATGGATGTGCTCAAGATGGTTCTTGCCTAGGTAGAGCTGGCAGCCGCCGCCAACTCGACTGGAGTTGCTTCTCGCTTAAAAAAAATAAAATAAACTGAACTCAACTGAAGTTGCTTGTTTTTACTACTAGCGTTGCGCTGAGTTGTGATGCACGAGGATCTTGTTCAACTTGTATGGTGTGGTAAGTATGGTGTGGTAGTTCGTATCTTTCTTGAGTGGTGGTAATGTAATGAAGTTGAAAATAAATAAATAATGATGAAGTTGTTTGTTTGTGCTTATTTGTTCGTTTTTCTCGTGGGGCTATCTCAGCTTTTCATCGTCGTCGTCTTGTGGACACCATGTCATTAGGGACGAGCCCAATAAGGAGCAAGGCCCCATAAGGCAAGGAAAATGTCACCTTGGCTGCTCGGCGGCCATAGAAGGGAGCCAGCCGCCGACTAGCCGAGCCAACGAGTTGGAAAGGGTCACAGCTCACTGCTCACAGGTCTAGACTCTAGAGGCAGGAAGCCCCGCACCAGCGCTTCTGCATCAGCGACGGCGGCGCCGCGGTGGCCACCATGGGTGCATTGCATGTCTGAAAATGATGCCTCATATAACAATGCAATGCACTGCTTAAGCAACATCCAGTTCTATGGCATAGGATGGAAAGAAGACTGAAAAATCGCAACGCCCCTCGCTCGCTAACAGAGAGTCAAAAACGAGCATATCAGAGATTCAGAGTCCAGACTTGCTATCATCTTTCACGCCCTTTTTTTGGAACCTGAAGCCACGGTCAGGGTTCAGGGCTGCTTGATTCTGATGCAGCGGTCAGGGTTCAGGGCTGCTTGATTCTGATGCAGGAAGAGCAGACAATTTCGTTTCTACAAAGTGCAAATTGGCTACAGAAATTGGTGCACGTAAAGCAAGCAATTTTGTTTCTACAAATTACAAATTGGCTACAGAAATTGGTGCAGGTAAAGCATCTGGGGCTGTAATTCTAGGATCATCAAAACATCGATATGCTGATAATCGAAGAGGGAAAATCATGTAATACTCGGGTATAGTGATAATTTGTTCTACATATATCAAAGTAGCTTTTCTTTCGCAGTTCAGCCTGTAATCTAAATACAACTTAAAATTAACCAAGTGGAAGTAGGCACATATTTGCATATCAACAGAAGCAGTGGCTCACTACATATGCGACCATTGCCACCACAAATGGCATCTTGAAAAGCAAACTGAAATGAAAATCCATGTAGACACCTACTATACATTGGCCAGAAATAGTGTGCATATATCAATTATATCAATCTAAATAAAGAGGCATGACCAACTGAGGTTTCAGTAGCAGAATTGCATACTATCCTATCCCCAGGCTTAAAACGAATATTACAAGTACAAGCAGAATTACTATAGCAACAGGCCAAGAAAAGATCTGATAGCCACAAGGATACATTCACTTCACAAACATGAGCATACCAAATAACAGGGATATATCCAGAAACCATTAACAAACATAGCCACAACTTCTGGGTTCACTTATTTCTTCATCACACATAGTTCGAAAAGCAGCTGCACAGCAGCAAACGTTCACAAATAACCAGACATAGGACTCTGCATCAGGCAGGCAAACAAGAATAGACTCGACCAGGACTCGGACCACAGGACACGGAAACAGACAGTAGAAGACGCAGGAGGCACCAGCAACAAACTTGTGAACCCAGGGACTGACATGATCCAGCAGGATTTACTGGCCACCACGGAGGCGGAGCACCAGGTGGAGGGTGGACTCCTTCTGGATGTTGTAGTCCGCCAAGGTGCGGCCATCCTCCAGCTGCTTGCCAGCAAAGATCAAACGCTGCTGGTCTGGGGGGATGCCCTCCTTATCCTGGATCTTCGCCTTCACATTGTCAATTGTGTCAGAAGACTCCACCTCCAGGGTGATGGTCTTGCCAGTGAGGGTCTTGACGAAGATCTGCATACCACCACGCAGGCGGAGCACCAGGTGAAGGGTTGACTCCTTCTGGATGTTGTAATCAGCAAGGGTACGGCCATCCTCAAGCTGCTTGCCAGCGAAAATGAGACGCTGCTGGTCCGGGGGGATGCCCTCCTTGTCCTGAATCTTAGCCTTCACATTATCAATAGTATCAGACGACTCAACCTCCAGAGTGATGGTCTTGCCAGTGAGAGTCTTCACAAAGATCTGCATACCACCCCTGAGCCTGAGCACAAGGTGAAGGGTGGATTCCTTCTGGATGTTGTAGTCAGCAAGGGTGCGGCCATCCTCAAGCTGCTTGCCAGCAAAGATGAGACGCTGCTGGTCCGGGGGGATGCCCTCCTTGTCCTGAATCTTGGCCTTGACATTGTCAATGGTGTCTGAGGATTCAACCTCAAGTGTGATGGTCTTGCCAGTGAGGGTCTTGACAAAGATCTGCATACCACCCCTGAGCCTGAGCACAAGGTGGAGTGTCGACTCCTTCTGGATGTTGTAGTCAGCGAGGGTACGGCCATCCTCAAGCTGCTTGCCAGCGAAGATGAGACGCTGCTGGTCCGGGGGGATGCCCTCCTTGTCCTGGATCTTGGCCTTCACGTTGTCGATCGTGTCAGAAGACTCAACCTCAAGCGTGATGGTCTTGCCAGTGAGGGTCTTGACGAAGATCTGCATGCCTCCCCTGAGCCTGAGCACCAGGTGGAGGGTCGACTCCTTCTGGATGTTGTAGTCAGCAAGGGTGTGGCCGTCCTCAAGCTGCTTGCCGGCAAAGATGAGCCTCTGCTGGTCCGGAGGAATGCCTTCCTTGTCCTGGATCTTAGCCTTGACGTTGTCAATAGTGTCCGAGGACTCAACCTCGAGGGTGATGGTCTTGCCAGTGAGGGTCTTAACGAAGATCTGCATCTGCAAAAATTAAGGAACAGAAACCGGATAAGCATCAACAGCACTGCTAAAGGACACAGAAAATTACAACGTGGAGACTGATTAAAGACACCAAAATTCAAAGTAATCAACCTAGCAAGTACGAGAACTATAATATTTATTATCTTTGAAGTACCATAAATCAATTGTGTAAAAACTGAAACACATGATATACAGGGCTACGAAAATTTAGCAATCGTACAGGAGGATCCAATTAAGCAGTAGTGCAGCTGTTTAGCAGTATCAACATCCACTATGACATAGAATCCACAATGAAGCTATTTAATACTACAACAACAATCAGCTATCATCATAAGCCTCCCAGGCAACAAGCCAGACAGGCAACAATCGCTTTCCAGGCAACAAGCCAGCCAGGCAGCAATCCTGCACCCAGGCAACCAAAATCACACCCTAGGGATTCTCCATGTGCCAGATAAGGTTGTCTGGTCAGCAATCAAACAAGTTCTGCCTCATCAGAGGTATGAGCATAGCCACTAATCTAGATGAAATTATATAACGAACAAGCACAAATCAGGATGTATCCTCCAAAAAGCTAGATGAATCGATTCAATAATCTAAACCAAATCACAAAACCCAATCGTGATCCAACAATAAAACGCAGGTATGGCAGCAAGATGACACGCATGCCAACATCAGCGCAACCCTAACTGCGAGGGAGCCAACCTGTAGAACCATATCATATCTGCCCGTGCTCGAACTTTTCACATGCAAAATCGTGAGCACATCAACACCAATAACCTCATCACAGCCTGCCGATCTACAACTCTACCCGCGGATCAACATCAATAGCCTCATTCACAGCCCGCGGATCTACACCTCTCCCGCAAATCGACTACAGATTGCAGATCGCCTCACGACCTAGCTAGAGGCTAATCAAACAGATCCACGCGAACAGGATACAAAAAGGGAGATCGTAGGAGAGGGATCAAGAACTGGCATACCTTGAGAGGATCGAGAGAGACAAATTCGATCGAGAATTTCTTCGAGACGAGAGGATTAGAGATGGATTGGATGAGGAAGCTACCAACGGGGCTGCGGCCTTCTGGGCTGGTTCCAATTTATACACGGGGAGGGAGCGGAGACGCCCAGACCCAGACGGGTGGGTCCCGTAAGGCAGTGGGTCCCGCGGCGAGAGGCGGTTGCGTCGTGGAGTTTCGTCCCCAGTTCCCCACAGTGCAATTTCTGCGAAGCCGATACGACGATGCTCACGCCGTTTGCTGCATGGGGTTTGGTGGCCGTTAAAGAATAGACGATGACATTGACGCCGTTGTAGACAGTGATGACTGAGCCTGACGCCCTCACCCTCCATCAATCAATGCATGGCATGATATTTTGAAGAAAAAAAATCTATGTCTAATAATTTTTGATAAACAAACCTACCTCTCGCCAAGTTATTAGGATCGGACCGGAGATCGAACCGCTGAGGGCTTCGGTTCACGGTTTGATTGGTTCAACTGGTTGAGCCGCCGGTTTAACCCGGTTCAAATAGAGCGAATAATCACATAGTAACACAAGTGAAGTCATGTCTTAATGGTTAAGACTTTGCACTCTAACCGTGCAAACCAGGGTTCAAAAATCCTATCCTTCACTCTTTTTACGCAAATTTACTTTATTTCCTCACCTCCCCTCCCGCACAGCTGCTGGTCAGCCAGTTCCTACCGGTTCAATGTCTGGTTTTACACCGGTTTATGCGAAAAAACCACCGGTTTTATACCGGTCCGATTGCTTACCGGTCTTTTAAGTGGACCGAACCGGTCGAGGCTCTGGTTCGGTCTTTTACCTGGTCGGACCGCCCGTCCAAATCCGGTTCAAATAACTTGTGACCTCTCGGTCTCTATAAGTCAGTCATTTTATATATTCAACTGAGTTTGTAGAGGAGCATAAATATTTATACATGGCAAGAAATACTCCATCCTTCCTAAGTTATAAGTCATTCTATTTTTTCTCGAAGAGTTAAAAATATTTATCTCAAGTTTGACTAAATTTATATAATATTGAAATAAAAACATGATACCTACTAAGTATCAATAGATTCTTTATTCATTATATTTTTATAATTTTTGAAATTCTTTCCATAAATTTGGTTAAAATTGAGATGCTTTTTGAAGTGAGTATATTGCATGATGTACTCATTTGATATTATAATTTTTGTGCTCTTTTCTATAAATTTACCATACTTATTTATTGAAACAATTTTAGTAATCGATTTGCTCAGGGGACGGAGAAAGTATTCTAAATTATTTAGGTCATTTTCTAGGTGGTTGATATTAGACCTCTTTGAGCTTTGTGTCTAGACGAGTCGAAAAACTCTAGATTTTACCTAACACAGCCAATGGAAATGGAATGATTGGTTCGCGTCCATCGGAGACATATCGGACCAGATTGGGTAGCTATTTTTTAGGTCAGGTGATTCATTCATTCATATCATATATCATATTCAAGGGTAAAATTGTGGACTGACGCCCAAACCGATGCACTAGAGGATATAATCTCGAAAAGAAGGATCACATAATGATCATGATCAGCTTGTTTGTTTGTTTGTTTGTGCTTATACCATTATAATTGCCCTCTTTATTTTCAATTTTATTTTATTGAGCAAAACGCATCTTGGTTTTTCTTTCGCAACGGTAATGTGTACACCCTTTCAAATGGGCTCAGCCCAATAAGAGCCTCCCAGAGCAGGTCATAATGGCCCAAGGAAAATATCAAAGGAAGCACCAGGCCCACCAGCCTGCGCCTCTCCATCCGCAACGGCAGCGGCGGCGACTGCTTCTCCCGCACAAGAGGCAGCGGGAGCTCGTGACCTCTCATGGCCGAGGAATCGAGGACCGCACGCTGTGCTGGCACGACGTCATGAACACCACAACACCACTCGAGATCTTCAAATGGCATCGCCAGTAGCGGCGGCTGATGCCTGATACCATCCATGATCAGATGGTCTGTATGTTCGTCCTGCAATTCAAGGTTGACTGGTTGAGATCTGTCTCAGGCTCTCCGCTCGCATCGCATTCTGTTCTTCCCTTTAGCTGCTCTTGGGTGCATGGCTGATAAGTATGGAATGATGATCATGGAGACAGACTAGTGGCACATCAAGCTGCCTCATAAAAATGCAATGAGCTGCGTAAGCACACGCCTGCTTGATTTCGATGCAGCCCTGCACTGCAAGTGGCATGTCGTTTCCACATTGCAAATTGGCTACAGAAAGGGCATGTCTAGGACTAGGATCAGAATAACAATGATTTAGAATCTAGCAAAGAATCCATAACTACAACCCGGAAAACAGGTCATTCACATTTAATTGGTCAGAGGCGAATTCATTGAATTTCTCCACGCAGATTGCATACCCTTTGTGATGAGCTTCTGGGCAATGGAAATTGGAAGCATCAATCAATTCAAAAAAAAAAAAAAAAAACCCTAAGAAGCTAACGATACAAAATAAAAAAGTGCGATATTCAGATGTAAATAATGTTTGCTCTAGTAGTACAAGTAGCCATGTTTAAAATTTAGCCTTTCGAGTACAAATTAAACCAATTAGACATTAGACATAAACTAATGAATAAACGAAGACTGTCGGCAAGTCATTCGATAGGCGACCTTCATGATTATATATCAAAATAAAACCAACACATTCAGCATGACAACAACTGAAACATTCTATCCCCAGGCTTAAATTGAGCATCACAACACTAAGCACACCAAGAACAGATCCACGCAACTGAAACATGGTACCCCCAGGCTTAAATTGAGCATAACAACACAAAACGCATCAGTGCTCTAACAAACATGAGCATGCCAAGGATATAAGTTCAGGGTACACTTATTCCAACACACACAGTTCAACCCAAGCTGCTGCACAGCAGCAGACGTTCAGACACAACCAGGCAGAGCATACTACTCTGCATCGGACAGGATAACAAGAAGACATGACTCAGACAGGACAGAGCTGACAATTTCATTTGGGGGCGCATCACCATAGTTGTGACCCAGGGATGACATGAACCAGCAGGACTTTACTGGCCACCACGAAGGCGGAGAACCAAGTGGAGGGTGGACTCCTTCTGGATGTTATAGTCAGCCAGGGTGCGGCCATCCTCCAGCTGCTTACCGGCAAAGATCAGACGCTGCTGGTCTGGGGGGATGCCCTCCTTGTCTTGGATCTTCGCCTTCACATTGTCGATGGTGTCAGAAGACTCCACTTCCAGAGTGATGGTCTTGCCAGTAAGGGTCTTGACGAATATCTGCATACCACCCCTGAGCCTGAGCACAAGGTGAAGGGTGGATTCCTTCTGGATGTTGTAGTCAGCAAGGGTGCGGCCATCCTCAAGCTGCTTCCCAGCAAAGATGAGACGCTGCTGGTCCGGGGGGATTCCCTCCTTGTCCTGAATCTTGGCCTTCACGTTGTCGATTGTATCAGAAGACTCGACCTCAAGAGTGATGGTCTTGCCAGTGAGGGTCTTGACAAAGATCTGCATTCCTCCCCTGAGACGTAGCACAAGATGGAGGGTAGACTCCTTCTGGATGTTGTAGTCAGCAAGGGTACGACCGTCCTCAAGTTGCTTGCCAGCAAAGATGAGCCTCTGCTGGTCCGGAGGAATGCCTTCCTTGTCCTGGATCTTAGCCTTGACGTTGTCAATGGTGTCCGAGGACTCAACCTCGAGGGTGATGGTCTTGCCGGTGAGGGTCTTAACGAAGATCTGCATCTGCAAAAATTATGAGACAAACCAGTAAACAGTAATGCCACGGACATAGAAAATTATTATACGGAGACTGATTAAACGTGAACATAAAAGAATAAATGAACATCTCATGAATATTAACAACTCTAAACCCTATGTGGTAAGATAGGCAACTACTCCCTCCGTCCCAAATTATAATTCGTTTGACTTTTTTGACCTCAAGTTTGACCACTCGTCTTATTCAAAAAAAATTTACACGAATATAGTTAAATTTAAGTCATTCTTAAAGAACTTATATTAATAAAGCAAGCCACAACAAAAAAGTATGATATTTCGGATAATTTTTTTTGAATAAGACGAGTGGTCAAACTTGAGGTCAAAAAAAAAGTCAAACGAACTATAATTTGGGACGGAGGGAGTAAATTTGAAGCAAATCATCCTAGCAAATAACAAAACTATAATATTATAATAGCTTCAAAGTACCATAAATCAATCGTGTAAAAATTGAAACACATTATATATAGGGCTCTGTCCACTAACAAAAGGCACTACATGAGTGACATAGAGGATCAGTTAAGCAATGCAGCTGTGCAGTAACATATGGGATGATATATCCATAATGGAGCTATTCACACAACAACCAGCTATCATCATCAGGCATACAAACTGCTTGGTTGGAAGCCTCCCAAGCAACCTAATCTGCCGGCCATGCAGCAATTTGTTCCCAAAAACAAAAATCAGACGTTGGGATTCTCCTTGTGCCAGATAAGGTTGTCTGGCTAGCAACCAAACAGGCTCAAAAGCTGCATCATACATATGAGCATAAGCCACACTTATCTATATGAAATTATATGAAGAACAACCAGCAATTAGTAAGTATTCCTCTGAACATCAGGATCCAGATAAATCGAACCACCAACCTAAACCAAATCACAACAAATTCGTGATCCAACAATAAATCACATGTCCCGCAACAGGATGACACGCATGCCAATATGCAATATCAGCCCAACCCTCGCTGAGAGGGAGTCAACCTGTAAGACTTATCATATATCTTCCCGTGCTCGAACTCTATCAACACCAATAACCTCATCACAAGCCCGCAGATGCACACCAATACCCGTAAAAATCGCAATAGCACAGATCAACGTCACTAACCTCATCATAGCCCGCGGATCTACCCATCCCCTCAAATCGACTACAGATTGAAGAACGCGAGCAGTAATAAAAGCCTACAAGGCGTCGCCTCACTACCTAGCCAGACCCTAATCAGTCACCCTCACGACCTAGCCAGACCCTAATCAGTCACTTCGCGACCTAGCCGGACCCTAATCAATCAAACAGATCCACGACGAACACGAACAGGGAAACCATACGAGAGGGATCGAGAACTCGCATACCTTGAGGATCGGGAGAGGCAAACTCACTTGATATTCTTCCGAGGCGAGGGGATTGATTTGTTTGGATAGATAGTAGAAGATGGGGAAGCGAACAGGCCGCCGGGATTGCTACCTATTTATGCACGGAGAGGGGGAGGGGGCCAGACAAGCAGTGTGGGCCCCGCGGCGAGAGGCGGTTGCGTTCGTCGGTGTCGTGTGGAGTTCGTCCCCACCGCACAATTTCTCTTCTCCGAAAGAAGAAAAAAAAAAGAGGCTGGCACGGGAGTAGTTGGGCTTTCAATCATAGTGGTTTTGTGGACACGGCCCGGCCCAATATCTCTGCGGTCCATGTTACCCAAGGAAAATGTCATCTCGGGGCAGGAATCGAATCAAGCAGTCAGGCAACGCCGCACCTTCGCCTCACCATCAGCGACGGCGGCGACGGCGGCGGTGGCGGCGGCGCGGCGTAGCTCTAGACAGCGGCGGTCTTGCTTGGGAGATCCATACTACAGCCTCATGCATCTGCGGAAAGAGAAATAAAGGAGAAATCGGCAGCAGCCCCGGCCGGAAGAATTGCGCTCTCCTGCGTTCACACCCTGTTCCTCTGTTTTTCCTTGTCCCGTTCACTTCCCCTGGCCCGAGAGCTTCGATTCGGCCATTTCCTTCGGGCCAGGTGAGGCCTAGCGTCAGCGCGACCGAGCACGCCGGCGACCGCTGCTGCCCTTCTCCCAGCTGCCCGGGCACTTTGCCCGCGCCGAGCAGGCGAGCACCTACCACTCCAGGTATGTCTGCCCCTTCTCTTCTCTTCCTTCTGTGTACCACCGCCCGCCGCCTGCTGGCTCCATCGACGCCGCCTCCACAACACCGCTGCTGCACGCCCGAGCATCCGTCGGACGCCACGACGCCTCCCAGATTTGTGCCGTCGGCTCGTCACGACGCCTCCCAGATCTGCGCCGCTGCCTCCTCCTCTCCCTCCCTGTCGCGTCGCCCTTGCGTGCCAGCGGCGTCGTCCTGGCCGTCCGAGCCCACGCCGGCGTCCTCACCTTGTGCGCCTGATCAACGATAGGCAGAGCCACGACTGCCCCCGCCCTAACCGCCGGCTTCCAATTCCAATCCGTCGTCCTCGCCGTCACACGACGTGGCCGCCCAAGGCCGTCGCACGTCGCCGGGAAGTCACGTGTCACGTGTCCAAATCACCAGAAGAATGGGGCGGACGTGAAGGAAGGGTAAGGGAAAGGAGCAGCAGCAGCCGTTGGAGCCGCGGAGAAGTTGCCTCTGTAGCCACCGTCTCGATTCTTGACCATCGGAGTCGGAGGGAAGTCCGCGGTCGGAGTCTCGGAGACTTCCCAATCCTGTCGGGCGAGCATTACTCCGTCGACTGAACCTGCTGCAAAAAGTCCCCGATCTCCAGGTTAGATGATTGTTAGATCGGGATATTGGGTGCACTTACCTAGACAAATCCATTGAACGAGCTTATTTGGTTTGCAGTTTGCATTCACCTTCTCATTCGAACTTGTAGTGTACGAGTAGCAGCTGACCAAATTAGAGCAGTAGTAACAATACAAACTTAGCAACGTGTTTATTTATTGGTATGCTGTCAACTATAGTGAAGGCATTGTGCTTGATTATTGGTTTTCTATTAATGGAGGCATTAGTTAGTTTTAAAAGGGTCGGTGATTGTCGCTTTTGTTCAATAGATATAGTATCTTTTCAGGTTTATGAATACCTTGTCTTACCTACTAAGCAACAGGTTCAGAACCTAGACCTTTGTTTGTCTGCATGAAACCCGGCAAGAGGTTGAACATGGTGCTGGCATGCTTATAGTTGTTCAGTGGTTCAGTGCATCTTCTCTGAGTCCTATGATTCAACAGATCAATGTGGTTCAGATTATTTGAGGTCTTTGGGAATTTCAGTGTGTATATGTGACATGCCATTTTCTGAGTGACTTGAGAATTTTGTCCTTTGAACGAATAACCTTTTTTAGCTGAACTAGATCTTATATAACCCAGTAACACCATCTGTTTATGGATTTTGTCCTCTGAACCAGCAACTTTTCAGTGTTAAGGTTTATCAATCACGTCAATGCCTATTTTTGTTCATGAATAGAACTTGAACAATAGGACCTGAAATCTAAAATTAAATGAAACCGAACAGTTCTTCTTTGTTCCTGTTTGTACATTTATGCTGCAAATAATCTGAACTTTGGAGCCCATAATCTGGAGATATTAAGGGGCACAAATATTTCCAGTGAATGCCAGTATTTACGCCTACAAAATGGGTAGCATGTGGAAATAGAGTAGTACGATGGGCAGCGTTCAGATGCAGATTTACTGAATGGACGACAATTTGGGGGAACACCTGGTTACCTGATGGCTCAAAAACTCTTTATACAGATAGTATGGGTATATTGGCAGTGTTTGCCACAATGATGGTGCCGTCATCGATTGCACTAATTAATGCGGTTTGAGGTCTCAATTCTTATACCCTTGATTATTATGCTCTAGGGTGCTTTGAATTATGCCGTAGTCCTAGGCTGCACACTGCTGCGAGGTCAAGTCTTGCCAAGGAGTGTGCTACCTAAGGCAAAAGGCACTGAATAAATTCATTTAAGTTCAAACCAATTTAGATGATCATCTACTTGGTAAATTTCAGAGTTTCAGGAGCACTGTTTGTAATTGGTGATTATTTGCAATACTTCTTTTTAATGCACTTATGTGGGAGACATAAGATTTGCTGAATTATTTTTGTTAAAAATTGATAGCACTCCTGCAAAGATGGGTTTTCCTTCTATTTTAATATAGTTGAGATGTGATTGATCATGAACATACCTCTATGAAATTTCAGAAGGTGTCTGGCTGGTCTTTGAGTGAGTCCGCCGCTGTTGTCTGCACCAAGTTGTTCATGCATTTCTTTCACGTAATAATGAGAACGCAAACACAAATGGTGTATTGTTTCTGTTCTTTCAGTTATGGAATCATTACTGATTAATCTAAACTTAGTCTTGGCAAAAGGCCTGATCCTCATTTCATTTTATTTTATTTTTCTCCTTCCATGCATTTCAGCTACTCATTGGCCTACAACTTTTACAAGGATTTTTCATAATGGTTGGCTAACTTGGTGAAGATCTCTTGAGCAGCCTAAACTAAACTTGTCCTTGCTGACATTTGTGCATAATGTAAATTGGAGCATGAAATATTTTAGATGTCAAAGATGTTAATTAATTAACAATTTAGCATTTAAAGATAAATGACGTTAAATGTAAATTGGGATGAACTTGTTTCGAGATGGTTTGTCCAAAAAGATACCCTAGGAATGTCATCTTTTCATGTCTTCTAATGATTGGATCGATTAAAATATACCTCCATTCTTAAAAAAATATTGTACACTTGAGTTATATGAAGTTCTCTTAAAAATTAAGGCACCGAGCAATATGAATTTTCATGAAGACGATGCACTGAAGACATCTAACAACAGTTGGACATAATCGCCCACATCTTAATTTGGTTTGGCAAAAGAATTCTCAAACATCTCTAAACTCATCACGATTTTTTTTTTAGTTGCACCCGTTGCAACGCACGGGTAATTACCTAGTGTTCATTCATATCCTTTATTGGGTCTGCCCCTCACCCCATGTTGTTATATCAACTCCACGATATATGATATCGGATGCTTTTATATTAATAACTAGCAAAGAACAAAATACTTAAATCATGCCCAGTTCAAGCTTTTCTTGCCGCAATTCAGAAGAGACTTGGCTCTGTAGATTGAAATTTCTATGCCATCTGTGTTGTCCAGGTAACACACACAAATGGAATTCTGGATCTAGTTTTAGATGGCAGCAATGACCATGGCTGCCTTTAGCTTCATGTATAGGAAAAGCAAACTTGGTACATAAGAAGGCATCTCAACTACACTACAGTAGATGCTAAGATAGAAGCTAGATACAGCTTTAACAGATTCAGAGTTTAACTAGATAGATAAGTAACTAGATAACTTAGAGAGAAGCACTTAGGCTTAACTCAATCTATTCAGAACTTGCATGCTGTCATTCCTCAGATTAGTGACTTGGATCCACCATAATCATCTGTACTGCTGTGTGCAAATAAATAAATAAATGCTTGCTTTCATCTCCCTTATTTGGAACACCAGCGAGTGTGTTGAATTTTTTATATTTCCTGGGGACATGAAAATACATTTTTTTGTGTAAAAGATACATAGGTTATAGTAGCACTGTGTTAATTGGACTCGTACTATAATTTCCTTGTAAAAACTATATTTCCCTGATCAATTTATAAATGTTGTACTTATCTGACAGGAATCCCATTAAGTTGACTGCTGCTACCAATTTAAGGGAGAACTGCCGGTCTACAGGTTCTTGGTTACTCCTGATCTTCTGTGGCCAATTGTCCTCTGACAAAATGCCATCAGTTTATCTTTACATCCCTAACATTGTTGGTACGCCTCTGGACAGTTCACATGTTATTTTGTTGTTCTGAAGCCTATGCGACTAAACTTCCAGGAATTGTCATCATACAGGGTATTTTAGAATCATCATAAATTTCATTGCATTTGCGGTTTGCAATTCCAACAAGGCTCTCTTTGCTATCCTGTACTTCTTCAGGTGAGCATCTTACATCTGCGGACTACTTGTGTTCGATATGCTATGCCAATTATTTATGTACGTTGTTCTGACATCTTTGCAAACATAGCTTTGTCCTTGATGGTGTGGATGGTTGGTTTGCTCGAAAATTTAATCAAGGTAATAATTCACATTCCCCCTGTGTTCAAGTCATTTAGCTTGTCCCTATGTGAAGAGGGTTAATATTCGTTTTTGCTAAAATAAAATTTCATTGCCTTATGTGCTCAAAACCAACTTTGGTTATGTGGAAAGATTGATCTCAGCTAAATCTTTTATTGCTTTTTTTTCACAGTATATTAGTTATCTGGTAAGTCATAAATTATCTGATCAGTTTATCTCATTGTATGAATCAGCATCAACATTTGGAGCTGTGCTGGACATGGTTACAGATAGGTACTCCTTGAATAAATCTTTAAACTCTGGATATGCAGGGTAAATACATTCTACTTACTACAATAATTTCACAGCTCACATAACTTTTCTTCAGGGTTAGCACTGCTTGTTTGTTGGCCCTTCTCTCCCAATTTTACAGGTATCAAAAGCAGAAGTGCTTGTATTGATTTGTCTTGAATCTCAATGGCTAGTACAAATCCTATTTGCAAATATTTTTACAGACCTGGTTTGGTCTTCTTGATATTGCTTGGGCTGGATATTACGAGCCACTGGTTTCAAATGTACAGGTAGGTTTCCTCTACCATTTTGCAAGTTACCAGTTTGTTTTCTAGTCAGCACCTTAATCCTTATCTTAAGTTAGTTGAGGCAATGGAATAAATCTGATAGCAATTACGTTTTCGATAATTGTCCAATGGTTTCATGATGTGTCATGTGTGTGTTGTATTCAAGAGTTTCTCAGGCAACAGTTATATCTGATAGCAATTACATTTTCAATAATTGTCTGATGGTTTCATGATGCGTGATTCAAGATTTTCTCATGTTCAAATCATTTTAACTTCTTTATTACCCCCTTGGTTCCAAATTATAAGTCCTTTTGGCTTTTCTAGACACATAGTTTTTACTATGTATCTAGAGATATTATATATCTTTATGCCTAGCAAAAGCTATGTGTCTAGAAAAGCCAAAACGGCCAAAACGACTTATAATTTGGAATGGAGGGAGTACTTTATAACTATGTAATGACATATTTTCTATACTAGTTCTTTCTTGTCAGGTAAGACTAGCCACAAGGATGTAAAACACACAGGCAATTGGCTTCTGAAACTATATTATGGGTACAGGCCATTCATGGCCTTCTGTTGTGTTTCTTGCGAGGTATGTCATTGCTAATACTTTGTGCTATCATCGCTAATACAATTTGAATTCATCCAAATGGAGGAAATTAACAGTTGACATTGTATTGTGGACTGCACATACAGCAAATTTTTACTCAGCTAACAAAATAAGCCTTTATATTTCACCCTCTAAACTATTCCTTTTTACTAAACCTACAGGTTTTATATGTTATCCTCTTTCTCTTTGCTGATGAGAAGTCAACAAGCTTGCTTAGTGTAAGATTGCATCATTTCTATATGTTGGCAATTCAAGTTGGCATGTGAGTTATTTAGTATCTGACATTTCTGTATGATAACATTTTAATAGGTATGCAAAGGTCTCCTGAACCATAGTCCTGCTGTTGCCTTGGTGTTTATTTCCACTCTAGTTGGTTGGGCTGTGAAACAAGTCACCAATGTAATCCAGGTATCCATGCTTGAATTTTCCTGCTGCTTACTGCAATCTACACATTTGCATGCATTTAGCTAGCCTGAATCATGGCATTACAGGAGTATGTAATGCAATTTGATAGTGGGTTGAATAAGAAGCTCAAAATTTTGACATCCATGTATTTCCCTGGGTATAGATGAAAACTGCTGCGGATGCATGTGTCGTGTATGATCTGAAGCGCAGCAAATGAAGCTTCAAGCATGAAGGCACCCCACCTTTACAGTTTAATTCAGTTTTGTATCGACATTACCCAAGGGAAAAGAAAACTCTGCGAGGCTTGTGCACCAGGGGCTCGTACCATGACATCTTTCTGATGATGTTATATTTGGGACCTGAGGATGGCATGCCGTGGGAAGAACATATATCATTAAGAAAACCAAAGCTGACAATTGTTTTTTTTGTGAAAGCAGCGGCAGTTAAGTTGTTGTCAGTGTGTATTAATGTCACAGTGATGATGCGGTCGTGATCTTTGTTGTCCAGATAGTGTAACCCTTCGTGTTAACCTGAACGACATTTACAAGCCACATGTTCCAAATTCCAGGAATATATGAATGTTTTGAATTGCAAAACTTTGGCATATTCCAGTTGCAAATGCCCCTCGAGAGAGTTAAATAGTCGCTTTTACCCGCTGGCTGAAATAGGCACTAGCTATACTATTCAGTTGATTTCCCCTTTGCACATGAATGGTCTCTCTTAGTTCAAATGGACTTCTGCACATGAATGTTGAATGGTAACATTAGTTTGAAGAGATTTGACGCCTTTTTACTTTGCAGCTGTGGGCCTGGGGCCGATGGTAGTACTGCGTTGTTGTTGTTCATGTGGCTGCGTTAATGTTGCAATTTTGCATTCGCTTTTTAAGACGATTCTTTTTATGAGAAACTACTGAGTTATGAGTAACTTTTCTGGTTCGCAGCTTGTTGTTTTGAATTTGAAGGGAAAAAAAACACAACACTAAAACAAAAATTAAGAGTTCTGAATGCATCCAACCCTCTCATAAGACAAACAAACCAAACTCTGCTCTGCTCTGACTAGCCACAGAGTACTACAAGTAAACAATTTTTTTTAGACTTTCCAATTAAATTGTGTGTACGATGCACACACAAGGCCACCAAAAACAAAAGAAAAAAAAAAGATGCGAATGCAAACAATCAGCCATGAGCCCATGACGCCCTGACCCGCTGAACTAGCTCGATCTGCTGAAGCCAACAGAGATCGTCTCCTGTCGGGTAGCTTCTCCAACAGAACACTGCTGGTGAGTCACTGAAGCCCAGTCCGTCGCTGGATCGACTGATGAACCCGAACAACGTTCCGGATCTCGCCTACTCCGATCCTTATTACTCGCTCCTAGCTTAAAGAAAAGTGTAAGGTGTTTTAACTTAAATTGGAGTATTTAATTTAACTTTAACTAAAAAAAGATCCATCTCAACTTGGACACCATCAAATTAAATCACAGCGGAAGCGGAGTATATATATCTCAATGAAAGCGGCCGGGCCGGGCGCTAGCCGCTAGCTGATGATGGACCGAGGCATGCATATGCATCGACCCCAACTCCTCAGGCGTGCTTGTCTGGTTCAGTGGTTTTGCAAGTGCACCTGTGCAGCGGATCGGAGGAGCCACGGGGAAGGATCACGCATGAGCGGCTTCGGCTGCGCGTGCGCCCTCTAGCTAGGGGCTGCTCTCGTAAGTCTCGTGTGTCGACGGCAACCAACTTGATGGAGCCACGCAGCCCACGCCCATCACCCACACCTCGCCGCGCCGGCCGGTTCGCGCAGCAGAACGCTGGGCATGAGCGTCGCCTATAAAAGGATAGGAGGATTCCGGCAGGCAGCACCGTCGTCGGGTCGGGCCCATCTATCACTTGGCTTCTTCCACAACACGCACGCACGTAGCTAGCTCGCAGACGAGCATCGCCAAACCACCAGAGATCGAGTAGTGTGCTAGCAGGCCGATCCCTCCATCGAGCTAGCTATACGTAGCATACTCAGCTCGCCGCGCGAGCAGACCAGGACGGTGCCGGCGCTGCTGGAACCACCGCCGGCGGCCGGCCGGCCTCCAGTTCAGTGGCGACGACCTCAAGTCGGAGAAGTCGTTCTAGCAGCTCTACTAGTGGCGGGACATGCAAGCGCTACAGTATAGTACACGCAAGCCCATCGACAAGCTCCGTGTGGGTTCCACGCAATTCGGACATGAGAGGAAACGCGGTGCGCCGTCGTCGTTCGCATTGAATGAGTGGAACCTACGCGATCTTGTCGGCGGGCTTGCGTGCTATGGTGTAGCGTTTGTGTTCGTATAGCTGCTATAGCGATTTCTTATAAACTATTCCAAATAAATAAGATTCTGATATGCAGTGGAACTTTTATGTGCATTTATTCAGAAAATGGTAGAAATACTCTCCGGCCCTGTCTAAAAATAAAGCCAGTTTAAGACGGAGTCAAACAGATTTTATATAAAGTTTGCAACGACCGGGACGGCACCCGCACCATATGATAAGAACTTGATGCCATCGTACCTAAGTGTGTGTTTCGTGAATCGATTCTTCTTAAGTTCGGAAACTGCTCTGTTTTTTTTTTTTTTTTTTTTTTTTTTGCGAATAAAACTGCTCTGGTTATTGTGCAGAGCGCGAACAGCCTGATGATGGTGGAACCGTGGAAGGCTCTGCAGCGCAATGCAAGCCGGCGATGTATACCGGCGGCGGCGAGCAAAGCGGGAGGAGCAGCTGGTGAGGAGATTGGAGATTGTGGTGGGGTGTGTGTGCACTGTTCATCGTTCAGACAGGATGACCAGCAGAACCTTGCTGCCGTTCTGTGGGCTCAGGAGTTGCTTCTTTCACAATGATGTTGTAGTCCTGACCTGGGATGCACAAAGCATGGTTACCCTTTATTGTATATACGCGTATATAACTACAAATTTTTTTTTTTTGACAGAGGGATACCCGGCTTTTATAGAAAGCCCAAAAACGGGAATAGTTCTTACATGATTCCAGCAGCTAACGAACAGAAACTGGGAAAAGAAGAAAAACAAACACACTGGAAACAAACCAGCGCTCCAGAACATGGCAAAAACAAGAAAAAACGAAGCTACCCTCAGGCAGGGGCGAGTACTGACTACTGAAACAAACAAACAACGTCAGACACCCTCAGATTACTCCTTCTATCTCCAGGTCTTTGGTCCGCCTCCAAAAGCATTCCAACCATTTCTTCAGGATCACAAGCCGTTCATCCATGAATGATGCATCCTTCTCCTTCAGCAAGATTCGCCATCTCTGCATGAGTTTGATAATTTTGCATAAAACATCATTAGAGGACTTTGGGAAGATTTTCTCTATCGCCATCTTATTTCGCACAGACCATAAACCCCAAAGGACAATGATCAGTAAAAACAACTTTATATGATAATTAGACCCCCCCAAAGGAATCCAGCATTCCATCAGATCGGTCATATTTCTAGGTGTCCTATTCCACCCTAAAGCTTCTTTAAAGCAAAACCAAATGGACTTGGCAATATGACACCCAAAAAAGATGTGATCCATGTCCTCTATCCCCTTACATAGACAGCATTTGCTTTCTCCCTTCCATTTTCTTCTTCTGAGGTTTTCTCCTGTCTGTAGTCTATCTTGTGATATTAGCCATGCAAAGACTTTAAGCTTTTGTGGCAGTTTACTCTTCCACACTCTTTTCATTCTCCTGTTCTGAACCCCTCTAAAGAGCATCCTCCTGTACATAGAGTTAGTTGAATATGTTTCACTTTTATCTAAGCTCCATACAAACTTGTCCTCCTCGTTGTTTGGTTGAAAATCGTCCAGCCTGGTTATGAGTTCCCAGTCAGCCATATCTTTGTCTCCTAAAGGTCTTGTAAATACCATCTTCCAACCGTCTCCCCCCCAATAATCTGCCACCAAACAATTTTTGTTTCTGCTCAACTTATATAGGTCTGGAAATTCCAGCTTTAATGGGATCTCTCCAAGCCATACATCCTCCCAGAACCTGATTTTCTGACCATTCCTCATAATCCCCTTAACCCCCCATGTTAACTCTCTTCTGATGCTTAAGACCCCTTTCCAGAATTGAGAGACCCCATTTTCAGTACATTGCATAAACCCTTTTTTGTTCATATACGTTTTTGTAAGCAGCTTAGCACATATATCCCCTTCCTTGTTTTGTAAAACTCTCCAGCCCCATTTTCCCAACAAAGCCACATTCATGTTCCTGGTTTCTAGAATTCCCAGTCCTCCATACTCCTTTGGTAGACACATGTTCTCCCACTTAACCATGTGGTATTTGAATTTTTCAGCAGTCCCCTGCCAGAAAAACTTTGATCTGATTGTGTCCATTTTCTGATGTAACCCCTCTTGTAATATGTACATCCCCATAATATATATAGGTACACTACTCAAAGAAGTGTTAATCAAAACTAGTCTGCCCCCAGAAGTTAGTAATTTACTTTTCCAAGGTTGATATATAACTACAAATAAGATTATGAACTAACGAAATGAATGAATAAAGGAACCGATGAATAAGTCATTTCGGGAAAAATCTCAGAATCAATTTCTGCAGTCTTTAAAGCCTTATATATAGGATAGCTTCGGGAAGTCTTACAGACATGACAAGGGTTCTGTCATTTCTTTTTCTGCTTTCCATTTCGAGAGGTTTTGTTTCTTCTTGACTGAGAAATGCTGATGAACATCATTTTTTTTTTTAGATTATGCACTGAACATCATCTGGGGGTGACCCTGCACAACAAAGCAAAAACCATTAAGCCCATATCGTATTTTGGCCCAAACACAAACTAATCTCGTTCCATTTATGGGTTGGGCCGGTTCGATTCGGATCGCTGTTCGCCCGGCCCATAAATAAATGGGCAACGGATCACGGGCAATTATCCGCAACCCGTTCAGGATCCGCGAGGCAGAGCCGCCTCCGACGCCGCGTTTCACTGGCCGCGAATAAACTTTGCGTCCCTTCCACACGCGCTCCCCCTCTCACTCGCTCCGACAAAAAACCCTAGACCTCTCCCGCCTCGGCGCCGCCAGCCGCCGGCCGCCGCCTCCCTCCTCACAGACAGCCGGTGGGTGTCCCCGATCGCCTCCTCCCGAATTTCCTCCACTTCGTCCCCGGATTCGTCTTGATTCGGTCTGTGGTTTATGTAGGTTCCATCGCTGCGATTCTTCCTGTGAGGAGGTGCTGGTGGTAGCTGGCGATGGGAGCGGAGCAAGGGTACGACGATATGGAGGTGACCTTCAGAGACTCTGAGGCGTTCGAGGAAGTCGGGGACATCCTGCAGTCCGTGCGGATGGTACGGACCTTCCATCCTTAGCTCGTCGCTGTGTAATATGACAGGACATTGATTTAGGTGGCTTGTTTGCCTTGGATGATTAGTATTCTCGTTGGGCTTGGAAGTTGGGAGTACTTAAGACTCTGTAGCTTCAATCTTTCAATCATTGAGCATTCATTTTGGAGCATGGCAAGTAGTATGCACCCCTTAACTTGAACTATATAATTCAAATACAATATACTAGCTCTGCTTGTACTCCAACCAAGGTTTTTTAGGATTTAGGACGTTAGAATGTGAGAAGTGCAGTTTCCGAACCTTGTATTGAGAAAGCATCCCCCAAAAAAACTACTGATGCAATTTCTGACTCCAATGTATGTCCTGCAAATTTGAAAGGAGAGCATGATCTTCAGAATTCCTAAGCATCTCCTGTATACAAAACTAAAGCAGAACGAAGTGAGGATTTCACAAATGTTTGTTATCAAGTCCAGAAATTCGCCAATTGTTGCCCTCTGGCTCTGGTTTTGTTTGGTATCAGCATTGGTGGAGGGTGAACCAAAAGAAAGGGAGGGGAAATCACAAAAGCTACTACTGTATCAGCTATCAACTCAAATCATGACTATAGGTGTGGTCCTATAAAGCATCCATGAGGATTATAGGCTATAAGAGTTACTGCTGTCCCAGAGGAGGGAGGGGGACCGGTGGAGGCCCAGTTTCCCCTCCTTGAGCCCCTGCTCCTGTATATCAGTTCTGTAGATCTCTGGTCTAAATTGCTTCTATCTGCTAGAAGTTTACAACTACTTAAATGGCATACATCTTCACCAGTTTCTGTTGATAGATTTGTTAAACGTTAAAGTTTTGCCATCTGAATAACAAGAGCAATAATGCATTCACTTATCGTGTTATGGAAAACATATTCTCCAGAACAAAGCCGAGGCTTGCAGTGAATTTTATGTTTCTGCATTCAAGTTCGAAACTAAAGCTTGCTGGTGAAGACATGGCCAAATTCGCCAGATGCATTTGAGGTGTGGAGTTAGGGAAATTGAAAGGTGATCATTTTCAAACTGCAGGTGTTTAATTAGTAAATGCAGGATTTTTCTGCTTTTTACCCCTCAAAACCATTATATTATGGAAGCTTGTACGAAATACATGTTTTAACAGGTGGACAAATGAAAGTACCTGCAGTGTTTATTTGCCTTTCTTAGAGAGTAGGCAATAGTCGTGTTCTTTTTGCCTCTTGTAGCTATATACTTCACGGAGATTGGAGTAAGGCCTTGTCATTTAAAAGACTCACCAAATAGAACCCAAAATACATAAATTATTTAGCAACAATGGATGTCGTGTAAAATCTGCATTTCTTATCTGAGTTCAGCCTGCTGATTTGAGTACACTGCCTTTAACTCGGTCCCCTGCGTTAAGGATTTCATTCCATTTTTCATTTTGCTACTGATGTCACCCAAACAAGGATTTATGAAAACTTCAGAGCAAAATTGTACTGTCTATATTTTAATGAATTCCTGAGTTACTTACATGGAATAGTACAATGTAAATGTATTAACATTTTCACCTATCATTTAGGATCCATTTTTAATTGACTTAAGGGACAAAGATCAATATGATTACCTGCTAGGCTGTGTAGACCCTACCAAGAAACGGAGCAGTGATGATGAGGCTATGTTTGTTGTAAGTTCTTAACTCTTAACCCTATATTAACTTGTCAAACTTTCCACACTTGATTCTTTAGTTCTGTTTCATGCTTATGCCCTACTCTTTCCAGACTATTTTGAAGGCACTATCAGAATCAGTATCCAAGATAGACGCCATGTATCATCATGCACTTCTACACAATGTAATATAACCTGAGTACTCATCCCGTTGTTTTTATCGAGTGAATGAAATGTTACTAAAATTATTCTTTTTCAGATATTTACTATGTGCGTCTGGTACTTGCACAGTGACACGAGGGTTGCGCTTTTGGATTTAATAACTAGATTGGTATTACTTCCTCATCAGTTGTATAGAGTTTTCTGCATTTTTGTGTGTGTGTCTGTGTGTGTTTGTGTGTGTGTGTTTCTGATTGATCTCTGTTCGTGTAGGCTGCTGTGGCAGACCAGTACCTCAGAGAATGTTTGCAGATGCTTGTGACTAATTTCGCTCCACCTGTACCACTTATTCGTTACATTGAGGAGCCAAGGTGGTTTGCGAAGAAGGAAGAAATCTACTCTCAGTTGCAAAAGAGTGTGAAAATAATTTCTGCCACTGTACCCTTAGCACCAAGGATGTTAAAGGATATAATAGATAGGAGTATGCCAAAGTTGTTTGATAACAAAGCTGTAAGTGTTATTTCTGTAGGCTATTATATTTTTTTTCATTAGCTGTCGTCTGTGTTCAGATAGTTCCAACTTGAATTCTTGATATACAATTGACATGCGTATGGTTCAGAAAAACTATAACCTCTCTACACGTCTCTGTTTTTCTCCTTGACTCTTTTTTTTTCTCTGATTCTTTATTGGGTTGGGCCAGGGGTAGCTAAAAAAACGGATGCAAACTAATGTTGCCCAGTTTCGACATAATGTAAAAGTTATCTGCTATTATATCTATTTGATGCCTTTATGCATTTTTAATACCTTTTTTTTGCGGTGACTCAACATGTTTTCTTCAGTCCACTATCTTACAAACTTGTCTTATTGCTGAGGGCCTGTTTGTTTAATAATACCATGTCCATAGTTTACACTCCTACCGTGCAGTTTTTACACATGCACCACTCACACTGCTCATGAGCAGTCAATCTTACCTTCTGGATTTGTCTTTGCAGAAGATGGTATCATTTGTCAAGTGCATGTTGGGTCTTGATGCTGCCATTTGGGACATCATTGGACCGTCATTGTTGGAGAAAGTTGTCTATCTACTTACAGAATTGGATGTATGCTCCTTTCCTTTTGTATGGCTAGGTAAATCTATCTTGCTAGTGGTTTTTTCTCTTATTGGTTGATTGGAATTATGCAGGTTAATATAACATGGGAAGATATTCTTCAAGATGAACACAACAAAGGTATATTTGACATGGAGCTTGAGGATTTGGATGAGGAAGAAGATAACCCTGGTCAAGAAGGAACAAAGGTTTGTCATATTCAGAATGTTCTTTGTGGTACTAATTGAGTATTTCTAATAAGAAATGGCTGCACTTTATTACATAATTAACTGTGAGTAAATTTAGGCTTATTTTGATTGGTTAGGTCCTTTTTGGAGGAAATGTGTGTGCCGAGAAACTTGATGGTTTAATGGTGGTTGTATGCGAGCACCTCAAGTCATGCGCAGAAGAACCTGATCGCCTAATTAAGGTGATCACATGGCTGGAATCTTATCTCAAAAACTGAACCTTAATTTGTTGTTTTTTGTATAACTAATGCTGTTTGGGAATATTAAAACATAATTACAGTACCTATCTACAGAGATACATCACAGAAAAAAGTTAAAAAGGGTTAAGTTTATTTATTAATCAAAATTTTTAGTTAAACATATGTGAATATGCCCATGTAGGTATGCATGGTTTCTTTGTTTCCCCTCCTTGTAAATTTGCCACAAAATATTTTGTATGACTGTTCATGGCTCAGTATCTCAGGTTAACCTGGCTGCCCTCACCAAACCCAAACCAAACTAATGTGCGTATGCAGTTACAACACAGGGCTCATCCATTTTTGGGAAAGAGATGGTATGATTTATTTATGTGGTTATAAACCACCAAACCCATCTGAGGAGTATAGTGGAACTCAGAGATCCTCAGATCCCATATAAAGCGTTATTGGAGAAAGCAAGGGGAGCATCGGCTACTTTTGTGGCATACTGCACTGACAGCAGCTGCTTCTTCAGGCTTTGTTTGGTTTTGCCCTGAACCCCTTCAATCCCCCCAATCCCTACCAAACCAAACAAGGCCTCAGGGATATCAGGTTTTGGATATCCCAGATTGTTTTCTTTGACAATGGCTGGTAGCTTCTCCTTCAGGGGTATTAGGTGTTGGCATCCTAGTAGCTTCAGGATGTGCTTTTCTGACAGTTTGAAGCTTAAACACAGTGGCTATCCTGTAACCAGCAATAACCATCACCTTGTTGACAAGATGTATTTCATGAAGTTTTGTTTAGCTTTCTCCTTTTGTAGCTTACTGATGCATTGTGCTTTCAAGCTTCTTTTCCCTTTGCTGCTTTGTTTGTTGACACAAAGCTTCTTTCACTAAGGATTATTAGTCTTCATATGGTGTGATCCAAGGTCTTTGTTGAAGCTTTCGATTCTTAAGTTAGCTGTGAATTGTGGTTGTTAAAGTTGTAAGCTGGTTTGATGCACTTGTGGATTGTGGTGTAAAGGTTGTTGGATTCGTAAAGGTTGTTGGATTCTAACAATCTTTTTTTTTTTTTAGAAAGCACCCATTTATTTAGCTTCAGCTTTTTTTGAACTAGAATCCTCAATATAAAGCAGAAACAAATAGGCCCAGGAATTTGATCTTTGTCTTGGTCCTGTATTTGACTTAACCTGGCTAGTAGAAACTGTCAGGACAACCAGACCAACCCAACCAACAAAATAATCCAAGAGGCATCATTCTGAGTGGACCCCAATGCCCGAACCAGGTAAAGGTACGCAGATTGATGCAAAACAAAGGCAACCTGTAGAGCTGAGCTGTGTATAGCCATTTAACTTTGTGCTCTATCCTTAGGGTGGATTCTTTTGAGATTGTGTTTCTATAATTGTCAATTGCAACTCATCTAATGCTTTCTGAGAAATGTTCTGTTTTATGGTAGTTCATGACTTACAAGTGAATGATAAGTAAACACATATAAGCGCTTCTGTTTTTATTGCTCATGTTTTGTTTTGACTTGACAGGAATTTGATACTTTGAAGGCTATATTTAAATCACATGTGCTAAGGGTGCACAAATCCAAATTTGCACAGGTTAAGGATTAACCTTTCTCCTCTATAGTAGATTCACAATGTTTAGTACCCAACTTGTATTTTCAGTTGCTTTCTGCTCGCCCTCTTGCATTGACACATTTATTTTGATTTTTGCAGTTTATCATGTTTTATGCTTGTTCCCTGTATCCTGATATCTGCGGTGATGGCTTTGCTATTTTTCTGACTGATATTTTTATTGACAAGGACAAAACCGAGGATGCGATAACTAGGTAAGCCTCTTGTTGGCTATGCAAGGAGTACATCCAGTAGGGAAACTTTTGGTCTTGTATCGTGGTTATTGGTGGCACTAGTGTTTGAACCTTACCTCTATATAATGACCATTGCATGTTGTAAACTTTTAATCATGCTTTGACTATTTGCTCTGTTTTGACACTTTTGCCTTACTCATTAGGAGATTTTGGCACCGTAGCTGTGAATAATTTATTATAGACAGTATGTGTGATGTGAATAATTTATTATAGACAGTATGTGTGAATCGATGGCGACGATTAAAGAAATGCCAATGACTACATTTGTTTCTCTAAATGCAGAATGTCTGCAGTTTCATATGTTGGAAGTTATCTGTCCCGGGCAAGGTTTATTTCATTAAATAATGTTGTTGCTCTACTCAAAAGGTGGCCACGCTCTGTACATACAGAATATTCGTTTTGAACACCTCGCACAGTGTTTCTATGTTTTATGCATTTGTACATCTGAGATTTATGTTATGTTATTATGTGCATAGGTTAGTGGATTGGTGTCAGGACTATTTCCGTCAGCTGGACAAAGGGGTGACAGCTAATCCTATAAAACATCAACTGTTTTATGCTAGCTGCCAGGTTTGTTATGCCTTATTCTCTGTATATTTAACTAAGCAAGAGAAGTTGGTTAAAATGCATGTTATTGCTCAATCACCCCAGTTCCTGTTCTAGCATCGTATGCTTTCTGAATGTTTTATCTGCCATGTTTCTTAACCTGCAGGCTGTGATGTATGTCCTATGCTTTCGGTTAAGATCTATTATGGACTACCCAAATCTGAAACTACAACTTTTTCAAATGCAAATCCAGAATATCCTGGTCCACCCATTGGAGCCATTAAAGGTCTGTATCACACTTGCTACCACTTCTACTGTATCATTTAGCAGCTACGCACTTGTGTTTTGCCTTTATATAAATAATATACATAATGGCAATTGGCATGCCTTTTGATGTTATAGGTGTGCTTGCCTTCAATAGTGAATGAGTTCCTGAGACAAGCTAGAGCTGCAAATCTGTTCCATGCATCTATGAATTCAATACACAAGGATGCAGTTGAATCTGATCTGTCGAAGTCATTTGGAGGGCTTAATAGGCTTGACATGTTCTTCCCATTTGACCCGTATCTGCTTAAAGAGTCTGACAGGTTTGAATATCAATAAGAGTACCTTTTAGCCAGTTATAGTGTCACTATGTTCTAGCTCTTGGAGGATAGTTATTTGCATGTTATTCAATCCTGAACTTTGTAAAACTGTTGGCATACTCCCTCCGTATAGGAAAAGGTCTGTTTTGGACAATGACATGGTCTTCAAAGTATAACTTTGACTTCATATTGTTGTAAAAATACTCATCACAAAGTGATATATTTATACTTTTATGAAAGTTTTTTCAAGACAAATCTATTCATATGATTTTCACATTTCCAAACTCAATAACTTAAAAGTTATTCATGATTTATGTTCCCAATGTTTGACCCAAACCTAGTCTAAAACGACTTCCTTTTCCTATATGGAGGGAGTACGGTTGCTATAACATGTAGAGTATACAAGAAATTGCTATAGATTTTAAATTTTTAATTTTAATTCTAGTAAAATGCACCTGGGGATTCTGAGTTGGGTCCTCGAACTAAAAAAGTGACAATCTAGGTCCTCAATCTACTGTAACTGGGTCCTCAATCTACTATTGAGCTCGACTAAAGGTCCTATAGTCTAAAACCTGTCATGCCATCGCCAACTGCCTATGTGGCCATGCCAGTTAAAGTTGCAGCCCACCTCTCTGTCTATTTCATGGGTGTTGAGTGTGTGCCTCAAGAGGGAGGCATATTCGCTAGGCTGGTGGGCAGTGCACATGTGGCGAGCCATGAGAGAGAGGAGGGAGTGGACGGAGGGGGGGGGGGGGTGTGGGTTCGGGACATTGGCGCAGCCTTATTGGATTTGGGCCTCTACTGGGGAACGCCATATAAGTTGAAGGATCAAAATGGTCACTTTTTTAGTTGGAGAATCCTACTTAAAATTCACGGTACATTTACCTTTGATGGTCACTTTTTTAAGCTCAAGACCTCAAATGAGAATCCATAAATTTAATGACCTATAGTAATTTTACTGTTCTAATTTAATTCTTGTTGCCGAGTTCTCTCTTTTCTCATTATGAGCTCTACTAGCATTGGCAGGATAGTGTTTTAATTCAGCTGCTAGTTTTCCTTATAATTAGTGTCTATTAGTGTTTCGTGCTTGATGACCAATTGTTGTATCCTGCAGATATATACGCCCAAACTTTGAGTTCTGGTCCTTGGTCAAGACGACATACAGTAACAACAACAGTGACGATGATGACGAGGAGCTTGGCGACATTGACGCACCTGGAATGAATGTGGGCAGCTTGGATGATCACTTTGAAATAGATATCAACAGTGATGATGACATTGAGTATTCGATGAATAAGATGTCTATAACGCCGCACCGCACTTTCTACCATCCTCTAGCTACAAACAGTGAATTCAGCAGCATGCCTGCGAGGATCAGACCTTCAGTGAGCCCTCCATCATAGCTGGCCATCACAAGACCATTTTGTTCTACTTAGCTCTTTACTTGACTGATGATGACAAAGCCAGATGCTAGGAAATTGCACATGCCGAGAAGGGACCAGTTGATGATGATCCAACAGATACCGGAGCTTTCTACTGTAGTTGTTAGTAGGGTCAAAACCCAATATTCTGCAGTTTGTAGGCTCCCATTTGTGGTGAAATGCTTAGTGTATATGTGTTTCAGTGCACGGTGTGGAAAATGGTTTTGTGATTGTATACTTGGTAGGCAGCCCTTGGGGATGTGTGTTTGTAGCAAGACAATGTGTTACGACTTGAAATGGCTTACCGAGAGGATTCTCTTGGGGACATCAATGGTCTAACTTGAGAATGTTGGGAGTTGGTGCCTGTATGATCGGTACTTGAACGCTCAGCAGCATGCCTGCGCAGGATTTGCGTCAACCACGCTCCCCTTGACAGCCTCTCCCTGCGCCCTTCTATGTGGATGATCTCTTTTTTTGAGAAGGCACTCGAAAGAGGTCTCGCAACTGTTTTAGTAGTGTTTTTCTCTCATAAAAACTAGTTGTTCAGCTTATTAGTTGGCTTATAAGCTAGTTGAGCATATCAATAGCTTGTATAAAATGATGACACAAAATGATCACTTAAGAAATAAAAATACATTCAAGATTAAAATGGCTATATTCTTTCTTTGATTGTGCACTGTATGCAAAAGAAATACACGCCTGCAAACATTCTAGCCAAGGCTTTGAAGGCCACATAAACCACTTGCCGCTGACAACGAGATCTAGACTAGAAAAACCCTCCGAGGAACATAGACTTACAATCCTTCACCATCAGGATAGATTTTTGAAGATACTAGACCTTACAAAAGAACAAACTAAAAGAAGAGACCGAAATCACCGTAAAGAAAGCCATCTAACTGCCCTGATAAACATAACAACTACCACGGCACCTGCCTCTAAGATCTAAAGAAAACTAACAAATCTGATAGACCAAACTTTCATTGGCTCTCTATCAATACCGGATTGAGCAATGATGAGGTAGGGAGAGTCCGAAGAGACCTTATTCCAGTGTGCCATCGTCGCCACCACCTCGTCGATGATGCGAGAAATGAGAAACCAAATCCTAAGAACAAGGATCAACAAAACCTAAAGAGCGGAAGGTTTGGGGTCTCCACTCCTCTAGCCCTTGATGAGATTCCCCTCTGGGAAGAGGAGGAGGATCGACATGATCGTGCGAACGAAGCACCTTCGTGTGGGTTTTGCAACTCGGGAAGAAGAAATGGCGTCGCTAGGATGATGTCGTCTACTACTCGTCTAGATAGCAAGTATTTGGAGAGATTTGAGGGACGTTTGGATCCTGCCGTCGGCCGTCGTTGCGCCGCGGCAGGGGCACAGGTCCAACCGCCCAGGGGCCCAGTTCATGTTTTGAGACCATAATAAAAAACCCGTCCGGCCCATCTAGTCTTGCACCCCTCATGTTGGCCTTGCTGAGGCCCAGCCTGGCACTTGGCTGGTGAGCAACCACCTGGACATTTTAGCCATTTCGCTTGTGCCCCCTCTCCAAGCTCTCCCTCTCCTTCCAAATTCGAATCCAAAGGAGGCAGCAGAACAGAGCGAGCAGAGACAAGCGCACGAGTGGTGGGAGGGTGAAACGACTAGGAGAGAAGGGGGAAAGCAGCGTCAATGGCGTACCAACCCCGCGGCGGCGGCGGAGTCAACCCGGACCTGAACCCGCTGCCTCCAAAAGGCGGCGAACAGGCACCTCCCTCAGCGGCGGAGATGGTGGACCGCATCTCGTCGCTGCCGGAGAAGTTGCGGGCTGCGCATCCTAAGCTTCCTCCCGTTCAAGACGGCGGTGAAGTTGGAGATGGCCTCCAAAAGCTGGTCGCGTCTCGTGTCCAAGCCGCAGTGCCCGTGCGACTCCTTCCTCGCGATCCACATCCGCTCCGCGACGATGCATGGGCCGTGCCACGGCCTCCGCTTCGCCACACACATTCCCTCCGACCAAATCGTGCCGCTGCTGGCTAATGAGCTGGGCAGCTGCGGCCGGGGCTCGGCCCCGGGCCACCGCCTCCGCCGCTTCTTCCTCAAGGTCGAGGACGCCCAAACGCGCCTCGCCGACTTCTACTCCCTCGCCGACTGCGACGTAGAGGACGTCGGCGTCGACGCGGTGCTGGGGCCGCTCGAGGTATCGTTCAACTTCCCACGGGCAAGCCGCCGCCTCTCGCGCTTGATACTCTGCGGCGTCGGCGTCGGCGTCAACGAGGCGCATCGACCTATGAGCCAGGTCCGCTCCATGAACACACTCGAGGTCATTTGCATCCGGTCCACCAGCCTCGCCGACCTCAACCTCAAAAGGGTACTCGTCTTGTGCCCCAGCCTCCGTACCTCATCCTGCGCAACTGCCATGACCTCACCTGTGTTCACGACACCGCTGCAACAAGCAAGCACGGAAGCACCTGTTGAGGCTCACCGTCGCGGAGTGCCCCTAGGTCGACAAAATCAGTGTCAGCACCGCCATAGGCCTCCATTCCTTCAGCTACAGCGGCGGCTTCCTCCGGTCCGTGGCCCTCCCTCCAACTTGCTTTTGGGATCTCTACATCTGCTTCACGAGATCGACATATATTTGTCGACGCGATACGGTACCACAACTGGCTCTATGCACTCCCAAATCTCTCCAACCTCGTCAACCTCACCATATGCAGCAATGCTCTCAGGGTTTGTGATCAATCAGATTCCATGCATGCATGTTTGGTTTTGTTGTCGCGATGTCACCACTGACAGAATTTGTGCTGTTGCTTTTGCTCTGCAGATTATGTCTGCCTTGCCTAGCAGGGGAAATTTCCAGACCCAGGTAGCCAAGTTGAGCAACCTGCAGAATTTGAGAGAGCTACAGCTGGTCATGTATGCAATGAGGACCACCTCGCTCTCCGACATTTATGCATTCCTCAGCACGTGCCGCTGTTCTCGGCTGAGAAATCTCTTCGTGAAGGTCAGCGCTTGTGAAATGCAGTTCTAGTTCTAGCTAGTAGTAACTCTGTCTCAGTGTCTCATGTGTGTACATGCTCATGCTCGTCGTATTCACTGTTTCTGATGAATGCTTACAACTGTGATTTATATATGCCTCAGCTCCCAAAAGCCGGAACTGATTCCTTCGTGGATGCTGTCATCGGGTTGGCCGAAGAGCCACCGATGGATGGCTTCCAGAGCCTTGTGATGGTAAAGATAACCAACTTCAAGTGGCAGTGCAATGAGATTGAGCTGGTGCACTTCCTGTTCAGAAAGGCCAGGTCCCTCCAGAAAGTGATACTAGTTGTTCCCAATGGGACGGATCCAGAAAGGGATCTGACAGGCAATGCCATTTCCCCAGATTTAAGCCTGCTGCTCCTCGAAAAAGCTCTAGCTAATGTTGACGTACAAGTGCTCAGGGAGTCTTTTGGTGCTAAAATCAAGGCAGTTCATCGAGAGATCTTTTTGAGCAATTAGTTTTCAGCCAGTAGTTTAGTTTTGAGCAATTAGGTTTGAGATAACATTTCACTGACTAGTTGGACATATATTGGACAGCCTTAATCGGGAATGTGCATGGAAATAAATGCTGATTCTGCATTCTGTAATTTCCATCTCAGTTGTACTACAGCAAAGAGATGTGTTGCCTATAACAGATAATTCCATATAGTGTTGCCACTTAGCTTCGTTTCTGAAAATAGAGCAGCTGCTGCTTTCATTTTTTTGTGTTACCTATGTGTTTGATCTTTTCAAAAAAAAAAAAAAAAAAAAAAACTATGTGTTTGATATGTTTGTCAAATATCATCATATGATTGGATTCAGCTACATGTTTGAGATACCAACGAACATCATCATATAAATCTGTGTGAATAACTGAAAAGGGTAAATGTAATAATATCATGTGGGGACTCCTTAAGAACATAACTGTTTGATTTCAACTTTCAACATAGTGAGAGGAACTGAAATACTCTGTTTGTTAACACATTAGATGAATCTAGTACGTGCCACATGAGGAAGGCCACAAATGGGGTCAACTCGATAGGCGATATGCCGGTTCCAGCCCACCTCGACCCCCTTCACTGTTCTCGTCTCCTCTGTCCAATCCCTCCTGTAGCCAAAACAGCCATGGATCTTGGCAGCCTAATTTTTTTTCTTGCTCAGTTCAAGGACCTGCGCAGCATGCAAAATGTCTGGGCAAAACAACCATGTGTTGTGAACAGTGAAAAATTCCTGCTTCAAAGAGTAAGAGTCCATCCTGATAAAGAGTTTCAAGGTTGCTGCTCCTTTAAGGATCTTCATGCAAGTTTGACTTTATGATATCCCTTCATGTGTAAGATCCACAAAACTTCTAGAGAATCAGCTATATGAGGTTAGTCATAGTCATATGATTTTGATCCAATTTCATCACCAGCCAACTTCTATAGAGATGAGCAATTTTATGTATATTGGAGCCGAACTTGACATCACCAAGAAGGCAAGAAAGTGCAAGATAGGGTTCGTGTTAAGGTCTCAAGCATGACAATGCTTATAGTCTATGCTCATTGTGTTAAAATCGACAAAAGCACAAGATATGGTGCAAATTTTGTCGGCCATAACATAATGAGCATAGACTATTATAAGCACTGTGATAGAGAATGAAACCGAGAATGGAGAGGGGCTATTAAGATTTCTGCATGAACCGATGAAAGTCCACAACATTTCAGATTTTCAGCATCCTTATATATCATTTTCTCTTTAACACTTCAGGTCTCTTGTTCTACAATGATATGGACTCTAGTTGCAACAGGAGCTGAACTTGTGATGGTTATATCTATGGTCCTGCTTGATTGCCTAATATTTGTCGATAACTTTTCACCAGTAGCGCCTCCCTTAATTAGCTCAGATGGCTGCTTAGGATTGGGTAACAAACTTATGCTTTCAAAGTTCAAGAGAGCAACAACATCCGACATGGTGGGTCGATCTACCGAATCTTCTTGAGCACATAGTAGTGCCACCTGAGCACATCTCACTATCTCGTCGAGTTCGTACCCATCACATAACATTGGGTCTACAAGCTCATGTAGCCTTCCATCATTCCACAACTGCCATGCCTGAAACATATTTTTCTTCGCGTTATTTCAGCATCCACAATGGGTTGTAGCATAAATCTAACGGTTAGCAAGGGACAGAGTATTTATGTACAAAAGCTATAGGAAAATAGCAATCTTTAACAGTCTGGTTCAGTTGTTCACTCACATCTCGTATGACGTTACCAACAGTATCTCCTTGCTGCTGTAGTACGGTATTCTTTCGTCCACTAATGATCACAAGAGTCAACACCCCAAAGCTAAACACATCTGTCTTGACAGAATAAAGGCCTCGAGATGCATACTCTGGAGCTATGTAACCACTGGAAATAGATATTAGAACTGCATTAGCACACTATAACACAATTTTGGTGGTGTGCTATACATGATTCATACTTGCACGACACTTACCTAGTTCCTACAACCCTGCTTGTTTGCTCTTCTGCTATATCTGAACTCAAGGTTCTAGCTGATCCAAAATCACAAATCTTTGGGCTCATGTCATGATCTAAGAGGATGTTATTTGGTTTTAAGTCCCCATGTATCATCCATAAATGTGAATGCTTGTGCATATAAACAAGCCCCTCTGCCAACCCTTTAATTATGCCAAGTCGCTTATACCAGTTTAGCAGTGCCCCTTTAGTTTTATCTGCAAAATGTTTAAACAAGAAATTTATATCATATAAAGACCTATTATTCCTATACTATTTAAAATCAAAAGTGGGATAGTTTCGAAAGACTTATTCAGTCTGAAATGGAAACTGTTTAAACCTTTTACTATTTCATTGGATCAGAGAGGTTTTATAATTCATGCTCGTTTTACTGAGACATGGAAAAAGTACATCTACACAAAAAACTATATATGGTCATCAATACAAACATACATACCAAAGATGATACGGTCCAAGCTGCTATTGTGCATGAACTCGTACACTAGAATCCTTTCTTGTCCATGTGCACACCACCCCAACAGCTTAATTATATTGATATGATGAAGACATAAAAGCTGCAATTCACTGTTGAAATATGTTCCATGCTCAAATCTTTTGATGGCAACTATGGTTCCATCGCTCAACTCACCCTGAAATGGTTGGCAATAGGGTTCAGGTGGAATTTATCAATAAACCAATGCATTAACGTTTCTGTTAACATTTACCTTGTAAACTGTACCAAATCCACCACTTCCAACTATTCTTTTCTCTGAAAACATTTGTGTGCCATCTATTATCTGAAAGAAATCATACTTTTTGAATCCTGGGTATCTCTGTTCAGTAAGAGTGCAAAGCTTCACCAACTCTTCCATACCCATGATTTTCTGTTCTTGCAAATGCACCTTTCCTGAATCATGGGCAATCTCTTTGAATCACAAAGCAGTTGCATCAAACAAATGCAAAAGCAAGATGAAAACGGCTAAGTAATTTTATTACAAAGTTCAGTAGTTCCTTAAGTTCTGTGGGATCTTTATAGGAAACAAAATTCCTTGCAAATGCACCAGTAGTACAGATGTGACTCGGCCTAAAAAACAAAAAGATATAAAAAAATAATCAAATGTGGCCAATAGGTGTGAACAGGCTTTCAGGGCATTTTCTTGAACCAGAAGTAGTTAAGCTTGGGGGAGTCTTTTGTCTTTTCCCAGGGTCATTTTTTTTTTTTTTTAAAAAAACGAAATTCACAAAAGGAAGACCATGACGTCATGTTGTACACTTCATCAATTATAAATCGTATGATGTCTAAGGGCTTTGTTTGAACCAACCAATCTCCTCAGATGGGGAGGAAAATGATGCGAACAAATTTCCCTGCCATTTGGGGGGGTGGGGGATCAGGGTACTCTCTCTTTTTACATCGCACTCAATTTTCACATATTAGCCAGGATATATGCATAACGAAAATGCTATTATACAAGCAATCTAAATTTCTCAGTTGCAATATAGATGCAACATTGTTAGATTGACAGATAAACGGTAGAAAAACGCAAGTTCTTAAAAAAAGCCAACATTTTTATATTTTCTTAGTCTAGATGTAAACAATACAAAATTGGTATAAGAAACTACCTTCTAAGAGTTGTTCCTCAACTTTACAAGGTACAATGGATCCTTGAACGCTGATTTCTGTAAAATCCACAACTCTTGTCTGAGTCCTAACAATGAGCATGCCGTCATTATTGCACAAAACCATCAACTGTCCTAATTTCAATCTAAAAAAATATATATATATATGCCATATCGAATGAGCTTTCAAGATTTGAGCTCAACTGATTTTGGAAATAAACATTCTTCTACTGAGTCTGAAATATAATGCCATGTGGTACACAATTATTACATGCATATATCTGGGTTCAGTGTTAACTGTTAAAGGCAGTTTCACAGAAATTTATTTTCAATCATATCTATATTTCTGTAAGGATAAAGATGTTAGAATTTCATAACAAACTAATATTTTCATTACTTCTAGTCGAAACAATATATAAGTACTATAAAATTTCTAACTCCATTTCCTACAAGCTGGTCTATAAGTGAATTGGCATCCACTTCAAACCTAGAATTGTCAACACAAATACATGTTTATAGAGCAGCTACATCTCTAAATTAATCAATCGGTACTCAAGCAAATAGTTGAGTAGTGTTCAACATCACTATCACTACTGTTAGTGGTCGGAACACGGCATTTTGTATTTTATAAGCGTGTCAAGGTAACTAACCTTGTGTGAAAGTTTGAACAGCTTGCAGGCACAACTGGCACACGTATTGTAGCCTGCCAGATAAGTATAACGAAAACGACAGTATTATTGTTGATACACAAGCACAACAGGGATGTTTGGTTTGAACAACCACCCTCATTCTAGATGAGATGATCATTGTGAGTTTAGCCCATAGTTTTAGTGGAATTACTCTATTCCTTATGCGATGGATCAACACGTTCCACCCCCGAATCTAACAACTACCAGGCTCAAATTCAAACACAATCATTCAGGGTATCACTTGGACAGATCAGAAACCAACCAGAGTTCAACAAAATTTCTGTTACTAGTGTGAACAAATAAACCGAAGCACGCTTACCTTGACCCGGCGTTCACGTGTAGTGTCAACGAGAGCGATGAGCGGAACGAGGCGGATGAACATGTCGATCTCCTGCTCCGCGGCGCGGAGCTCGTCGGCCATCCACGTTCCCCAGAACAGGCGGTGGAGGTACCCGCCGCGGTCCTGGCACGCCGTGGCGAGCGCGTAGCACCGCCGCAGCGCGGCGCTCAGCTGCTCGAGCGGCCGCCGCGTGGCCTCGCGCCGCATCAGCTCGGCGAGCTCCAGCTCCCGCAGCAGGCCGCCCACGAGCTCCACGTGCTGCGCCAGCCGCCGGCACGCGTCCCGGTGGCGGCGCGCCGCCAGCGCCGCCTGCACGACCATGGAGACCAGCCCGAGCGCGTCGACGCCGACGAGCTGCACCACGTTGGAGGCCTGCCCGAACACGGTCCACAGGCCGCTTGAGGTGTCCAACGGGTTCGCCATGGCCGCTTCTTGCCCCACGGGCCCTTGCACCGCGGCCCCCTCCTGCTGTGGACCTCGTTGCCGCCGATGACTGGCGAGCTATATAAATGGGTGGGTCAGGAACTCAGGATGTCAGGTAAGCGTGGACGATGACTTTGACTAGAGCGTTTTCTGATTTTATTTTGGGCCACTAAAATCAATACTGTACATGTATTTCTCACTTATTTTTTTTTCTTGTTTGAAAAAAAAGCGAGTGATTTTTGTCTCTCCCCCCTTCTTGGTGAGACTATGATTATGTCCAGCAGACTTTTGGTCTTCAATCAGTCCAACTAGTCACAATCGAAAATACTTCGATCGGCAGACTTAACTAATCTCAATCGAAAATACTTCGATCGGCAGACTTTTGTACAGAACTACACTAGTACACTATTACAGTACTGCTGGCTCGCTTTCGAGCTGGACTTTTCTTCCATTCCGTTCAACAGTGTTCACTGCTCGAAAGTATCTTGAAGCCAAATGGACTGAACGATATGATCACTGCAGGCAAGGCCATCATGAATTGCTTTTGTTGACGACGGGATCCACATGATATGATTGTACCAAAGTTGTAGCTCTAAATATGATCTAAAATTTAATAGTTGACACATTTCTATATGAAATCATTTAGACACTCGAATATTCATATTAATTTCTCACATTTTAAAACTTTTTTTCAAACAATCTCAAGCATTTAAACATCTATAACTTTCATTGAAACATATGTATTAAAGTTAGGCCTCATTTAGATGCCAAGTTTTTTCACTTTCTCTCCATCACATCAGCATTAATAGCTATGTTTATCTGTATATATGGAGCATTAAACGTAAGTACAAAAAATAATTAATTATACAGTTTAGTTGTACATTACGAGACGAATCTATTAAGCCTAGTTAGTCCATGATTGGATAATATTTACCACATACAAACCAAACGTGCTACAGTTGCAGAGTTGAAATTTTTTCACCTTCACTCTCCCATCTAAACAAGGCCTTACTAGGGATGGGGAGCAGCCTCGCGCCGGCACGGCAGCAGAGTGAGGCGGCGGCGAGGTGCCCCTGCACTTGCAGCCGAGTGTGTGGGAGGACGGACGCGGTCGTGCTGAGCACGGAGTTACCGCGGGCAGCACGATGCGGCAGCTTGAGCGGAGGTCGACGGCGAACTCCCCGGAGCCAGCGTCGAGCGTGTAGGTCCGGACGTTGGAAGAGCCACGTCGCTCCGCCTTGCCCTCGCTGTGCCGCGCGTCGCTGCCGTGGCGAGGTGACCGAGCACTGCCGGTAGAGGAGCTGCGCCGTGCTGGCACCTTGCCCTTGCTGGCCACGCCCGCGCCGCCTTGCCCTTGCTGGCCACGCCCGCGGCCGTCGGTAGGAGACAGGGAAGAGCCGCTACGCCTTGCCCTTGCTGCCTCCGCTGTCAGGTTGCCGCGCCGCCTCTGCCGTCGTGACGCCGCTCTGCTGGGAGGTTGGCCTCGCGGGGCAGCTACCGCGTTGCGCCGCCTTGCCCTCGCTGGGATGAAGGAAGGATCTCGCGAGGATGGGCCGGGTGCACTGCATCCAGGTGAGCGTGCCGCGCGTGCGCCTGGGGAAGCGAGCGAGCTGGAACCCGATTGGAGGACGGCCGCGAGGGAGCGTACCGCGCGTGCGCCTGGGAAGCGAGAGAGCAGGAGCCTGACAGCGAAAGCATCCAGGTCAACCGAGCATGCGGCAGGGTCCACTGCGCGTCCGGGCATGGAGTTCACCACGCGTTTTCATCTGCAGTGAACGATTGTTCACCGCGTGTTTTAGCTGTAGAGATAGATCTCCATGCGATCTATAACTTATTATTGAAAACCATTTTATTTGAGATCATTTAGAGATCCAAATGTTCATTTAATGTTCTCTTATTATGAAATTCACAATTTGATCTTTTTAAAACAACTAGGCTCGCTCTATACAAAATTTATAATGCTTAAAGAGGTCTAAAACTTTCTAGTAGATTTCTTTCCCATCTGGGATCATTTAGGAGTTAAATATTCAATAAAAGATTCAATCAGAACACATATATATATATATATATATATATATATATATATATATATATATATATATATATATATATATATATATATATATAATAAAAAGATGTCACTGGTCAAAAATCATGGCACGAACCCGAATCAACACACTAGTGAGTTAGGAGTCAGGACTAAGGACCGGATCAGTTCTTTTTTTTTTTTTCCGAATAGGTCAGAACAGGTTAGTCGGTTTGGGTGATCCATGATCACGTCTACCCTCGAAGTTGTTGGGAAATAGAAAAAAATTGTGGAAACCAGTGCAAAGGTCCAATGGATTGGGCCGATCCAAGCCATCTGCACGAAGATAGGGATTGGGCCTGCTGCGCACTTAGACGTGATATATGTATACGAAATATATAAGTGCCAGCACCTGGAAGGACTTTCTGGACAGCAACCACAAAACCGGGCAGCAGATAAGTCAGATTCAAGCGTCTGACGGGGCGCCATATATACCACACTCTACATGCAAGACGAAACATCTGTTGCTGTGAAGATTAACGAGGACAGATTGACAACAACGATAATGCTGGTCCAGTCTATACACATCAAGGATGCAGGGTTGATGCTTTGTCAGGATCCTAGGTACGTAGGAAGGAAGCCTCCATGGACTGCAGGATGCTTGCGGTGTCGAACCTGAAGTTTCTGAAGCTGCGACCGGGGCGGTTGTCAACATGCTGCAACTGCACGTCAGATCCTGCTTTAGCAACAGGGTTCTCCACTGGGGTACTGCCACTTGACGAATGCTTCGCCTTCCACACAGTACCTGTCAGATGCGGCGGGATCAAATAAATGTTATCCCCTCCGTTCTAAACTATAAGATGTTTTAGCCTTTTTAGATACATTGCTTTTAGTGTGCACTTACATAATATGTCAAGTTATCTAGAAAAACTAGGCTGGTATCAGTAAGATGCAAACTGACTGACTTTCTGATATCAAAACTAAACGAAATTGTAGCAGAACTAATAGAATGATTAAAAAAAGACTTTTGTAATCCTGGCCAGAATGGGTAAAAGGGAGCAGAAGAAACCTCTAGCAGATGCCTCTGGTTTCTGATGCAGTGGTGGAGGATGTGTGGCAATCCAAGCCTTAAGACCCCTGAAAAGAGAATAAGGTAAGAGACAACAATGTGTAAGAAACAAATTAACGGTTTGGAAAATTAGTAGATAAAGCCACAGAATAAAACAAGCACACTGTTGGTTTCCTTCTTTTTGGGAGCATCTATAATAATGGCAATGCCCACCATAAATTAAAGTAGAATGTGGATCACAAGGTACTTACGTCAAAAATGGTGCAACCATGTACAGTTTCATTCCATTTACTGCACGAGATACTGCGTCGTCACTAGCTGGTAAGAGGTCGTCAATTCTGTGCCATGAGATTTCCTAACAAATTTGCAGAAGGTGGTTCAGTGGGTTGTTTCATACTTCTTTAAAAGCGAAAAGAAAACAACAGAACCAGAAATGGTACAATACAATGATGGTCAATCGGCCAAGGAGAGCATCAATAAGCCTTAGAAAGGAAAGGTACATGACTGCCCGTAAAAGCAATGCGAACAAGATTCAGAACTATACACTGATTTCCTTCTTGGTTTGAGGTGCAAACAGAGTATCTCTTTTAACCCCTGTTATGATGTAGAGCCGAACCCTTTGTTGTCCAATTGAAACTTCAATGTAATCATCCAAATTTAATAGTGTAGAAACATCACACCCAGTTTCCTCTAGAACCTGCATTGTTATTCAAGTAGATGTTAGTTAGCAGAAAACTACTTATATGCTGAACAAGAGGAACTAATGAATAAAGCATTATAAGTGCTTCACATTGAAGAAAGTCTGAAATATTATCAACACAGATCTTCTAGTAGCTGATGCAAAGCATTGACTTTTATCATATGAAAACCCACTCTACTCGATAAACATTATGCAAGAGGAAATGCCTTTAACAAACTAAATACTTTAATCAATTTTTTTACCCCTTCATGTGGAAAAAAAATGTTAGACTGATGATTCACTTGTTATCTTTAATATTAATACATATTGCTGATAGCATAAAGGACCAAGATTGCTCCTGCAGATCACAAGGATGTCCACTGCGAATGAAATGCACGTTTAACCAAACAGACATTTGCAGTGAGGAAGGATGAAAGTGTTCAAAAGAGGATTGTGCTCTAGCGATATTAAAATTGCACTAAAGAAAACTAAACAATTTGTAACTCAAACCACGCAAATGGTGTTGAATGGTATCACGAATATACATTCCATTGCTGCAAGTACAATATTCTTCCAAGAAATTGCAGGTGCACTCAAAAAGGAAAATAAACTGCAGGCAGGAACATGATGCAGGCAGAAGTTTACTTCTCTAACAGCACACGTGTGATCTTCCTCATCTTTATTCCTCTTTCCACGAGGAAAGCTCCAACTGGCCCCAGCTTTCCATCCCTTAACAAGCAAGCACTGTAGAGAAGGGGAAAAGGTTAATCAGTCTTGAAAACCAACACAGCAACCCCCCACTCCCCAACCCACCCAAACAAAACTGAGCTCAAAAGGGTCAAAGAAAATAAATCTAGAATTCATGTATGTGCCTAATTTTATTGCAGAACAGTGTGTGAAATTGTATGTGTAAGAAAATATATAGGAGATGTGCAGTGAAAACACCACATCCTAGCATCATAAGTCACAGCTTTTTCTTCAATATATAGGGCCATCTATAACTCAGAGAATAATATATACCTACTGATTTCGAATGTAAGGAAGAATGCTATTGTGCAACCTACATTCAGATTCCTAATTCACAAATCCCAATCAGGGAACTCCTAAAATACAATAGATCGGGGCAAAAAAAATCAGTAAATTACCCTCTCATAAGTGTCATCTAGGATGATGGCGCCGGACACGGGGACACGGAACTTGTAGTTGTTGAAGTCCTTGTAGATATCATCCAGGTGCGCGATGTAGGGCCTGAGAGCAGTGCAGCTCTTGAACACTGCATACACCACCAATCCAATCCACCATAGCAACACAAAGGAACTGGCGTCAGCGATCAATCCAACCATAATCTCCTATGCATCCATGCACAGGCAAAGCTTACTGAGGGAGGTGAAGTCCTTGAAGGAGAGGGACTTGAGGTTGGGGTTGTGCTCGACGGAGTTGTCCTCGTAGAACCAGTGCGCCTGCTCCAGCAGGAACAGGATCCGCTCGAACGACTCCAGCTCCTCCTTGGGCACATTCAGAAGGAACCGGCTGCAGAGGTGATTCAGCTCAGATTGATTTAAGCAAATCCAAGAACTTGAGACATGGGGTTTGGGGTTAGGGAAATACCTGCAGAGATCGTCAAGCAGTTCTTGCGGCGGCAGCTGCCCCCTCGATGAAGACCGGTTCAGTCCCCCGCCCGCCATCGTCATCCACCGGCCAGCGCGCCCTCTCTAGGTCTGTTTACTTAAGATAAGATTTTGATTGTGAGCAGCTTGTAGATTGCAAAAGGCTGGAATGTGACAAATTTTTGAATCATGAAGAAATTGGGCTGTTTGGCATCAAGCAGGGGCGGATCTAGTTAGAAGTTAGTAGGCAATCAAATGGCCAAATAGCTTCAGGACAGAGTTTGGGAACTCGGTTTCGCACAGCAAACAGGGAAAAATAAGAAGGATGGGAATACCCCGTGGGCACTCTTCGCCGGAGAAGAGATCGGAGAAGGTCCCGGTACCTTGCGTACGGAGGCGGCGGCGGTAGCCCAGCCGTCGCAGAGGGAAGGAGGGAGGGAGGGAGGGAGGTAGAGAGAGCGACAGGAGGGCGCACACGGAGTGAAGGTGACGGGTGCGGTGGCGACAGCGGCGACTGTAGCCTAGGACCCGATCTGGGAAGAGGGAGGCTCGATCTGGACTAAGGCACTGTCGGGGGTGCAAGCCAGGCGGCGGCGGCGGCGTACGGACGAAAGGTACGCGAGGAAGGAGACGGCTACGGGAACGATGGGAGGTGGTGGACCGTGGACGGTTGGGCAGCTTCTGATGGATTTTTGTTTTCGAAAAAATTGCAGTTAAAAGCCCAACCGTTCTCAACATTGCGACAATGAAAATAGTAAAAACCCACTCATGAGAGTCCATCTATAAAAGACATTGTGAAAACATATTGTTATGTTCTTATGAACTCGTGCAGAAGCCATTCTACTCAAAGACCAAAGATTAACCCTATGCTGCATCATATAGATAAATTAAGCTGAAGCTTTGAGGATGTTTAGATTATTTTTTAAAAAAATTTTGTAACAGAGTAGCACATGAGTGTGCGAAGCTGGTGTCTTATAGCTGTATGATGTCGGAGTGGCTTATAACCCTACCAGACTTACGAGAAATCATATATGATAATTGCAATCCTCCATATATTTAATATAAGCTCCGGTTAAGCTAAAAAAAGAATTTGTCTAGAAAGACTAGTGACTCCAAAAACATATATAATTGGCTCTCCGAAACAATTTAGGCTCTTGGAGTAAAAGAGTTTCCAGTTATTGTTCTAAAGTTAATTCCTTTTTTATTTTAAATCTATGGCTACATCATTAGACATATATCGAACTAGTGCGACATTGGTTTAGGGTATATCATCAAACATCCTCACAGAGTCATGGTACCTCTCAAAACAAAATCTTGATGCTCACTATTATTTAGCACTATTGCTTATATGAACTGGATTTCTCTAATTGACTAAGAGCTTAAGGAGAAATTGGAAGACTAAAAATCTTATTGATTTCTTCATCTACAAAAAACCTGATAGAATAATTTGGTTTTTTAGCAAAGGCGAAGAGAAAGTTAACCTAACTCATTGTCCTGACCAAAATAGAACAATATTGTCTCTGTTTGGAGTGGTGATATAGGCTTTTAAAGTTAACCCAACCCATTGTTTTGTAATGACAAAGGTGAATAATTTAGATATGCATTTGAGGATTATTTTGAATTATTTTTTGTGGATAATTTATAGACAATTTTAGGTTCTATTTTGAATTATCTCTACTATAATGGCATTGTTAAATTATACTCCGTCCACACAAAAAAAACATCCCCTGCTGAGGGTCTCAAACCATTGTGCACCCCACAAGATATACCCAGAAATTAGTAGAGATTAAAATCAAAGGCTAATAAACATCCATGTCAGATTTCAACGCCATCCGATGGCCAGCGGCACTTACAGGCTTCAAGCACGATGCAGAGCTTCAACGCACACGCAAAAAACAAACCGGCAGGAGGCTTCATCGCATCAATATCCGGAAGGAGAAAACAATAAACAAAGGAGTCCGCAGGCTTCAATCAAACGCACGACACGGAAGGAAGGCACGCACGGCTTCAAATCAAAATCCGGAAGGAGAGAAAAATCCGGAAGGAACGCACGCACCGCTGCAACTTCTTCCTCGGCATCGCCAGCCGATCGACCGCCTCTTCCTTCTCCATGGTGATAAACGGCGACGGTGACTGATCAGGTCGTCCCGGCGGCGAGGCTACAACTGGTCCTCCGAACAACTCCGGCATCTAGGTCCTTGGAAAACCTCACGTCTCTCCCCGGCTCCCTCTCTCGATCGCCGGCAGACGCTGCTGTGATATCGACGTTGCACTCATCATCGACTGCCAGTGGTGCTTCTTCTCCATCGACTGGCAGGCAGAACGCCAACGCAGGGCTACCGAGTCTTCATCGGCACATACGCGAACGAGCAGAGGCCGCTGCGGCGAGGTACGTAAGGCAATTATTTTTTGCTTGGAGTAGATTGATATAGCTGTGCACACGGATTGAACGAGGCAGGAGTGCTGGGCTCTTCTGCTTGTATTTCTTTATATTTTTGCCTTTTGAACTTGAAACTTCCAAATTTGATTGTAAAATTTAATAAATTGTAGATTGTTTAAAATGCCCAGCTCCCCTAAATTTGAGATATAATAAGTTCAATTAGTCTAGCTCTCTTTGGTCCAACCCCCCTAAATATATTTCCTAAATCCACTACTGACCGTAATAGCCCTGTTCATATGTCCAGCTCTCTTTGGTCTAGCCGCGCCCCCCCTAAATATTTTTCCTAAATGTCTATGCTTGACCAATTCAACTTACTGTCTGTTAATTATGTAAAAAACAATTAAAATTTTCCCTCATGATAACAATTGGGAAATTTCTGAAAGAGTTCAACTTATTGGATCATGATTTTTTTTTTAACAATGTTTTACTGAATCTGAATGAAATGGAGAAATCTGTGAGCTGTAGCTAAGGAGGTTTGCACATTCTCTTGATGGTCAAGCATTGGGCTATTCTGTGCCCAATCTGACATTTGGATAAACTGTGCATACAGCCATTTGCACATTAGATTCCGAATTTACTTATTTTGAAGCACCTTTGTTTTTGCCACCAGCTTGTTCAAGATCTATTCAGAGGTTGTTCAAAATTTTAGCCAGCGACTGCTAAAGCGTGGTGGTGATACAAACCTAATTTAATGGCACAGTTCACCTCATGTAGGTATGTTTTTCACCCCTTCCTCTCCACCTAATAGCCATTGTACCTAATAAGTGTACTGATGGTGCTGCTCCCATTTCTGAAACTCTGATGTATTCCTCTTTACATGCTTTGATTTCTTAGTTGTTTGGTCTGGTTGGCTTTTGGGCTCTGAGGAGGAGCAACATCAAATGATAGATTGAGGTGCTGCAGAGCCAGATGCCAAACACCAACAAGGCAGTGGAAAGGGAACTGCAGCTGCATTTTTCTGATCAGTACATATTAAAGAGTAACATCCAGTTGCTATGAGGGAACGAGCGCTAGCTCGTTTGGCAGCTCGCTCCAGGTGTGAGCGGCGCCTCCTGGGTTCGAACACAGCGCCCGCCGGGGTTTTTTCCCCTTTTCAAGTAGCCTCTCACGCAGATGTCCCATAATGGTCAAGTGACGTGCCCGCCACGCTCGGAGTCTGGTGATCTTCGAGTACCTCTCAGCTGCGTTCGGTATCTAAGTATAGTTGTAGATTTGTTTGTATATAGGACATGTGTGTGAGGTGTGCGTATGTGTGGTGATGTGTGTCTGTATCTGAACAGATACTACAGCTGTACTTAGATGAGAGGCAAAAAAAAAAACACATCCAGTTGTTATGGTATAATAACAGAGTATCTTCTCTCCTTTTATTGATTCTTCATCACATATACTTGCATGCAGTTAATGCTTTGTAACGTTAGTAGTGTTCGTCAAGGCAGATGGGTTAATGCATTATCACTAGCGCTTCAGGTGTTGGAAGCTTTTGTGTGTTTCGAGGTTTCAAGTTGCAATTTTTGTATGAAAAAAGATGGTGTGTCAAACCTCATAGAACACAGTTGTCTGACCTGAACAAATGGTAGTGAGCAGATGGAGATAGAATCTCATTTAAAGTGGTAATGCGTAATTGCAATATGAATTCATAGAATGGTAATGAAATCTCGTATAAATATTTTTAACAAATTGATTGCTTCATGCCAAGTGATAAAAGGTACTTTTGTAGAGGCAACATGTGCTCTCCACGTGCACCATGCTCAGCGTCGTGGGTGACACCAACATCACTATGCACCCCGGCGTCCTGAGTGGAACGCACGTTGAGCCGGCGCACTCTGCAGCATCAGCAAGTCAATGAACTTGAGCAGCGTGCCGAAGCAATCGTAGATGAAGTTCTCGCCGGTCACGATCTCCAGGTACCTCAAGGAGAGCAGCAGATGCCCAACATGGAGAAGAGGATGCCCACCCAGGCCTCTGCATACTTACGTGAATCTATGAAGATAGAAAACGGAAGGAGTATAATCGTGCATGGTAGGCCTGGCATGAATTCAGCCAAATCTTAGTTTGTTAGGAAAATGATCATGTTTCGAAGACTTGTCCTGGTGACGATGATTTGATAAAATACATAACTAGAGTTTTTATTGTCTTTTGGTTATTTTGATGTGTATATACAAAATTTTGACGCAGTGTTAGCATGGGTCTATGGAATTGGCTCCTAAAAATTGTCTTTATTTTTTTCTAAGAAATTATTTTTAAAAGAGACTCGCACGCCCACGACTACTGAAACTTACAACTTGGTTAACTGGATATTTATTTATTAAGTATGCAATGTGCTAATGATACATGTGATTTGAGGGAGTATTAGCTTGTGATATCTTTGAGTGGTTCTATTTGTACATAAAAAAAACCATAGCGTTAGCACGAGCACTATACTAGTTTTTGATAATGGTAGAGTTAGGTAATTTATAAGTAAAATTAGGAGGTTCCTTTATGGAATTTTTAAAATAACGTGGTGGGTAATTCTTTTCTATAAATTGCAATAGATTCGATGCCTATTATTGATATAATGATTATTAATCTACTAAGGAGTGTTTGGGACTACTCAACTCTATGTTTTTCAACTCCGCTCTATATTTTTTAGCCAATAGCTCCATGCACGTGGCTCAAAAAAAGTGTGAAGTGTGAGAGCACCTAAAGAGGTGCTCTACAAACTCTAAGTTTTTATAGAGCTGCTCTACGATAGAGTTTGTGGAATAGAATTTATAGAGTAGTCTCAAACACGTCCTGGAAAAAGTGTACGTTTATAGTTGTTGTTAGTATTTCCAAAGTTGATTTTTTTAGTACTTCTACTGAAAATTAATATAGTGCCTCTATTAAGACTCTAATTAGCAATATAGTAAAAGAAAGATAGAGACAGCCTCACAACATGGGCCAGTCTCAGATATGTATGTGACCAGCAGCGTTATTCTATCCATTATTATATCCTACTATGGGTCATCTTCATCCGATCGCTATTATGTCATCCCATCTATATATTATTCTTCCATCAACAAAACTTTACTGATAATTTGTGGAGGTTCGTTTGCCTATCATTTTCATGGACAGCTCAGAAGCAAATAAATAAATAAAAAAAATAAAAATAAAAATGATCAACGATAGATAATTGGGCGGCATCCGATCCGTGTTTTATTTTCTTTTGTTTTTGAATTGTTCATGAAAATTATAAACTAAACGAAATAAATGGAATAATCATTTGGGTTTGGGCTTCCCCGGCAGGCGAATAATCATTACTTATTGCCTTATATGGCATGTACATAGGTCCCGTCAAAATCATAATATAATAATTTAATGGAAGGTTCGTATATTTGCATACATACGATGGATAATAATTATATATATTGGGTCACACTAAAAAAACTAGTCATCCTCTACAAAAAAGTAGAGCATGAAAATTATGGATAAGAAATAAAATAGCAAAACATCTTAATTTCTCATAAAAAACAATCTCAATGGACAATAATTAGCCTTCAAATCCCTAGATATCATACAGCGACGGAGCCAGCACAGGGGCAAAGGCGGGCTTCAGCCCCGGCTACCGATGCCGGATCAGTGGAGCAGGCAGCCAGGCGAGCAGCCGAGCGGCCGAGCAGCAGCAGGCGGCAGCCCTGGCAGGCGCGGTGACGGTCAGGCAACTCTTGTTCAGCCTTCCCTAAGAAAATTCCTGGCTTCGTCCCTGATATCATATATGTAGTCCATTTCATCAGGACTGACTGCAAGTTGCCCGCAACTCATCATGATGTTTGGGAAAATGAAGAAACAAAGATTAAAACTGCAGACAAAACAAAATGAAACAAAGTACACAACCATAGTGCGAGCTGCATTGTTGTTTTCCTTTCCTGATTCGAACGGCTCAAAAAGGAAAGATCAAATCTGCTTGGTGGTAGGTGATCATCACGTACATTGATGGCACCTTCAGGTTTGCCGACACGTAGCTCCGCCAGGTGGTACCTCGTGGCCTCGTGTGTTCATAAAATATAGAGCGACGTTATCCCCAAGAGCCTATAAAAAGAATGGGATCCTTGCATTCGGAGCGCAGCAAAACACAGACAAAACAAATTAATTAAGCATATAGCAGGATCGAGTAGAGTGCAGCATGGAGAGTGGTGGTGGCAAGAGGAGGGCAGCCGCGGCGGCGGCCATGGCCATAACAATGCTGCTGCTTCTGCAGCTGATGGCAGCTCCGCCGACGGCCATGGCCGCCCGCACTCTGCACCTGCACGAGGAGGACATGTATACCTCCCCCGTCCTGCGCTTGAACACCATGGCGGGCGAATTTGCCAAACCAGTAGGATACTACTGTGGGGAAACCTGTTTTTTTTATACCCTGCACAATTTCACGCATTGATGGCTGCACATGTGTCAACAATAAATGCGTGATCTAAGAAACGACTCCAATTCCTCGTGTTGGCAGTCGTCTTGGCGCTTGAAGTTATATTGATGCTGTTGCTTCTGTCATCAAGCTGCGCGTAGGCGTAGCTACACTGTGTGTTTCCGGCCAGGAGTATGTGTGTAAATTGTAATTCGTGTTGGGAGGAGCCGAAGGGTGGTGTTCAACTTATATAATTATAATTATTATTATACATGTTTGGTGATTTGATATTATAATAAATAAACAGGGACGACGTTGGATGTGTACCATTGTCTGATACTTATATTTCAAATGTTGCATCCTTTTGATATGTTTTCCAATCAATTTTTCTTTTTGCTTAATATAAATTTTAACTTTTTTAGAACAGTAATTCCAAGATGTCGGCGCCATGATCTATGACACCAATATATTATAATTAGATCTGTAATTAAATGTGTACTAGAATTATACCACTCATTCCGTCCAATGAAGAATGCAGCTCTATCTTGTTAAAATATCTTAAGTTTAACTACTTATATATAAAAGGTATAATTATAACATCAAATAAATGTTATTAGTTTTTTCAAAGAATATTTTTAAAATTTTAATTGGTTCCAAAAACATTCATAAAACTTTGAACAATAAACAAGAATGCATTTAGAATTGCATTCTTTTGAGAGCTAGTACTCTTATTTATCAAGAAAAGAATGCATTTTTCCTATTTGAGAAACCAAATGCATTCATATTTGACCAAAGTTATATGAAAAACACTAAATTTTATACAAAATAAATATTATTAGATTAATTATGGAATATACTTTCATAATAATTTTTTAGATATAAATATAATTAAATACTAAATACTGAAAATTTAGAATTGCATTCTTTTGAGAGCTAGTACTCTTATTTATCAAGAGAAGAATGCGGCTTTCCTATTTTGAGAAACCAAATGCATTCATATTTGGTCAAAGCTATATGAAAAAACACTAAAATTTATATAAAATAAATATTATTAGATAATTATGGAATATACTTTATAATAAATTGTTTTAGAGACATAAAGATTAAATACTGAAAATTTAGTCAAACTGAAACTATTTTAACCCACATGAATACCATAATTGCATTGTTTCATGGTTGCCATTTGTTTTTACTTGGAGCAAGCAGGAACACATGGTGGAGGGACATTAAAAAAGACTTCTACTAAGGTTCTGGTTCAATTCGTGCTCTTCATGATTGTTTTATTGCAGAATGTGGCTGTCTTTTCACTATTTAGGGATATGTGAACAACAAGCGCATCCATATGTACACACGCTTGATCACCGCCACACCACAAGCTACCGAGGTGCACACCAGGCTTCACAGCGCCAAGGTCCACGCCATCACTCAGGCTCAGCCATCGAAGGTGAGTATGTCCGATTCTGTAATGGACGGAGTATGTCCGATCCTGTGTGACGTCAGAGACCTCGAAGGTGAGAGTGCAATCTGTTGGACGTGCCGCTTGGCAGCTACCTACAAAACAGCAGAACGCAACATGCTCCTGCGTCACACCACAACCTCATAATTGAGGCAAAATACTAGTGACCAAGCCGTCACGCAATCTGTTGCCACTCCTTGTCCTTGCTAACCGCACCGGGAGTCTGGGACCGGGAGTGCCACTGCCAGCCATCGCCGCTCGCTCCCAAGATCAGCGTCGTCGCTTATCTCCAAATCTCTCCCTCCACCATGGGTTCCGACTTCAAATCGATCCCCTTGATCGGTACGCCTTAATTGATTCGTTAATTGATTCCATTTGCTCTCTGTCTCTGGATGCGATTTCTCCCTTCAAAGATTCATGATTCGGGTATCCGGATCAGATTCTGCTCTGCGCTGAGACACCCAATTTTCCTTCCCCGCATTTCCACCTCCATCGTTCTGTAAAACCTTCCTCCTCCCATGGACAGCTCAGAAGCAAAAAATAAAATAAAATAAAATAATAATAATAAATAAAATGATCAACGATAGATAATTGGGCGGCATCCGATCCGTGTTTTATTTTCTTTTGTTTTTGAATTGTTCATGAAAATTATAAACTAAACGAAATGAATGGAATAATCATTTGGGTTTGGGCTTCCCCGACGGGCGAATAATCAGTATTTATTGCAGTAGCGTCAGTACTTGCAGTACTAGACCTCACCACAAAATTTGCCTTATATGGCCATACGGGTCGATTAGCATGTGTAAGGTGGGCGAACATTCAAGGCCTCCAAACTTTAAAGACCTCTAAGTTTACACTAAGTACTAATTAATAATGGTTAATCAATTATTTGATACAAGAAAATAAAATGCAACACTAAAACATAAACCTTAGATTGTTGATTAGTTAACTGGATCAGAAAATCGTAAGCTCAGTGGCTGATGCTCGTTGGCCTGCTTAGCTTGCTTAGATTTTATGGCCTTTTCTTATGTTTTGCAAGGGGCCTCTAATTTGTAGGCACGACTCTGATATGGCATATACATAGGTCCCGTCAAATCATAATATAATAATTTAATGGAAGGTTTGTATATTTGCATACATACGATGGATAATAATTATATTGGGTCACACTAAAAAAAACTAGTCATCCTCTACAAAAAGTAGAGCATGAAAATTATGGATAAGAAATAAAATAGCAAAATATCTTAATTTCTCATAAAAAACAATCTTAATGGACAATAATTAGCCTTCAAACCCCCTAGATATCATATATGTAGTCCATTTCATCAGGACTGACTGCAAGTTGCCCGCAACTCATCATGATGTTTGGGAAAATGAAGAAACAAATATTAAAACTACATACAAAACAAAATGAAACAAAGGAAATACACAACCTGCTTTGTTTTCCTTTTTCGATTCGAACAGCACAAAAAGGAAAGATCAAATCTGCTTGGTGGTAGGTGATCACGTAAATTTATGGCACCTCCAGGTTTGTTGACACGTAGATCGATCCGCCAGGTTGGTACCTCGTGGTCTCGTGTTTTCATAAAATATAGAGCGACGTTATCCCCAAGTGCCTATAAAAGGAATGGGATCCTTGCATTGGGAGCGCAGCAAAACACAAACAAAACAAATTAATTAAGCATATAGCAGGATCGAGTAGCTATATTGTAGGAGTGCAGCATGGAGAGTGGTGGTGGCAAGAGGAGGGCAGCCGCGGCGGCGGCCATGGCCATAACAATGCTGCTGCTACTGCAGCTGATGGCAGCTCCGCCGACGGCCATGGCCGCCCGCACTCTGCACCTGCACGAGGAGGACATGGATACCTCCCCCGTCCTGCGCTTGAACACCATGGCGAGCGAATTTGCCAAACCAGTAGGATACTATTGTGGGGAAACCTGTTTTGTTATACCCTGCACAATTTCACGCATTGATGGCTGCAGATGCGTGAAATTGATGGCTGCAGATGCGTCAACAACCTCTGCGTGATCTAAGAAACGACTCCAATTCCTCGTGTTGGCAGCTTCTTTCGTCTTGGTGCTTGAAGTTATATTGATGCTGTTGCTTCTGTCATCAAGCTGCGCGTAGGCGTAGCTACGTACTGTGTGTTTCCAGCCAGGAGTACTGCGTGTGTAAATTGTAATTCGTGTTGGGAGGAGCCGAGAAGGGTGGTGTTCAACCTATATAATTATTATTATACATGTTTGGTGATTTGATATTATAATAAATAAACAGGGTGTACCATATTGTCTGATACTTATATTTCAAATGTTGCATCCTTTTGATATGTTTTCCAATCAATTCTTCTTTTCTTTTTGCCCAATACAAATTTTAATTTTTTAGAACATTAATTCCATTTTGACCCAAGAGGTCAGCGCCATGATTATCTATGACGCCAAGATATTATAATTAGATCTGTAATTCAATTTGTACTATAATTATACCACTCACTCCGTCCGATAAAGAATGCAACTCTATCTTTTTAAAATATCTTAAGTTTAACTACATATATATAAAAGGTATAAGTATAACATCAAATAAATGTTATTAGTTTTCTCAAAGAATATTTTTTAATTTTTTAATTGGTGCCAAAAACATTAATCAAACTTTGAACACTTAATCAAGAATGCATTTAGAATTGCATTCTTTTGAGAGCTAGTACTCTTATTTATCAAGAGAAGAATGCAGCTTTCCTATTTTGAGAAACCAAATGCATTCATATTTGACCAAAGCTATATGAAAAAACACTAAAATTTATACAAAATAAATATTATTAGATAATTATGGAATATACTTTTATAATAAATTGTTTTGGAGACATAAATATAAATATTAAATACTGAAAATTTAGTCAAACTGAAACTATTTTAACCCACACGAATACCATAATTGCATTGTTTCATGGTTGCCATTTGTTTTTACTTGGAGCAAGCAGGAACACATGGTGGAGGGACATTAAAAAGACTTCTACTACGGTTCTGGTTCAATTCGTACTCTTTTATTTTTTTTTCTGTAATACAAATTTTTTAAATAAGATGAGTAATGAAATTTATAGTAAAAAAGGTCAAACATCATTCTTATAATTTGGAATGGACGGAGTATGTCCGATTCTGTAATGGACGGAGTATGTCCGATTCTGTGTGACGTCAGAGACCTCGAAGGTGAGAGTGCAATCTGTTGGACGTGCCGCTTCCGGTGGCTGCTTTTTTGGCAGCAGCTACAAAACAGCAGAACGCAACATGCTCCTGCGTCACACCACAACCTCATAATTGAGGCAAAATAGTACTAGTGACCAAGCCGTCACGCAATCTGTTGCCACTCCTTGTTCTTGCTAACCGCACCGGGAGTCTGGGACCGGGAGTGCCACTGCCAGCCATCGCCGCTCGCTCCCAAGATCAGCGTCGTCGCTTATCTCCAAATATCTCCCTCCACCATGGGTTCCGACTTCAAATCGATCCCCCTGATCGGTACGCCTTAATTGATTCGTTAATTGATTCCATTTGCTCTCTGTCTCTGGATGCGATTTCTCCCTTCAAAGATTCATGATTCGGGTATCCGGATCAGATTCTGCTCTGCGCTGAGACACCCAAATTTCCTGCCCCGCATTTCTACCTCCATCGTTCTGTAAAACCTTCCTCCTCCCATCCTCAAGAATCTGAGATGCCCGTTTGGGCTGCATGTTACGTGCGGGTTCAGGCAGCGGCGGCCCCGTTTCTTGTTCGCCGTAGCTCTGCTAGTAACTTCTGCAAGCGAAGGGACGCAGCTCCTCAAGGATTTGATTCATATACTTGATTCTCGCTCGCTTCAGTAGATGCAGCAGCTTCTAGTCTTTTGCTCTCCCCGTGTCCTTCCAGCTATCGATTTTATAACGAGTGTGTTTGTTTGTTCCTATTTTTCCAGATATCAGCCCGCTTGTCGAAAAGATTGATGATCCAAGCATGGCCAACGACAGGGATTTGCTGCAGGTTGTCCGGCTGCTGGACGATGCTTGCAAAGGAAGCCGGATTCTTCTATGTGGTAATTACTCGTTGACTCTCTGATGGCAGCAAACCCACTTCAAACCTCTGAGCTAATCACATCAGCTGGGGCCTTGGGGACTTGGAGTATGTTGCTTTCCAAACGAGTCAGGTGTATTTCAGCATTGAAACAAAGACCAGAAACAGTGACTTGCCATCTTCGTGATAGCGAACAGCCTAGTTTGAATTATTTTTCAAGCATGTTTATGTGGACTGTTTGATATAAAAACGTGGATGTTTAGCATTAATAATGTATGGGGTATGTGCTGGATTACTTAGTAGGATCCTGATCCTGTGAAGTGTCAATGTTCATACCATACCATATCCTGTCTTGCCATAGGTCATATGTACAGTTGGCTTTATTTTTTTCTTTTTTGTTCAGTGAAAAAAGCTGAATCTTTAAACCATATGTTATTGTAAAAGCTAACCAGGAAAATGCTGGTGTATGATGTTAACAGAAAGGCCATGGTATTGACGAGTCGCTGATGAGGGAAGTCAGGAATGTAACCCGCAAATTCTTTTCAGCTTCCTTGTGAGGAAAAACTAAAAATTAAGATGACACCTCAGAGTGGATATAGGTGTGGTTTCTTAAATGTGTCCTGGTACTTTCTTGTTCTATGTTTGGTCTTTGGGAAATTTCTGACGATTGATTTTTAGAGGGTATCAAAGATTAGGGGAGAATATTACCAAGGGTAAGCCTGATATGCATGAAGCAATCGATGTAAGTTTACTTTGTCTCTTATTTTTCATGTTGTGCTTTGAGCTGTTCAGAGCTAAAACCCCGAGAACAAATGTGGCAGTGCTATGCTCCTATTAGACCTGGCAAATATGGAGATCTTGCTAAACCGATGGAAGGATCTAACTTATGGTATGTTTCCAAATTCCAACTTCATCTTTGTTCTTAAGGTACATCTTCAAGCACTGCAAATGTCTGCTACTCTTGAAAAAAGTGTGTTTAAATCTAACCTGCTCGATTCGTCAAAAAATCTAACCTGCTCTTGTGAATTAAAAACTGAAAAGAGGAAGATAGGTTTACACATACATCTTTATTTTTTAAAAAACATACCAATGTATGATGAACTAAGTGCAAACACGTCTTACCATGTAACTTAGTAAGCATTGACATGCTATGTTCCATCTGTCAAGCAGATTTTCTTCACCATTTGTCAGATGGAGTAGTACTGAAACAATAGCTGTATCAAATATGAATAGATGATTTTCCTATAAGCGTCTACTAAATTCATGTCAGTCCTATAGTCTAAAAAGATATATTGTTTCTACTGAAGTAACTAATCACTTGCCTTTCATACAGGCCAGAATACCCATCAAATTTTGAAGTACTACTGGAAAACTATATCAACTTATGTAGAGGTCCACTTATCAGCCTACTCTAAACATTCGTCTTCATTCATCACCAACAGTGTTCGTTAAGCCATTTTTCATTGCAGATATTTCAAGAAAGATAATGCGAGGCATAGCCTTGGCTTTGGGAGGGGCGATTGATGCTTTTGAAGGGGATACAGCTGGAGATCCTTTCTGGGTGTTAAGATTGATTGGTTATCCAGTAGATATTCCAGAAGGGCAGTGCACTGATACTGGCTGGTAATCACTAAATATCAGCCATTGCTATTTTGCAGTTTGCCCTGGGAATTATGTTTAATTACTCTCACTGCTTTTCTTCTGTTTTCCATGCATTATATGACGAATCCAGTGGAGCTCATACAGATTATGGTTAGTACATCTCTCCAAAGAATTTTTATTGAGAAAAAATTCCATATGTGAAACTGTGGACGATGATAACTTCTGATCAGTATAGGCTACTATTATCCCATTAACACAATACCATGGTTGTGCGGCCTACTTGCCTCTTAAGGAAGCGACATGTTTTCTCGATCTTTATTATTATCTCCAAGGATTGGTGGAGGCTATTTTCAAAATCTTGAGATCGTTTTCCTCATTTGGTTAAAAATGCAGGACTTCTAACACTGGTTAACCAGGATGATGACATATGTGCCCTTGAGGTATTTGTTTCTTCAATCTCATGCAGATCTTGTATTTATTCATCACATGTTACTCTTTATGCCTCCTTTTCTCTGCACCCAGTTCTTGAACTGTCTGTCCAGTTTCTTCTGTTTTGCTAGTAAGAGAACAGAACTAGTACCCAAGGTGATAGCTTGATTTAATAATCATTCTTCAGATGCTACTATAGTTTTCAAAGTGCTCTGCATCTTCAAGTTTGTTTTATGCATCCTATCTTCCCATTCTACAATTAGATCTTTACTGTGTGAAACCCACAAAAACTGTGTAAAATTCTTTGGTGTGCTATCAGGTGCAAAATCGCTCTGGGGAGTGGATATATGCAACGCCAATTCCTGGAACCTTTGTTTGTAACATTGGTGATATGCTGAAGGTTTTTTTTTTTTTCTTCTTTACTTGCTTCTTTTCTCGTTTATTTTGCATCTGATTGTTTCACAACATCAGGCCCTTATATGTAAATCCTTCTGGGTTCAGGTTTGGACAAATGGAATATATCAGCCCACACTTCACAAAGTTGTCAACAATTCCCCTCGTTACCGTGTATCTGTTGCGTTCTTCTATGAGGTAAGGGCACATTCTCTCTCTCACACACAAGCATGCATTTGGAACTTCATATCAACTTGGTTACTGTCATTTCTCATTTTTTTTCCCCTGAAACCAATGGTGCAGTCAAACTTTGATGCTGCAATAGAGCCTGTTGAGTTCTGCCGGGAGAAAACCGGCGGTGCTGCCAAGTACGAAAAGGTTGTGTACGGAGAGCATTTGGTTCAGAAAGTATTGACGAACTTTGTTATGTAAATTTGCTGGGCACAGATGTGGAGGAATAAACCTGTATTGCAAACGGAAAAATTATATTTCATCTATAAACATGTTTCCTTACATTCTTGTCGATGGAGCAGATTAAGATCTTGTGTGGATTTCATGGTCTAAAGTTTAGTTGGCTAAAATGAAGAGCTAAAATTTAGACCGCTTTTTGTGAGGTTAACTGAACTTTAGACACAATTTTGGACCACATGTTTGGAGCCTTACAAAGAATTTAACGTGATCGTAGTGGCATTGCCTTGTACAGCCGTATTTGTTGTGTAGTGCTGTCTGACGATGATACCTACAAGCTACTGAACTAAACCATGCCGTCTCTGAAATCTGACCTTAACATGGGTTACGGACTTGCGATGCCGATGATATCAGAAGGAAATTAGGCAAGATTTCTTCTCGCTGCTGCACGGAATTATCAACAAGTCCGTCTCTCGAATCTGAATTTAGCATCAGGCGCATACAAGTTCGTCTCTGAAATCTGAATTTAGCATCAGGCGTGAAATTGCCTCCGTTTCTTCGCCAAATCATCTACTGAGGGTGGCAGGCAAGGCCATCTCATCTGACACCACCAACGCAAGGCAGCAACAACGTGAAAGGCAGCCGGGCGATTCGCGCGTCTTTGCTGCTCGGCTCCGGTGAAATCTGCTGTGCCTTAGTGGGCGTCTCATATTCCTGTCCCATGATAGTGTCTCGTTCAATCGGGTTCAGTTTGAGGTGAGGACGAATAAAAACCAGTTAGATTCATGAGGCTGAGACTGATGCCTGCTGTTACTAATGCAAAGCTAGCCGCAGCTTTCGTGAGAGAACTGAAGCGAGAATCCAAGATTATCTCCCTCCTGTAGGATGAAACCTGAAGTTTTAATTTGTTGCGTGACCTGAAGAAGAAATCGAATCGAAGCCGGTGTGTGCAGCCAACAAGTGCCCAGCCCCCCCTCTCTCTGCATGCGGGTCCTCAATGCTTCGGAGACTCCGAGCTGTGATCGACTCCGCCGCCTGCCGGTCGCCGTGTCGGGCATTAATAAGCAAAGCAATCGACTAAGGCACTAAGCCAATCGAAGCAAAAGCTGAACGCCCTCTCCGCTGTCCACACGCGCATCGTCGGCGTCCACCATGCGATCGGCGACGGTGGCGTGCGCTCCGCCGTCTCCACAGCAGCCGCTTTGCCGCAGCAGCTGGCACGGACGACGACGCGCCGACGACGTCCCGGCGACGAAGTCCGCGCGGGAGGATCATCACATGGTGGCGCTGTTGTGCAACGACGAGCGGGCGGGCGATGAGCAGGCGAAGCTTGCACCTGCTCGAGCCAAGGGCGGCGCGCCGCTCCCGGAGCCTACGCCGGCGGGGTCGGGGCTGTGCGACTGCGACGGTGATGCCTGTTGTAACTTCTGGACGGCCTTTGGAAGCGTACGTATATATTCGTGTCTGGCATTGCCCTTGCTTTTATTTCCTTGCTTTTATTTGTAGTATATATCTTCTGTAAAAGTTAGTTATTTGTGGTCTTCTGTAGTTTGTTCCAATTATTACTTTCTACTATTTATACTGTATATTGTAATTCTATGCGGATTTTAATTACTTTTTCTTGAAGAATTTAACTAACGACTAGTTCAAACCTTTTCTGCAGACCATTATAATTATCGTTGACGTGGTTGCTATCTATGTCTTCTGCTTCATGGCTCATTAGCAATGCAAAAAAAGAGAGTTCAAAAAAAAAAAAAAAAAAAAAAAAAATGCAATGAAGACTGAAGATTGTTAACATCGAGCGATAGCGCGCTCGTGCAATAGCAGTAGGCTACATGGAAAATATATTATTGGTATAGAATGTACGTATACCCGGATCCAGCTTGTAATAACGTGTGTTAATAAAAGGTAACAAGCTATTTTGATTTCTGCTAGAGCTTAACAAATTACTGTTGTCGTGGCCCCCAACCCAATTTAGTTTTCCACCCCTCTCTAAGGAAAAGGGAGTATTTGTTTACATAAAATGTGTTAAGGTTGAAATAATTGCTTCCCAAACTTAAAGTTCGGGTGGCTTTATTTATGCTGATGCAACTTCAGTTGGCATCTGTTTTTATTCACATTTTCATTGACATACTTCACGGATGAGCTGAATACGGGGCCACTGGTGTTCCATACGAAATTCGATGACAAGGAATCGAGCTGATGATCCTGGAAAGAATTAGTCTCAGGACATGGGCGTTGTGCACTTCTCACACGTGTAATTTTCTAACTCGTTCTTATTAATACGAGTCAGGCCGTACCAGATCTTTTAAAAAATGTCATGCTTCCCGATAAGCCATCAAAACAGCCTTAAGTTTGACTAAATATATATAAAAAATACTAATATTTATGATGTATAACACATTACCAGCTAGATTACTCATGTAATATATATTTATAACAAACCTTTCAAAGGTACAAAACAATGATGTTATTTCTCTATAAATATAGTCAAATTTGGAATTGTTTGATTTTTTGGAAAGTAAGATTTTTATTTTTGTGACAACCTACTAACTAGATTACTCATGTAATATATATTTATAACAAACCTTTCAAAGGTACAAAACATTGATGTTATTTCTCTATAAATATAGTCAAATTTGGAATTGTTTGATTTTTGGAAAGTAAGATTTTTATTTTTGTGACAAGTGAGGTTGTTTGAATCTTTAGAAATATATAGGATTTTCATTCTTTTTTGACTGAGGGAGCAGTGGTGTATGAAATATTCGATCAGTTATATAGAGGAGCTATAACTTCACTATCTTCTTCGTTTCCATGTGGTTCATGGTGTTCACTTCTTCTGGATTTGAGTGGCAGAAGATTGTGGATGAGTAGATTGATTGGCACATGTGGATCAACAATCATGGAGTCCTTGTTTGTCTCAATGTGGTGAGCTAGGGATAGACCCGCCAGTTATAAGAGTCCTTGTTTAATTTTCTAGACGCGCTATGGGTCTGGCCCACATGCTCCTCAAAGCAGCCCAGAGCTAGGCTTTAGAAAAACAAAAGTGGGATGTTGTTTTTTTTCTAGGCCTAGCTATCTTGAGTGCTCAGCGTGATTGGCGTATCGTGCCCTGCTCTCACCCAGCGTGCTCTCCCTTCATCTCCATCCTCTCCTCCCTCTCCAACCCCAACACTGGTGGCCAAGCACGCCATCGCCAGTGCGGCCTCGCACTAGCGCATTCAAGCTTTGTCCTCACCCTCCCATTCCCTCACCTCCTCCTACCACGATTTGGATGGTGGCGGAGCTCAATTCAATGGAGGGAAGCTTGATCCGAGGGTGAAGAGGTTGGTCGAGTAAGGACATGAGGAAGGTGATGAGTATGAACCGGAGTCTTCTTTGTGGGCAGTGGAATTCTACGGCTTAATGCTTGTCCTGCCATCCGACAGGGTGCTCCTAGATACGGTGGAGGCAGACCTAGAGGGGTTGTGTGCCACGTGGGGGCGGAGCTATCCCCCGACTTAACATAGTGGTGCGCGCGGTCCTGGCAAGCGTCGATGTGGGAGCGGTAGTTTGGGCGCTGCGCAATGTCACCGAGGTGCGTCGAGGCGGAAGCCATTGATGTCGCTGTCATGGTAAGGTCGGTCCCTAAATGCTCGATGAAATGCCATCACGGGGTAACTCTAACCCATAATACTCCAAGGTGACCATAAACTGATGTGCAAGCAAACAAACAAAATCCCTATCTAGTTTGGCTCTACAAGAAAATATTATATAAAAAAAAACAAACTGCACCTCATGGACCGGCCTCTACCTGCCATGTCTGAGCTCATATGAACCAGACAATTACGTCCAGGCAAACAAATAGACACATAGTTATAGAAGTGAACTAGAATACTACTCCCTCCATCCTAAATTATAAATCATTTTAAAAATTTTAGTAAGTCAATTTTTTAAATTTAACCAAATTTATATAATAAAATAATAATATTTATGACACCAACTAAGTATCATTAGATTCTTTATTAGTTATATTTTCATCATATACCTATTTAATGTTATAAATCTTTGTATTTTTTCTATAATTTTAATCAAACTAAAAAAAAAGATTGACTCTCTAAGATTCATAGAATAATAACTTATTAATTTAGGATGAAGGAAGTAGCTGCTAGGAATTGTTGGTCATGGCCATGAGCTATTTTGTATATGATCGGATGTTTGACATATACGATAGTGTGTACTCCTCCATCCTAAAATAAATGCATATTTATATTTCGAGAAGTCAATTAATTTTAAATTTGACTACATTTATTAGAAATAGTACATGTATTTGTATCTCTAAATAGGTTTATAATAAAAATACATGATGTGATTAATCTAACAATGTTTATTTGGTTTTATAAATATTTGTATATATTTGATCAAATTTCATCTTGATTGAATTGTTGGGACGTGAGAAGGGCACTTAGAAATCAATTAAATAGAACCGTTATTGAAGTGTATTTTTTCCGCCTACAAGGGCTTGTTGGTCTACACTTTAGTTCATCTTAGTTCAAATATATTAAGGTGGATTATTATTAAGAATTATAAGATAGAAAATTAACTAGTTTTCTTTCCAGTTCATCCTAGGACATTTGAATTTAATTAAAGTGGATTAATTGAATTTGTTTGGTTGCACGCTTATCCACCACACATCAATTTTATATCTCAAATTCTCAATCCAAATTAAAGGGAATTCTTGTTTGGGTGCATATAAATTTGACCAAAGTGGATTAATTAGACTTTTTGTTTTTGTTACTACCTGCTGAGATGCTCTGCTATAGCCGTGATTACGACTCGCCTAATCATTCCTCGCCGTTCCTCTGTTCTCGGCTAATCATTCCTGTCCGTTCCTCTGTTCTCGACCGAGTTCGGCATTCGGCTATTCCTCGCCGTCTTCTCTTCCGCCTCCGTTGCTGCTAGCACCCAATCGACAAAGCGGGCGCTATGGCATTGGTCGCTGGCGGCGGTGTCGACAGCCAGCCCCTCCCCGCCGCTCTCCTTAGGCAGCTGCTCCCACCGGTCCGCGGCCTCCGCGTCGCTGCGCCGTACTCCAGCGACGATGACGAGCGCGCGCAACTCATCCCCACGGGCACGCCGTCTTTCTCCGCCTCCGCCTCCACCGACCCGGCGCCGAGCATCAGTTTCCCGGCGGCGATACCATCAAAGCGGTGGAGGCCGTTCGGGCGCGTCGGCGATGTGTTCGGCACATGGACTAAGCAGGGGCACGACCAACCATGCGCCGACATCGACATTGAGATGGCACCTCCCGACGCTACCTCCTTCTTCCACCCGGCCTCCTCGACGGTCAAAAACGAGCGCGCGCCCCTCATCCCCCGGCCACGCCGACTTCCTCCACCTCCGCCTCGCCGACCACCAGTTTCCCGGCGGCGACAGCAGCGAAGCGGTGGAGCCCGTTCGGGCGCGTAGGCGACGTGTTCGGCACATGGACTAAACAGGGGCAAGACGAATCATATGCCGACATCGACACTGAGATGGCATTTCCGCATGCTGCCTCCCTCCCCTACCCCTCGATGGTCAAAGCTAATTCAGCGCCGCCGCTGTGGGCGAACGGACGCGTACCGCGATTCCAGTCAAACCTCGGCTTGAACATGGGTTCTGGTGCTGGATCCAGGCATTCTCCTGCTTCCTCCTCCGTGGCCAGTGTATCCGGGCAGTCTGCAGTTGAGTCGGGCGCTGGCAATGCATCGGGACAGGTATTGCCAGAAAATCTCTCTCCAAATTATTTTGTCAAATTTGATTCCATATGACCACCAGTTTTCTTGTTGTAACCCAAACTTATTAGGATATAAAGTTAGGATATAAAAAATTGTACTTCTATTGACTTCCAATGTACAGAAATATATTGAATTCCATGACAGCATGTAGCTATCTACTTCTTGGTGTTCTGTGCCTCACTTGGTATTAACAATTGTTACATTGATTCTGTAGGGAGCAACAGCTGATTGGATGAAGAAGTTTAAAGCATTACTTGTGGCCTACGTGTTCTTTGCCCTGCCTATCATTCTCTTCTTCTTTCCTAGATATGACAAGAGCCAAAGTCATCCTGTGCTACAAAATCTGATGGACAACAGTAAAGTTGATTTTGAGAAGGTGTTCATCTTAGTACTCTTTGTGATTCATGTGACTACTGGTGTATTGGGGGTCCTTCTAGCCCATATTGCACATGGACCAATGGTTACCAGAGCTGTAGGTGTATTCACTCTGTGGACTATCACATCTATTCTTGGATTCATGGACTACATCCTTATGAAGACTATGCCAGGAAATCTCACAACCACGTTGATGTTTCTTTCACATTTCATCATTACGGTGACCATTATCTTCTTTCTGTGGTTCAAATATGTATGGCCAAGCCGCTGTTGTCAGGTAATATGTTACTCACCACATTTGCACTTTCCCACATAATATGATTTGTCAACACTTGTTTATATTGTTTTCTATATAAATATTTTTTTGTTGTATGCAGGGAGGATCCAGACAAGGCTGATCCGCTTAAAAGTCCCACTACCTAATCTACAGCGAGGATGTTATAACAGTAGGTGATGTTAGTTAGCTGTTTCCTGTGACAATCGACGCCATGGTGATACTCTCTATGTCATAGCCTATGAGTGGACCAGTTAAAGCTTACACTCGACAGGGCCATGCTTCATTTTTCTAATGGTACAGTTATACACACACTCATGTGATGCAGATTATTATTTTAGAAAACAAATCATTTGTGCACTAGTATTGTAGTCTGTAGACTGCAGCTTGAGAATACTACAACATGATTTCTTATTGCTTATTTACTAACTCATCCTTTGAATAATATAATCTTTTGCATGTATGTAGCTCGTGCTTCCATATATGAAGAGTGGATGCAAGAAGTTGGCAGTGATGTCGTTCGAGGTCTTGTTCGAGGTCTTCAGAAGTTTGGGATGGAGGTAGCAGAAGAGATTGGAGAACCAGATGTCTTGTTTTTTTCTCTTTGCTTTTGAGAACTCTGGAGGTTTAGTCTTCCTTTACTTTCTGTTGTTGGAGCACTTGCTTTTGAGAACTCTAGAGGTTAAGTCGTCCTTACATTCTGTTGTTGGAGCGTGTGCTCTGCGTGGTCATTTGGATGTTGGCTATTCATGGATGGCTATACTCATTCACTTGTGGACGTGGAGGCCCCGAATACTGTTTTGTTCCTTATGGCCTGTTTGGTCTTGATAAAAGTTAGCCCACCTTGTTAAAATAGATTAAACATGAACTAATTATATTATGAGTAAATTATCATACGTACAATAACTATCCAAGTGATGGGTGCATGTCTAATTTAATGTAACTAGCTAGGTGGCTATATGTTGGTCTAATATCTTGCAGTTTAATTTAATTTGAGAACTTGGCTCATTGGTGCATATATATGTGGTCCAAAATAGTATAACGACGTGTCTTTGTACACTCTGAATCAGAGTCATTGAAAACTACACCATAGCACTGATCTCATCTTATCCACTAGTCAAATTGAATATTTTGCTATACTATGTTACCATTTCTGAATTTGGTCAAATATAAAAGCTGCCATTGATTTCATAAATACTATATTGAACCGACTATTTTTTTCTATACTATAATACTATTTTCATCTATTTTGACTTTTTTCTATACTATAATACTATTTTCATCTATTTTGACCCATGGCCATTCATGGTTAGCCTCTCCTCTTGCTAAAGCCGATACGTGGGTTGTCCATCAAAATTCAGATTCATACGAGGCTGAGAGTGATGTCTGGTGTTGCTAATACAGTAATACTAAGCTAGCCGCTTCCGTGAGAGAACTGAAGCGAGAATCCAAACCTGAAGTTTTGTTGCATGACCTTATAGCTAATGTCTGTTAATAACGATACGGAGAATAAATCGAAGCCCGTGTGTGCAGTGCAGCAACCAAAACCGTTTCCGAGCCAACAAGTGCCCAGCCCCCTCTCTCTCTGCATGCGGGCCCCTGTTGACCTGGCCCTCTCTGCATGCGGGCCTCTGTTGAGCTAGCAGCCGATGAGTCACGTGATGGATCGGACATCGGAGTTGGATCGAGACTCCGAAGCTGTCATGGATTCCGCCGGCTGCCGGTCGGGCATTACATTATATAAGCCGATCGGAGACAGAGGAGCCAATCGAGGCAATCAGCCAAATTCAGGCAAAAGCTAGACGTACTCTCTACCTAGTCCTATAGCCCCTCGTCGACCAGAGGGAAACTAGCTAATCCACACGCGGCGCATCCACTACGGGAGGCAGGTTCTTTGCCGAGAGCCTGGAACTCTCGGCAGAGAAACTAATACGCTTCGGCGACGCCGCCGCCCCGCCCCTCTCGGAAAACAGCTCTCGGCGAAGATTGTCACGGCTAAGGCATGGCTACCGAGGGCCTGGGCCTCGCGGACGGCGAAGAATTTAACGACGGCGCGCTGCTGCTCGGCAAAGGCAAACCCCCGTCACGGCAGAGTAACGGCCACTGGTTCTTCGCCGAGAGCTGCACTCGGGGAAAGGGCGTTATTTTAAAAAATTTAAAAACCTTTACCGAGAGGCACCTTCGGCAAAGGATATTATTGTAAAAAACAAAAATCGTTTACCGAGAGGAACCGTCGGCAAAGGGCATTATTTTTAAAAAAACAAAAAATGTTTACCGAGAGGAACCGTCGGCAAAGGTAATAATTTTCAGAAAACTACGAAAAACAGTGCAACAGCATTGCCGAGAGCATTTGTACATGCTCTCGGCAAAGGTGTTTACAAACTGATTTAATTTTTTTTCGCGTTTCCATCTAAAAACGGGGTCATATTTTACAATTATATATCACAAACAACCTGCTCATATTTCATAATTATATATCACAACCAGCATATATATATATCAAATACATATGAAGCAACCACGAACACGAATATATATCACCAAAACAATTATTAGTCCAAGTGTGAATTACAAATTACGCAGTCCAAAGTCCAAGTTCACAAGTTCATTATTTCGCAATCTTGACAATGCCAAGCTCACAGCGACGATCCAGGTTCGGATGGCCCAACGTGCGATCCCGGTGACGGTCCGGTGTGAGATGGTCCAACGTCGGCGATCTCGGCGACGCTTCGGTGTGGTTTGACGCTGCCCCCGATTCATGCTACACAAAAGAGGAGATTGCACGGAAGAGACAAGATAAATATGTAAGTCATTTGATGAGGTGAACAACACCAACACCAACACATCACCATCACCACGAACACCAACCCAATACCCAATCCAACACCACCATGCCACCACCAACACTACCATATCACCACCACCACCACCACCATCGCCATATCACCACCAATACCACACCACGATGACCGAACCACCACCACCCACACCAACAGGGGATCACCACACCACCGCCTCCACCACCGGTGCACTAGGTTTGACTTGGTTTCACTAGGTTACATTAGGTTCGACTAAGTGAGCATAGAATGTAAAACAATCGTACTCATACTCACCCAGATTAGAATCATGAACATATGGAGCAAGCATTTGTTGTGGGGTCACGCAACGCGGCTCAAGGCCCAATTTCTTTGCATGAACTTGATCATCTCTCCCATTTGCCGCCGATCATGCTCCCCGCTGGGCCTCCAAAGCTTGTAGCCTCTGCCGCTCAACCGCCCGCTCGGCGTGCTCGGCCTCCTGCTGGGCCCGCAGTTCCTACAACTCGGCCTGCAACATTTGACCCCAATGTTTCAATAATGCATACCTTACGGTACGTAAAAGTGAAAGATCAAAGAATGAAACCGGAATACTTACCGGAGTGTTGACACCGCATGGACGGCCGCTGCCGTATGGGGGACGCTAGAGCTCAAAGCGGGCCGCGCGGATGTGGTTAAGAGTAGGAGTAGAGGCCGTGTCGAGGATGCCATCACCAATCCAGTAACCGCCCGTGCTTCTTGCCTTGACCTACCCTCATCACGAGCTCGGGATCAAGGCGTTCCTCGGTGCTCGGATCATAGTCCGGCCCGTGGAGTGCCCTTGCCGCTTCCTGCACGCAGTGAGGCGAGGGTGGATGCCGGAGTTGGTGTGCGCCTCAGGCGGGGGCATCCGGCTGTAGTGGATGTCGGCCGTTGCCTTGCCCATGTGAGCCCGAGCATATGCCGTGAGTTGACCAACCGGGCGACCACCGTGTGCCACCGACTATGAGAAAGATAAATTGTGGTTACGAATTCTGCAGAATTGAGCACGGCTAGATTAGAGAAATGGTGAACACGTACATATGCCTTTGCGTATTTTGCCGAGACTACGGCTCCCCCACGATGGTGAGGTACACCGGCATCCGCAAACGCTTGTCGCGGGCCTCGTCATGCCTCTTCTTCCAGCCCTCGCCTACCCAGGTGTCCACAATAGCTTCCCAACAATCCGGGTGGGTAGCGCACCAGTTAGAAATCGCCTACACGCCATCAACATATCACCAAGATCAAGTTAGGCAAACTTAATATCAAAACAAATGAGTACGAGATGTTTTGTAATTACCCTTATGTACTGCTCCCTTGTCATCGTCATCTGTCTTGCCACATCTTTAGGGACTCTTCTGCGAAGGATCTTCCCGTGGTAGTCTATGTGCGCCTAGAGGCGGGACTCGTAATGCAAGTCCGTGACACGCTTTTTACAGGAAGCGTAAGCCACCTTATAAGCCCTTTCCTCCTGTCCCTCCTGGCATCTGAAGAAGTCCTGCATAACGACACGAGGTATCCATTAGTTTACTTCAAGAGTGAGCAATGAATTGATGAATTTAGATATTTAGTGCTACCAAGACCGACCCACAACCCCTAATCACCCGATCTGCCTTGTTTTACGTATTGGATGCCATTAAGATCTAGAGTATCCTCGACGAGGGCGTAGTGGTCGAACGTCCCGGCCGGCTCTCCCGCCGTCCCCTTTCCACACGAGGCCGGGGGAAGTGTTCCCCCGCACGTAAGACCTAGGATCCCATTGACATTGCGTGCCGCGACCCCCTCGTCCACAAGCACCCGGCCTCGCACAAGAGGTTAAACAAAAGTTATGAGTTGTTATAATGACTTTTTAACATAACAAATAAAGAACATATGAAATTACTTACTTATCCCCCTCGGGTGCAATCGGTGGGTGGCCGGTCAATAGGTATCGGTCGCTTGGGGAGCTTCGGCGGGACCTCGCAAGTAGGGGGTCGACGTCGCAGAGGAGTGGAACCCCCGCCGCCGCCGTCTCCCGGCGTCTGTCGATGGAACCGCCTCGTGTGTGCATGCGTCCAACCGCCTCCTCGTGCACCGCTCGTTGAGGGACGCCACCGCCCCCTGTGGTCGTGGGTGGACCCACGCCTAGGCCTGCCCCTCGGCCTCCTCGGAGACCCCTCCGACGGCTCCGTCGCCTCAGCCGCTGACATGTCCCTCGATCTCGAGTAAACCAACGGACACGACCTCCTAGTAGGAGGCATGACCTGCAATTAAGAAGAGGAAACAAGTGTTAGTACTAATAAAGAAAAATAAAGAAAGAGATGCCAAAAGAAAAAAATGTAATTGCAAAATAACATAGTATTACATGCATTTCTAATATTCTTCTACATCGGGATTATCCGGACTATAGCTATCGTCATCACTATCAACAATGACCATATCCTCAACAAACCTCATTCTCATCATTGTCATTTTCATGTTGTAGTCCCTCAAGCATTTCCAAGTCCTTCGGATCATTCACCTCATTTGCAGCGTCCTCGTCAACAACCCATTCCTCGTCTACTTCCATTTCAATCTCTCTAGTTAAGTCTAGATCAATCATCCCCTGGTAGCCCCTCTTCTTATTGATAGAACTCCACGTCATGCGTGTTTGGGTTCAAGTTGTAATCATCATCATTTGGGCGAGGTAATTTACCGTGTGGTGATACCTTGTGCACAATATACCAACCCTACAGACCTGGGTCGGTTTTGCAAGCATATGGACAATAATAAACTTGTGTGGCTTGTTGAGCCACAATATAGACATCATCTCCTGAATACAGTGAATCCTGCCGAGTTTCAACTAGCCCATATTGAGGGGACCTTCTCGATACTACAGGATCAAACCACGGTAATCGAGCTGGTATATTTCTTCAACTGTCCCGTAATACTCCTCCTTATCAGTGCCAGGCGTAAATACTCCGTTATTCATGGTCCTTGCATTGGGCCGCTTCTCGTACTCTGTTGTGTGAAAGCGGTAACCATTCACATCATAAGCGTTAAATGACGACACCTTATAGTCAAAGCCATTATTTTGTCTTAATTCGGCACTTATAGAGGGATCCCTTTGGCAATCGCAAACTCAAGCGGGGTAAATGAAATTAGGGAACTTGGAACGTCGAACTTGGAAGAAGCTAAGTTGGTACCGTTTTTTGGAACCATGTAATGAAATTAGGTGAACCGTGTTCAAGAAGGTTCTCTTGTTCATGGCTAGACGGGGGCCTTGAATGATGCCAGGTTTCAGCAAAAAATTCCCTATACCGACAAGAAACAAGGTTGTTGGATCCACAAAATTTACAACGTATGTAACAAGTTCGTTTAGAAGGTACCCCTGATATGGTTCCACTTCGTCAAGGTTCAACAACACGTAAATCATGATCTTGCGCCACTCTTCATTGCTCAAGGTCTTTGTGACCACTTCACTAGCTCTCCCGCGTGGCCCTTTGAAAAGGCTGAGGGTCGAAGCATTTTCATCCTCGTTGTAACGAGGGACTGCATTATGCTTGCTAGGAAGGTTCTCATTATAGTATGATGTTGTGAAGTTTGACACCTCCTCACGAATGAATGCTTACGCAATGGAAGCCTCAATCCCCGCCTTTGTTTCCACATTTGTTGCGAATAGTCTTTAGGCCTCTCTCGACTGGATAGCATCAATGGTATTGCACGGCCCCACATTCGTGCCTCCGTCGGGAGGTGCAAAATCAAATGTTGCATCGACAAGAAAAAAAAACCAGGTGGGAAGATCTTCTCTAACTTACAGAGCAATGAGAGGTGCCGCCTTTTCCAACTCAAAGAACCATCGTCATAGACAGGTTCCTTGGCACAAAGTCTGGCGGAAGAAAAAGCTCAACTCGCCAAAGACCTTCCATATGTGCTCGGGGACGTAGCCTCGAACCATCGACGGAAGAATACGCTCAATCCATATGTGGAAGTCATGACTTTTCATCCCTAAGACTCGACAAGTATCTGGTTTCGCACTCCTTGAAGATTCATTTGTATACCCATCGAGGGAACATTAACGTTTGTATCCATTCTATCACTTCCCTCCTCCGATCCTTATCTAAGACGTAATCAGCCTTTGGCCTTTTCCATGGTTTGCCATTTCTTGGAGGCAAAGATCACTAGCTTTGGTCTATCACATAGTGTTGCGAGGTCTACGGCCTTAGGGTTGTCCTTTGTCTTCTCAGAAATGTCCATGAGTGTTGCCCAAAGTGCTTCGGCTATATTCTTCTCCGTGTGCATTACATCTATGCAATGTGGAAGGAGAAGGTCGTCAAAATAGGGAAGTCTCTCTAATCCCGACTTATGAATCCACATATGTTCCACAACATAGCCCACAAAGCAGCTTTTTTTCTTTGGATTATCTTTCTTTGGATTAACCACGAGAGCATCTATCCGAGCATGAATCGGGACATGGTCATCGCCCCGAGGTGCGGTGGTCGGTCACCTTGACACCTTTCATGAAGTTTTTGGTGTCTTGTCTCGAATGGATGGTCAAGAGGGAGAAAGCGTCGATGCTTGTCGAAGGATGAAGACTTGCCTCCCTTCTTCAACCAAGTGAGCTCTACAGTTGCCTTGCATATCGGGCATGGGAACCTCCCCTGGACACACCATGCAGCGAATATCGCATACGCCATGAAGTCATGCATAGAGTACTGGTACCAAACATACAATCTAAAATTCTTCTTTGTAGCTCGGTCATAAGTCCATACGCCATGATTCCAAGCACTAATCAATTCATCATAAACAGGCTCCATATACACACCCATTTTGTGTCCCAGGTGTCCAGAAATTATCAACGTCAAGAACATGGTTTCCCGTTGAAGTAGACCCTAGGTGGGAGATTGAGCGGGATAGCAAAAACGGGCCAACAAGAGTAGGGGGCCGCCATCATTCCATAAGGATTGATCCCATCCGTTGCCGCCAAAACACCGCATTACATTACGGGCCTCATTAGCTTTGTTAGGATGCTTGCTATCAAAGTATTGCCATGCTTCACCATCGGCTGGATGTACCATCTTCTCCAAATTGTATCGAATACCATTCTTGTGCCATGTCATCTGTTCCGCGGTCTCCTCAGACATGAAAAGTCGTTGGAGCCTCGGTATGATCGGAAGGTGTCGTAGGACTTTCACGGGGATCTCACTCTGCTGCTTTTGGCCATGACCATTTGTTGACACCTATTAGCGTCAACTTTTACTAGGGCTTTTTACCCGATGGACAACAAGATAACACACTAGTCTAGGGCTTTATCCGACAAATTCCACGAAGTTTTGCATATTCGTAATTTCCGTGGTGATTTTAAAAGCTGAAAAAGAGGGATTCTAACGCAAAATAACCACGAAACTTATCCGCCACGAAGGACATCACGGGAAGACTCGGGAAGACTCTAGAAGACAGGAAGGAGGAGGGGGCCGAGGGAGGTCGCTAGGTGGGGGGGCCGGCCCCACCATGGCGCCGGCAACGCCCCCCCGTTAGGGGGTTTGGCTCCCCTTCCGGAATGTTCCTCCACCGCCTCCAAGGATGCATCTCGGCCCTACGTTATGTCGGTTTGATCCGGGCGCACGCGCATCCCACCGGACTATAAATATGAGGGTAGACCCCGTTGACACTGTTAGCGTCAACTTTTACTAGGGCTTTTTTACTCGATGGACAACAAGACAACACACTAGTCTACGGCTTTATCGACAAATTCCACGAGTTTTGCATATTACGTAATTTCGTGGTGATTTCGGAAAAGCTAAAAAAGAGGGATTCTAACGCAAAATAACCACGAAACTTATCCGCCCACGAAGGACATTACGGGAAGACTCGGGAAGACTCCGGAAGACACCGGAAGGAGCGAGGGGGGGCAGAGGCCGCCAGTGGGGCCGGCCCCGCCCCCACCATGGCAGCCGGCGGCGCCCCGGCTAGGGTTTGTCCCCCTTCCGGAATGTTCCTCCACCGCCTCCAAGGATGCATCTCGGCCCTACGTTAAGTCGGTTTGATCCTGCGGCGCACGCCGCGCATCCCAGGACTATAAATATGAGGGTAGACCCCCCCGGAAAGAGCCAATTCATTATTCATCAAGGTCTCAAGCCATCAAGCATCAAGAGCCTTCAAGTTCATCAAGAGCCTTCTAGTTCATAGGATTAGCTAGCTAGATTAGAAGTAGAGGAGATCTAGTTCTTCATCGGATCTGGAGCCCCCAAGGCCCGGCCGAGCGCGAGAGTTCGGTAATAGATCTAGTTCTTAATTACTTTATTGTATTTATTACTCAGATTAGAGAGACTTTACTCTAAATATATTCATATGTTCTTAATTGCAATAGTCATTGTTTACTTTGATTATATGTCTAGTTTAGTTACTTCGATCTTATTGAATTCATGTAATTGCTCGTATAGCGTTTATCCATATGTACAATGGATAGATGATAGGCGATATGTAGACGTGGTGTCTAGATGTCTTGTTTATCATGCGAGTGCACCCCGATATGCGGGACGTGTGGTAGTCTGCGTAGGTGACAGCCTACGTTAGTTCCTCGGTAGTCCACCCCCATATGTAGGACTAGCATGGGCACGGTCGCGAAGGAGGTGACTTAGGTCTTAATACCCTCATTAGTTGATGCCTCTTTACATGCAATGATGATTTAGGGTTGATTTAGCAATGATTACTAGATGTAGTTGCACTAATTAGAGTTATTCAATTGACGTAGTTATAGACCTATCTCCGTAGTTTATCCAATGGCTAGCTGTGATTATGACTAGTAAGATGCTCGATGATTATCTTTAATTATGATATTTGATGATTATGCTATCACCCGCATTTATCTTTAGTTATCTTGTGACCTCTCGCCTGTTATAAGTAGAGTATACGACTTAGGTAGTATTGCTTATCATGTCCACATAGTTTCACATCAATATGGCAATAATAGTTTATTACATAGCTTTCCCGGAGGTATAATTATAAATCGACAACCTGGAGACTTCCCTAGGTAAAATGCTACAACGGTATAATTATCGTCCGCTTGCGTAACCCATTAGTTTATATTTATATCTTATTCATATATTTTATACGCCTAGTCACAATAGTACAATATAAATCTATGTTAATTTTCTAGCAATATAATTGGGGATGACAACCTACTTCATGTTTAGGAATGTTAGTAATTCAAGAGTGACTAGTTGCTAATGACAAGTAATTATATACCAACCATTTTCGGGGTCATTGCTAGGAGTAGGGTTTATCTCGCTTTTTAGTAGTGACGTTAGAAATGCCAACAAGCATTTTTGGCGCCGTTCTTCGGGAAGGCACAATAAACTTAGAACATATTGATGACCTATATACACATGGATAAAGTCATATTACCAATCGATCTCTAACTCTATCGGTACACCCTTCGTTGTTATCATTTTCTTATCTTATGCGGGGTGATGAATGAATGATTTTTCTCTTCCAAAGAATTTTACTGACGATCCCGAGAAACTCCTTAGAAGGAAAAGGCTTGCAGAAATAAGGAAGAAATTCGAGTCACCATCAAGAACACCCTTTGCTGCTCAAGCTAACTCTTCGGAGGAGCTAGCTCCAACACTTGGAAGAAGAATTCGAAGAAGAAGTAGAAGAACAAGCGTAAGAGTATTTAGGTGAAAACCTAGCTCCCGTGTTTGAATACATGGCCGAGAAGTCACTGCGAGAGTTCTCTCGCCCCAACAACAACAAACATCCTGATTTGGACCAGCAAATCAACACTTGGGGAGAATGGATTCGAGCTCAAGCCCGCTCTCATCACCATGGTTCAAGCCAGCCCAATTCTGTGGAAAAGGACATGAAGATGCAAGTGCACACTTACAACACTTTCTAGAAATCTGCAGCACCTTCACTATCGGAGGAGTATCAAAAGATGCTATCTTACTCCGTCTTTTCCCGTTCTCATTATTGGGGAAAGCCAAGCGGTGGTTCTACATCAACAAAGATAAGCACACTACATGGGACCTATGCTCGATTGCTTTCTCGGCAAAATTCTTCCCTACAGCCAAGACCAAAGCTCTGCGTGGGAAGATTTCAAGTTTCCAACAACAATATGATGAATCATTCACTGAAGCATGGGAAAGATTCCAGAACTATATTGAAGACTGCCCTCATCATGGGATAGAGGAGTGGCTATTAATGCAGACTTTCTATCACGGGCTTATCTCTAGCACCCGTGAGTCTATTGATCTTTGCGGTGGGGGAGCTTTCTGTCACTAAAGCTCACTCGATGCTAAAGCACTTCTCGAGAAGATGGCCTCAAACTCAACATACAATGAAGAACGTACTCAACCTCGCAAGAAGGGAGGAGGAATCCATCATCTCAAGGAAGCGACATGGTCCTTTGCTAAGCTAGACCTCATCATGAAAAAGCTCGATATCGAGAAGAAGGAAGTCATGCACGCCAATGATTCCCATATGACATGTGAAGAATGTGGAGACTACGGGCACTCAAATTGTCGGTTGCACTACACCGCAAGAGGATGTGAACTTCATCAACAATAACACCTACTATCGCCCTCAAAGCAAAATCAAGGGTGGAATCAACAACCTCGACCTGTAATTACCAAGGTAACAACCAAGGTAGCAACTTTAATAATTATAACCTTCCGCCTTTGAGAGAATTAGTTACTAGTCAATCTAAACTACTAGATCAAATGACTAGGAAGCTAACATCAAATGATAAAACTTTGGAAAACATACATGCTAGAATGGATACTTTTGCTTCTCGCAATAAAGAATCAAGATAGCTTTAATAAAATGTTAGAATCACAATTAGCTCGCTTAGTCATTTGCTGTTCCTCCACTAGAGAAAGGCAAGATTCTAGGCCAACCAGAAGATTTAGAAACCGCTAACCTTGTTGATATTCATAATGCAAGCCAATATCATATTGAGCCCGGCAGATGTACAAATGGATTGACCACTCTCTACCGAGAGAAGATGGGAGACCCCGAAGACCTGTTATTCCTATCTCCATAGGATGCCACAGTTTTCAGAGGCTATCTGCGACTTCGGCGCAAGTGTCAACATCATGCCCAAGGTAATTTATGAGAAAATATTAAATGATCCCCCTGTTGTACACAAACATGCGCTTGCAGCTTGCAGATCAGTCCATTTGCTACCCTGAGGGAGTACTAGAAGAAGTTGTTATTAGAGTGGGGCAGTCATATGTCCCAGTTGACTTCGTGGTCATGGAGATAGGAGTAGATGAGAAGACACCCATTATTTTGGGCCGACCATTCCTATGCACAACAAAAGCCATCATCTATGCGGAGTTTGCCAAGATCGTCCTGTCCATCAAAGACAAGAAGGAGAGATTCACATTCAAGAACCGCATCCCGAAAGCCCCCTGCAGCCCGAAGCAATTTTAGCAACAAGAAGAGCAAGAACAAGAACCAATGCCAAAGAAGAAGAACAATAGAAATAACAGAAGATGGAGGAGGACCAAGCATGCACCGAGGAGACAACTCAACTAATCACCGCTCTCAACACGTAAAAACGATCACGCACTACCCAAGCCATTTCCAATCAAGAGAGGTGATCCAGGTGTCCCAATCATTGAATGCACTATCAAAGACACCACATTTCCTCACACCGTTTGTGACACTGGATCAGGCTGCAACGTAATGTCAAAGCAGGTATATGATGAATTATTTAATTTACCTTTATACCCAACATGTATTCAGTTGCAGATGGCGGACCAATCACTAAGGTTCCCTGAAGGAATAGTCAAGGATGTCATGGTAAGAATTCATGGACAATATATACCTGCAGATTTTCTAGTCCTTGACATGCAGGGAGACGATGATTCCCCGATCCTCTTGGGAAGACCGTTCCTCTACACAGCTAACGCCAACATCTACATTGGGTCCGGACAAATCCACTTCAACCTACCTACCGGAAAGGTACGCTGTTAATTCAGAACATTAAATAACCATGAGCAGACCAGGAAGCAACGCAACGGGAGAAGACGCCAAGTACACCGTCAGGCTACTCAGCCTCACTGTAGATGGGAAGACTTTCCTGGCAAGATCGTGAAATATGAAGATCGCTTCCCAGAGCAAGAAGAGAACAAACAAGCACCTCGCTGGAATAGCCGGGCGTAAGAAGCCGAAAGGATGGACCAGATCGCCAAGGAAGAAAAAAGGAGGAGATCTTAGCACGATTAGAAGCGTGGGAGAAAGCAAACAAAGATGAAGAGCAAGAGTTAGAAGAGAAAGAAGCAAAAGAGACTGAAGCAAGATGGAAGGAGGCACACGACGCATCACCGCAAGATGGGGAGTTGACTGAGGTTACCTCAGACGATGAACTCACTGAATAAGTGCTCACTTTGTGTAAGTCCTGTCGGTAGACTTTAAATTCCGTACCCTAGCCATAAGGTCAGAATGGTAGCTATCCCATTAAACGCATTAGTAAACTCAATTTATTTAGTAGCATTATCTGTTCATATATTAAAAATAATAAAAATATTTATTGCATTATTCATGGCATCATAAAGCCCCATGTGGATACCCTATGGTATTTTCCGAAGGAATACCCACTGTGGTGGCATAAAAAATAGAAATAACAAAAAAAAATGGAATCGCTTAAATTAGACAACATAAAAATAACTCATAAAGGTAATCAATTACTCTTTTGCTGACCGCTAACCCATTATTCAATTCGAGCCTCGAGTTTTGGTTTCTTGTGGAGTATTTATGCGGGAACAACATTATAGCAAGGAGGGACTATCGGTGGTGACCACCGGGTTCGCTATTAGCTGGTCCGCTCTAAAAGGAATCTACACCGAGATATTGCGATCATCAAGCTTGGGGAGGAGCATCCCCCTAGTTATCAGGTGACTACACCTAAGCGATTTTTGAGTCTACTTTATATAATCATAAAATACCAAAAATATGTGGGCACATGAAGGTCCACAAGGTCATAGAGTCTTTTTGTTAGGAGTTTAATTTAAAACTATAAAAAGATATATAACTAATAAAACCAAATAAATATTTAGTTCTATATTTATTAGAGTATAATTAGTCTAGGCTAGAGCTATTAAAATTGATGAACACAAATTGTTTTGGATGTGATGAATAGTTGCTCTATTATAATGCTTACTAAAGTACCTACTTGCCAAACTTAAAATCTCCTTGGTTCTAAGCATTGTTGTTTTAATTGGAGAATTTATTCTGAACCATTAATTGTGGAGGTATAAGCTTGCGCTAAGTCTAGGTAGCTGATTGATATGATTCATAAAGGTTGAGCTGCTATTTATCTTCTTCCTAGCATTACTAAGTTTTGGAGATTTTGTTTTTAAAAATTTAAGAAAATACATGATGAGCTCTCGTATGACAAATGTGAATTCCTACCAAAGCCAAATTAATATCTTAGAGGATAGGAAAACCCTTTCACATTTAAGCTGCTTGCTTTGCATTGAGTTCAATCAACCTGTGTTGCATACCTTATGAGAGTCTTGTCATGCTTTTAAAACCAAGAATCATTTGCACACTCCAGTCCACATATGCATTATTCCTACTTTAAGGAGTAATCGCAATCATTCACCATACTTCTATACATGTTCATTATAAAATGTTCACCTCCTACACTGGGAGAGGACGCAAAAATATACACACACCCTATAGAAATAACCCCTGTCTTTAATGCTCTAAGTCCTGATTATATCTCTCGATTCATTTATTGTATTCAAAGGATACATGTGGCTATAATAATAAAAAAACAATGGGTACTAGATGCCCGCCTCCCTGAATAAAAAGAAATAATAAAGATAGCCCATGTCTTTCTTGAGAAAGATTTTAAAAGAAAGTCATTCCCAAAAGAGCAAAAGTAGAAATAGTAGTTAGCCAAAAATAACACATATGCACCCATCCACCATATTCCATACACATGCACATCTTGGTTTGATTGTATGCCTCGATTCTCTGTGGATCCACTAGTTGACTTTACAATACGTGTTTTGCAAGTATGCCTATCCTTGTTAATACCAATCCTATAAGCTCCACTATATATACCTTTAGCTATAGGGGGCATAACAACATTATCGCCTCAAGAGAGAACCACAAATACCACATACATTGAGAGACTTGAGGGTGTCATACAATTAAGCTCCGAGTTTTATTCTGAAAACCTATCAAAAACTTCAGAATGTTAGTATTGCAAAGAATTTGAGACATAGCACTTAGCTTAGTTGTTCTATCTTTCGATTGCTCAAGACTTATGCAAAAGTCGTGAAACCCCACATTACAGGTGAAATGAGTAAGTTTAAAGATTAGAGCATATAATGTTTGATCAGGAGGAAATTTTGTTTGAAAGCATGTGTACTTTGGAAAGTATAATGATATTGTAGCAACTCCCGATCCAAATACAGTATCAACTAGACTTGGTGTGTTTGCCAAGGACTGGCAAAAGGTAAAGCTTGGGGGGTATTGTTGACACCTGTTAGCGCCAACTTTTTACTAGGGCTTTTTACCCGATGGACAACAAGATAACACACTAGTCTAGGGCTTTATCCGACAAATTCCATGAGTTTTGCATATTACGTAATTTCTAGGGTGATTTACGTAAAAGCTCGAAAAAAGAGGGATTCTAACGCAAAATAACCACGAAACTTATCCGCCACGAAGGACATCACGGGAAGACTCGGGAAGACTCCGTAAGACACCGGAAGGAGCGAGGGGGAGGGAGGCCGCCAGGTGGGGCCGGCCGGCCCCACCTCGGCGCCGAGCGGCCCCCCGGCTAGGGGTTTGCTCCCCTTCCGGAATGTTCCTCCACCGCCTCCAAGGATGCATCTCGGCCCTACGTTACGTCGGTTTGATCTGTGGGCGCACGCGCATCCCACCGGACTATAAATATGAGGGTAGACCCCCCTGGAAAGAGCCAATTCATTATTCATCAAGGTCTCAAGCCATCAAGCATCAAGAGCCTTCAAGTTCATCAAGAGCCTTCTAGTTCATAGGATTAGCTAGCTAGATTAGAAGTAGAGGAGATCTAGTTCTTCATCGGATCTGGAGCCCCTGGCGTCTGGCTGGAGCGCGAGAGTTCGGTAATAGATCTAGTTCTTAATTACTTTATTGTATTTATTACTCAGATTAGAGAGACTTTACTCTAAATATATTCATATGTTCTTAATTGCAATAGTCATTGTTTACTTTGATTATATGTCTAGTTTAGTTACTTCGATCTTATTGAATTCATGTAATTGCTCGTATAGCGTTTATCCATATGTACAATGGGTAGATGATAGGCGATATGTAGACGTGGTGTCTAGATGTCTTGTTTATCTGCGAGTGCACCCCGATATGCCGGGGACGTGTGGTAGTCATGCGTAGGTGACGGCTACGTTAGTTCCTCGGTAGTCCACCCCCCGTATGTAGGACTAGCATGGGCACGGTCGCGAAGGAGGTGACTTAGGTCTTAATACCCTCATTAGTTGATGCCTCTTTACATGCAATGATGATTTAGGGTTGATTTAGCAATGATTACTAGATGTAGTTGCACTAATTAGAGTTATTCAATTGACGTAGTTATAGACCTATCTCCGTAGTTTATCCAATGGCTAATGTGATTATGACTAGTAAGATGCTCGATGATTATCTTTAATTATGATATTTGATGATTATGCTATCACCCGCATTTATCTTTATTTATCTTGTGACCTCTCGCCTGTTTATAAGTAGAGTATACGACTTAGGTAGTATTGGTTATCATGTCCACATAGTTTCACATCAATATGGCAATAATAGTTTATTACATAGCTTTCCCAGAGGTATAATTATAAATCGACAACCTGGAGACTTCCCTAGGTAAAATGCTACAACAAAGATAATTATCTGTTCGCTTGCAGAACCCATTAGTTTATATTTATATCTTATTCATATATTTTATCTGCCTAGTCACAATAGTACAATATAAATCTATGTTAATTTCCTAGCAATATAATTGGGGATGACAACCTACTTCATGTTTAGGAATGTTAGTAATTCAAGAGTGACTAGTTGCTAATGACAAGTAATTATATACCAACCATTTTGGGGTCATTGCTAGGGAGTAGGGTTTATCTCGCTTTTTAGTAGTGACGTTAGAAATGCCAAATGCACTTCCCTCGGAGAGAGCCAATTCATTATTCATCAAGGTCTCAAGCCATCAAGCATCAAGAGCCTTCAAGTTCATCAAGAGCCTTCTAGTTCATAGGATTAGCTAGCTAGATTAGAAGTAGAGGAGATCTAGTTCTTCATCGGATCTGGAGCCCCGGGGCCCTGTTTGGAGCGCGAGAGTTCGGTAATAGATCTAGTTCTTAATTACTTTATTGTATTCATTATTAGGGAGACTTTACTCTAAATATATTCATATGTTCTTAATTGCAATAGTCATTGTCTACTTTGATTATATGTCTAGTTTAGTTACTTCGATCTTATTGAATTCATGTAATTGCTCGTATAGCATTTATCCATATGTACAATGGGTAGATGATAGGCGATATGTAGACGTGGTGTCTAGATGTCTTGTTTATCTGCGAGTGCACCCTGATATGCCGGGACGTGTGGTAGTCTGCGTAGGTGGTGACAGACTACGTTAGTTCCTCCGTAGTCCACCCCCGTATGTAGGACTAGCATGGGCACGGTCGCGAAGAAGGTGACTTAGGTCTTAATACCCTTATTAGTTGATGCCTCTTTACATGCAATGATGATTTAGGGTTGATTTAGCAATGATTACTAGATGTAGTTGCACTAATTAGAGTTATTCAATTGACGTAGTTATAGACCTATCTCCGTAGTTATAGACCTATCTCCGTAGTTATAGACCTATCTCCGTAGTTTATCCAATGGCTAGCTATGATTATGACTAGTAAGATGCTCTGATGATTATCTTTAATTATGATATTTGATGATTATGCTACCACCCGCATTTATCTTTATTTATCCTGTGACCTCTACCTGTTATAAGTAGAGTATACGACTTAGGTAATATCGTTTATCATGTTCACATAGTTTTCAATATGGCAATAATAGTTTATTACATAGCTTTCCCAGAGGTATAATTATAAATCGACAACCTGGAGACTTCCCTAGGTAAAATGCTACAACGGTATAATTATCTGTCCGCTTGCAGAACCCATTAGTTTACATTTATATCTTATTCATATATTTTATCTGCCTAGTCACAATAGTACAGTATAAATCTATGTTAATTTTCTAACAATATAATTGGGGATGACAACCTACTTCATGTTTAGGAATGTTAGTAATTCAAGAGTGACTAGTTGTTAATGACAAGTAATTATATACCAACCATTTCTGGGGTCATTGCTAGGAGTAGGGTTTATCTCTGCTTTTTAGTAGTGACGTTAGAAATGCCAACAAGCATTTTTGGCGCCGTTGCCGGGGAAGGCACAATAAACTTAGAACATATTGATGACCTATATATACATGGATAAAGTCATATTACCAATCGATCTCTAACTCTATCAGGTACACCCTTCGTTGTTATCATTTTCTTATCTTATGCAGGGTGATGAATGAATGGTTTTTCTCTTCCAAAGAACTTTATTGACGATCCAGAGAAACTCCTTAGAAGAAAAAGGCTTGCAGAAATAAGGGAGAAATTCGAGTCACCATCAAGAACACCCTTTGCTGCTCAAGCTAACTCTTCGGAGGAGCCAGCTCCAACACTGGAAGAAGAATTCGAAGAAGAAGTAGAAGAACAAGCAGAAGAGTATTTAGGTGAAAACCTAGCTCCTGTGTTTGAAGACATGGTCGAGAAGTCACCGCTGAGAGTTCTACGCCCCAACAACAAACAAACATCCGATTTGGACCAGCAGTCAACACCGGGAGAATGGATTCGAGTTCAAGCCTGCCCTCATCACCATGGTTCAAGCCGACCAATGCCTGTGGAAAAGGACATGAAGATGCAAGTGCACACTTACAACACTTTCTAGAAATCTGCAGCACCTTCACTATCAGAGGAGTATCAAAAGATGCTATCTTACTCCGTCTTTTCCCGTTCTCATTAACAAAAATAAGCACACTACATGGAACCTATGCTCGATCGCTTTCCGGCAAAATTCTTTTCCTCTGAGCCAAGATCAATGCTCTGCGTGTGGGAAGATTTCAAGTTTTCAACAACAACATGATGAATCATTCATGAAGCATGGGAAAGATTTCAGACCTATATTGAAGACTGCCCCTCATCATGGGATAGAGGAGTGGCTATTAATGCAGACTTTCTATCACGGGCTTATCTCTAGCACCCGTGAGTCTATTGATCCGCACTGGGAGCTTTCCCTGTCACTAAAGCTCGTGATGCTAAAGCACTTCTCGAGAAGATGGCCTCAAACTCAACATGCAATGAAGAACGTACTCAACCTCGCAAGAAGGGAGGAGGAATCCATCATCTAAAGGAAGCCGACATGGTCTTTGCTAAGCTAGACCTCATCATGAAAAAGCTCGATATCGAGAAGAAGGAAGTCATGCACGTCAATAATTCCCATATGACATGTGAAGAATGTGGAGACTACGGACACTCAGCTGTCAGTTGCCCTACACTGCAAGAGGATGTGAACTTCATCAACAATAACACCTACTATCGTCCTCAGCAAAATCAAGGGTGGAATCAACAACCTCGACCAGGTAATTACCAAGGTAACAACCAAGGTAGCAACTTTAATAATTATAACCTTCCGCCTTTGAGAGAATTAGTTACTAGTCAATCTAAACTACTAGGTCAAATGACTAGGAAGCTAACATCAAATGATAAAACTTTGGAAAACATACATGCTAGAATGGATACTTTTGCTTCTGCCATAAAGAATCAGCATAGCTTTAATAAAATGTTAGAATCACAATTAGCTCAGTTAGCTGCTACTGTTCCTCCACTAGAGAAAGGCAAGATTTCAGGCCAACCAGAAGATTTAGAAACTGCTAACCTTGTTGATATTCATAATGCAACCCAATATCATATTGAGCCTGCAGATGTACAGTGGATTGACCACTCTCTACCAGAGAAGATGGGAGACCCTGGAAGACCTGTTATTCCTATCTCCATAGGATGCCACAGTTTTCCAGAGGCTATCTGCGACTTCGGCGCAAGTGTCAACATCATGCCCAAGGTAATTTATGAGAAAATATTAAATGATCCCCTGTTGTACACAAACATGCGCTTACAGCTTGCAAATCAGTCCATTTGCTACCCTGAGGGAGTACTAGAAGAAGTTGTTATTAGAGTGGGGCAGTCATATGTCCCAGTTGACTTCGTGGTCATGGAGACAGGAGTAGATGAGAAGGCACCCATCATTTTGGGCCGACCATTCCTATGCACAACAAAAGCCATCATCTATGCGGAGTTTGCCAAGATCGTCCTGTCCATCAAAGACAAGAAGGAGAGATTCACATTCAAGAACCGCATCCTGAAAGCCCCTGCAGCCTCGAAGCAATTTCAGCAACAAGAAGAGCAAGAACAGCAACCAATGCCAAAGAAGAAGAACAATAGAAACAACAGAAGATGGAGGAGCTCCAAGCATGCACCTGAGGAGACGACTCAACTAATCACTGCTCTCAACACAAAAAACGATCACAGACTACCCAAGCCATTTTCAATCAAGAGAGGTGATCCAGGTGTCCCAATCATTGAATGCACTATCAAAGACACCACCTTTCCTCACACCGTCTGCGACACTGGATCAGGCTGCAACGTAATGTCAAAGCAGGTATATGATGAATTATTTAATTTACCTTTATACCCAACATGTATTCAGTTACAGATGGCAGACCAATCACTAAGGTTCCCTGAAGGAATAGTCAAGGATGTCATGGTAAGAATTCAAGGACAATATATACCTACAGATTTTCTAGTCCTTGACATGCAGGGAGACGATGATTCCCCGATCCTCTTGGGAAGACTGTTCCTCTACACCGCTAACGCCAACATCTACATTGGGTCCGGACAAATCCACTTTAACCTACCTATACGCTGTCAATTTAGAACATTAAATAACCATGAGCAGGCCAGAAAGCAACGCAACAGGAGAAGACGCCAAGCACACCGTCAGGCTGCTCAGCCTCACTGTGGATGGGAAGACTTTCCTGGCAAGATCGTGAAATATGAAGATCGCTTCCCGGAGCAAGAAGAGAATAAACAAGCACCTCGCTGGAGTAATTTGGGCGTAAGAAGTTTGAAAGGATGGACCAGATCGTCAAGGAAGAAAAGGAGAAGATCTTAGCACGATTAGAAGCGTGGGAGAAGGAAAACAAAGATGAAGAGCAAGAGTTAGAAGAGAAAGAAGCAAAAGAGACCGAAGCAAGATGGAGGGAGGCACACGACGCATCACCGCAAGATGGGGAGTTGACTGAGGTTACCTCAGACGATGAACCCACTGAGTAAGTGCTCACTGTCTAAGTCCCGTCGGTAGACTTTAAATTCGTACCCTAGCCATAAGGTCAGAATGGTAGCTATCCCATTAAATGCATTAGTAAACTCAATTTATTTAGTAGCATTATCTGTTCATATATTAAAATAATAAAAATATTTATTGCATTATTCATGGCATCATAAAGCCCCATGTGGATACCCTATGGCATTTTCCGAAGGAATACCCACTGTGGTGGCATAAAAATAGAAATAACAATAAATAAATAAATAAATAAATATAGCATTCATATTTAATTCTTGCATCTTAAAAAAAAAGGAATCCTGCTTAAATTAGACAACATAAAAATAACTCATAAAGGTAATTAATTACTCCTTGGCTGACCGCTAACCCATTATTCAATTCGAGCCTCGAGTTTTGGTTTCTTGTGGAGTATTTATGCAGGAACAACATTATAGCAAGGAGGGACTATCGGTGGTGACCACCGGGTTCGCTATTAGCTGGTCCGCTCTAAAAGGAATCTACACCGGATATTGCGATCATCAAGCTTGGGGAGGAGCATCCCCTAGTTATCAGGTGACTACACCTAAGCGATTTTTGAGTCTACTTTATATAATCATAAAATACCAAAAATATGTGGGCACATGAAGGTCCACAAGGTCATAGAGTCTTTTTTTGTTAGGAGTTTAATTTAAAACTATAAAAGATATATAACTAATAAAACCAAATAAATATTTAGTTCTATATTTATTATAGTATAATTAGTCCAAGGCTAGAGTTATTAAAATCGATGAACACTAAAATTGTTTTGGATGTGATGAATAGTTGCTCTGTTCTAATGCTTACTAAAGTACCTACTTGCCAAACTTAAAATCTTCTTGGTTCTAAGCATTGTTGTTTTAATTGGAGAATTTATTCTGAATCATTAATTGTGGAGGTATAAGCTTGCGCTAAGTCTAGGTAGTTGATTGATATGATTCATAAAGGTTGAGCTGCTGTTTATCTTCTTTCTAGCATTACTAAGTTTTGGAGATTTTGTTTTTAAAATCTAGGAAAATACATGATGAGCTCTCGTATGACAAATGTGAATTCCTACCAAAGCCAAATTAATATCTTAGAGGATAGGAAAACCCTTTCACATTTAAGCTGCTTGCTTTGCATTGAGTTCAGTCAACCTGTGTTGTATACCTTATGAGAGTCTTGTCATACTTTTAAAACCAAGAATCATTTGCACACTCCAGTTCACATATGGATTATTCCTACTTCAAGGAGTAATTGCAATCATTCACCATACTTCCATACATATTTATTATAAAATGTTCACCTCCTACACTGGGAGAGGACGCAAAAAAATATACACACACCCTATAGGAATAACCCCTGTCTTTAATGCTCTAAGTCCCGATTATATCTCTCGATTCATTTATTGTATTCAAAGGATACATGTGGCTATGCAAAATGAAAAAAAAAAAGAGAGAAAGAAAAAAAGAGAGTAAAAGATGGACAAGTATCCCAAGCAATCAAAAAAAACAATGGGTACTAGATGCCGCCTCCCCTGAATAAAAAAGAAATAATAAAGATAGCCCATGTCTTTCTGAGAAAGATTTTAAAAGAGAGTCATTCCAAAAAGAGCAAAAGTAGAAATAGGAGTTAGCCATAAATAACACATATGCACCCATCCACCATATTCCATACACATGCACATCTTGGTTTGATTGTATGCCTCGATTCTCTATGGATCCACTAGTTGACTTTACAATACGTGTTTTGCAAGTATGCCTGTCCTTGTTAATGCCAATCCTATAAGCTCCACTATATATATACCTTTAGCTATAGGGGCATAACAACATTAACGCCTCAAGAGAGAACCACAAATACCACATACATTGAGAGATTTGAGGGTGTCATACAATTAAGCTCGAGTTTTATTCTGAAAACCTATCAAAAACTTTAGAATGTTAGTATTGCAAAGAATTTGAGACATAGCACTTAGCTTAATTGTTCTATCTTTTATTTGCTCAAGACTTATGTAAAAAGCTGTGAAACCCCATATTACATGTGAAATGAGTAAGTTTAAAGATTAGAGCATATATTGTTTGATCCGGAGGAAATTTTGTTTGAAAGCATGTGTACTTGGAAAGTATAATAATATTGTAGCAACTCCCGATCCAAATACGGTATCAACTAGACTGGTGTGTTTGCCAAGGGACCTGGCAAAAGGTAAACTTGGGGGTATTGTTGACACTGTTAGCGTCAACTTTTACTAGGGCTTTTTACCCGATGGACAACAAGATAACACACTAGTCTAGGGCTTTTATCGACAAATTCCACGAGTTTTGCATATTCGTAATTTCGGGGTGATTTCTAGAAAAAGCTGAAAAAAAGAGGGATTCTAACGCAAAATAACCACGAAACTTATCCGCCACGAAGGACATCACGGGAAGACTCGGGAAGACTCCGGAAGACACCGGAAGGAGCGAGGGGGCGAGGGGCCGCCAGTGGGGGCCGGCCGGCCCCACCATGGCGCCGGGTGGCGCCCCCCTGTTAGGGTTTGGCTCCCCCTTCTGGAATGTTCCTCCACCGCCTCCAAGGATGCATCTCGGCCCTACGTTATGTCGGTTTGATCCTGCGGCGCACGCGCATCCCACCGGACTATAAATATGAGGGTAGACCCCCCCTGGAGAGAGCCAATTCATTATTCATCAAGGTCTCAAGCCATCAAGCATCAAGAGCCTTCAAGTTCATCAAGAGCCTTCTAGTTCATAGGATTAGCTAGCTAGATTAGAAGTAGAGGAGATCTAGTTCTTCATCGGATCTGGAGCCCCTGGCGTCTGGCTGGAGCGCGAGAGTTCGGTAATAGATCTAGTTCTTAATTACTTTATTGTATTCATTATTAGGGAGACTTTACTCTAAATATATTTATGTGTTCTTAATTGCAATAGTCATTGTCTACTTTGATTATATGTCTAGTTTAGTTACTTCGATCTTATTGAATTCATGTAATTGCTCGTATAGCGTTTATCCATATGTACAATGGGTAGATGATAGGCGATATGTAGACGTGGTGTCTAGATGTCTTGTTTATCTGCGAGTGCACCCTGATATGCCGGGACGTGTGGTAGTCTGCGTAGGTGACACTACGTTAGTTCCCTCTGTAGTCCACCCCCGTATGTAGGACTAGCATGGGCACGGTCGTGAAGGAGGTGACTTAGGTCTTAATACCCTCATTAGTTGATGCCTCTTTACATGCAATGATGATTTAGGGTTGATTTAGCAATGATTACTAGATGTAGTTGCACTAATTAGAGTTATTCAATTGACGTAGTTATAGACCTGTCTCCGTAGTTTATCCAATGGCTAGCTATGATTATGACTAGTAAGATGCTCTGATGATTATCTTTAATTATGATATTTGATGATTATGCTATCACCCGCATTTATCTTTATTTATCCTGTGACCTCTGCCTGTTATAAGTAGAGTATACGACTTAGGTAATATCGTTTATCATGTTCACATAGTTTTCAATATGGCAATAATAGTTTATTACATAGCTTTTCCAGAGGTATAATTATAAATCGACAACCTGGAGACTTCCCTAGGTAAAATGTTACAACGGTATAATTATCTGTCCGCTTGCAGAACCCATTAGTTTACATTTATATCTTATTCATATATTTTATCTGTCTAGTCACAATAGTACAGTATAAATCTATGTTAATTTCCTAACAATATAATTGGGGATGACAACCTACTTCATGTTTAAGAATGTTAGTAATTCAAGAGTGACTAGTTGTTAATGACAAGTAATTATATACCAACCATTTCTGGGGTCATTGCTAGGAGTAGGGTTTATCTCTGCTTTTTAGTAGTGACGTTAGAAATGCCAACAACCATTGTCTACCTCCACATACCTAGAGGATTTACACTTTGGACAATACTTTGCATCCTTGAGATCTTTCCTAAATAGGACACAACCATTTGGACAACAATGTATCTGCTCATATGGCATCTTCAGTGCCCGCAGGAGTCTCGTTGACTCGTACAAGCTGTTCGGCAAATGATGACCCTCAGGAAGCAGGCCCCCAATCACTGCCAACATAGAATCGAAGCAAGCTCGACTCATGTTGTACTGGGACTTCAACCCCATTAGGCGCCCCATGGCATCCAGTTGAGAAACCGTTGTCCTGTCATGTAGGAGCTTCTGTGCCGATTCCAACATAGCGTAGAACGCCTTTGCAGTTGGCTCATGAATCCGTACTTGCAAAGATGCTGCCCCATGACTTCCTTTGTTTTTCTTTTCTTGTTTTCACATTGGCTACAGGGACAGAACGTGTCTCTCGCTCCATTAGCTGACTTGCCAAATGCTTGATCCAAGAAACCCTCGGTCTTAGCCATCCATTCCGAGGTGATTTGAGCCTGACTTGGGCGTCCCGTGTACATCCACTCACGGTTATCCATCCTCTAGCATATACACATAATGCAGTAATATATCCATCAAATGTTTGTTAGGTGGTCCAAAAAATTGGACAATCCAAAACAGATACGGTCATAGATATGCAAATAAGATCCACATGCCGTTTTGGATGGGAGACGCATAACTAGGCTACTCACGATCTATGTATGACAACGGTACGGAAGAGAAATTAATTATACCTAGGGTGGCGATGGAGACAGGCTAGAGGCGCAGTGCCAAGTTGGTGCAGCACTGACGAAGACGATCAACGACCAGGGTCGCCTAGGTACTCCGGGTCCCCTCCGACAGGTTGTTGGTATTTCTTATGCATAATTAAAATATGAAGGATTCCGCAAGCACACAGATACCATTGTAGCATTTTTACCGGGAGTATTCCAGGTATCGTTATTTATATTTTACCACTGGGAAACAATGGATTAAGACATTGATAGTTCACCATCATGTATCTACTAACTAATACACCAACTAGACTAAAGTAACGGTAAATGATAGATGATAGGAATTATGCATATATGACACACACCGGAGAATTTATGATAAAAGAGTAGATAGCTAAAGTGAGAGGACAACGGGAGAGTTCAAGGTTCCTAAATACTTCTCTATTACTTGGGTTCTATAATAACTGATTTATGGAAGGTAAAGCAATCACACTATAACACTTCCGGACAACAGAACACTAGTCACGGAAAGGGGTGAGAAAGGGACTAGGAAGCTCCGACTACGGTCCTACAAACACCAACCCTAACATGGTGGAATACGTCGGCCGTCAGGGCTGTCACCACCTGGGGCTACCACAACTATATGTTGGACTGGGTGCAATCTCAGGTAACCTATAGCCTAGACACCATGTCTACACTAACGATTACTACTCTAATCACATATAATAACTAGAGCACCTAACACAGGCGGAAATCCAATACTAAAGTATAACAACTATACTAACCATTCAAATGTAATGCATAAAAGTAAATAGAGAAGATAAAATATATTAAAGCATAAGTCTTACAAGAATAAATACAAAGATATACCAGAACTCTGAAGACTTCTCCGAAGACTCCTCCGGAACCCGGGCGTAGCGCCGCTCTCCCTAACTCTCAACTAGAACTAATCTACTACATTGGAAAGTCTAGCCCTAATTCTCTAGAGATGAGAGGTCATCCATTCGAGGGACGCCTCTACATCTCTATAATAATGTGGTGCCCTTAGGGAGGGGGTCTACTTCTTTATTTATAGTCTAGAAAAGCCTCCACCTCTTCTGGACAGGCGATGTGGGACTAATTCTTCTACCGTTTGCGTTGTTGGGCCAAACCGACTTCGGCAACGGTGGAGATGTAATCCCTAAGGCGGTAGGAGGCCGTCCGTCGAAGCGGGCCACGAATGGGCTCCGGATGGCGCTGGGCGGCCCGGGGTGGGGCCGGGCGGCCCCACCCTGTAGCAGGTGGGCCCCACCTTCGGTTGGTCGCCTTCCCGTGTCTTCTAGAGTCTTCTAGTGTTGGTTTCGGTGTAGAATTGATATCTTTTGACTCTGAACTCCGAATATAGCAAATGATATGTCCGTTTTGATTGTCTCGACGAGCCCGTCGTAATGGTGTAGTCCAATTCCTTATTTGAGATACTTTTATTTTATGTAAAATTAGAGATACCTGCAAAATGATCGAGAACAACACAACTCGTGGAACTCGTTAGAATCAAACCCTACAACTATGTTTTATGGTTGTTATCATGTTATATTGAGCAATAGTTGATGGTAAAAAATAGGCGTTAAGGACCGTCAACAAGTTTCCTCAAGCTTACCCTTTGCTAGTCCCTTAGCAAAACCTAACTACTAAACTTGGATCAGGAGTTGCTACAATGCTTTCACTCCTCAAAAGTACACATGCTTTCAAACTGAAATTCCCCTTCGGATTAGACAAACTGCTCTAACTTTCAAACTTACTCATTCTACCTATAGCTATGGAGCTTTTCAACTTTCACATGGGTCTTGAGTAATTGAAAGATAGAACAGTCAAGTCAAGCACTATGTCTCAAATTCTTCACTCAACTAATATTCTAGAGTTTTTGCAAGTTTTTAAAACAAAACTCAGAACTTAATTGTATGACACCCTCAAGTTTATTATTGTGTAGTATTTATGGATCTCACTTGAGGCATTTATGTTGTCATGCCTTCCTACAACTAATGATTATAGTGGAGCTCATAGGAGTGACATTAAACATGGATGAGCATACTTGCAATTCATATATTGTAAAGTCAAACAATGGATCCAAAGAGAGTCGTCATACAATCAAACCAAGGTGTGCATGTGTATGGAATATGGTGGATAGGTAAGTATATGGTGGCTAATCCTAATTCTACTTATGCTCTTTGAAAATAAATCTCTCTCTCCCTTAGACTTAGAACTTTCACAGGAAAACATGAGCTATCTTTATTCTTTCACTTTTTTTCTTTTCTCTTTTTTTCAGGGAGGCGGGCATCCATGTACCCATTGTTTTAATTGCTTGGACACTTGTCCATTTTTTAACTCCCTTTTCTTTTTTTCTTTTTCATAGCCACATGTATCCTTTGAATACAAAATAATTGGAGAGATAATAAAAAGAACTTAGAGCATTAAACAGGGGTTGTCCTGTGGGGTATATTTTTGGGTGTTTACTCAAGAAGAACAATTTTTAAGGTGGATCTGGCTGAAAGTAAAAAAATGATTGCGCTTGCTCCTGGGGTAGGAGCAATACATATGTTGGTGGAGTGTGTGAGTGTGATCTTGATTTTAAAAGCATGACAAGGCTCTCATAAGGTATACAATAAAGGTTGACTAAACTCAGTGCAAAGCAAGCAGCATGATTGAACAAAGGTTTTCCTAGTCTAAATGTGTATCATGTGTGGCTTTAGTAGGAATTTAAACTTTGTCATACAAGAGCTCATCATGTAAGATTTTTGAATTTTAAAAGATAAATCTCTAGAACTTAGTATCGTTAGGAATAAGATAAATAGTATCTCAGACTTTCTCATATCATATCCATCAATCATCTAGACTTAGCTCAAGCATATGCCTCCACAAGTTTCAAGTTTAAAGTAAATTCTTATATCAAAACAGTCATATCCAAAACTCAGGAGAATTTAAGGTTGAAAACTAGACACTTGAAAGGAATTACAATAGAGCAACTATTCATCATCTCTAAGACAAAGGTTTATTGTTCTTTAGTTTTTATTTGACTCTTAACAAACTAAATATAATTATAAACAAACTTTATGATCACACCTTAATAAATAATTAAACTATCTTTATTTGGTTTTAACGATCATTCATTTTTTATTTTAACTAAGAGACTCCTAAAAGACTCTATGGACATGGACCTTCATGTGCCCATATATTTTTGGTATTTTATGACTTTAAGATAGACTCGATAATCGCTTAGGTATACTTACCTGATAACTAGGGGATGCTCTCCCCAAAATTTGGACGTTGTCGTAGTTAAGCATTGAATCTGAGTGGTCCTCACAGAGGAGCTCATGTTTGTAAGAGCAAGTATTGCCAGGAATACTTCAATCTCATCACCCAAGAAGTTACTTCCTTCACACAGAGGTCAGCCATGTGTCGAAAAAGATGTACTTCGAGTGATGAAGATGAAGATTCCTGAGTGAGCTGGCTCTTGGAGTCATCCTGCAGAAAACTCTCACAAAACACCAAAACTCGTGGAATGGTATTAGAATAAAGAGTTAATAATCAACCATTTTAGAGGATTGAGTGTTGTGGAGGCTTTAAAGTATGTTTACGATAATAGTATTGCAGCAGGATGCTCAATTAATATTTTTAGATTTTATAGGTTTATATAATATACTATTTATTTAAAGTATGGATAGTGTTTGCCAAAGAGTTAAAGATTACTCTATAACTCATATTTTAAATGATTCACCATTACTTCAAATTTTCCAACAAGTTTAAGGCGAAGATATAATTTTGAAGAATACCTCTAACCTTGATTTGATTCTATAAAATCTCCTAATGTGATTTAAATATTTTTATAGAGGAGAGGATAGTCTATAGATACAGCCAAATTCTTATACAAATATGCTTTGATGTTATAATATTTAAGTAATATTCTAAAGCATACTCATAATAGACTAAGGAAGTTTAAAAGACTAAAGATATTTATTCAAATAGAACCAAGAATATGTAGGTGAATCAAATTGTTTTAAGTTTTAGCAAATTAAGCATGACATAAGATATGGATTAACAACATGGTATAAGATGTTGAATATAGTTTAAAGTTGCATGAGGCTTGGGTAAACATACCTTATGTCTTGCAAGGTGATTGGTCCACTATCATGGTAAAGTGTAGAAGGCATTGAAGTGTTTTTTTTATCCATTTCTTTCCCTCTTAATCCTTTCTATACACTTGTTCTTCTTTCTTTTCATTTCGAACCATGATCAGACATTTATTCTTTTTTTTCTGCATAAGTGTTAGTGGACACATACGGAAGGATTGCAACAAGTTTGAAATGTGGGTTATGGTCCATATAATTTATGCAAATTTCATCTATGCTAATGAAAGGATGTGCTTTTTAGAATTACTTTGGCATAGATTTCTTCTAACAATTTTATTGATAGCTGTACTTTTATATGGTTCAATGTATAGGTAACTTGCAACAAAGGATTAAATATATAAACTTTGATACTTACAGTTCTTCCATGGAGAATGAGCTGTGTCTTCCTTTTGTGCAAAGTTATTGGACATCGTCACATGCCTTGATTCATCTCTAATGTGAGTTCATCTCTTGACTTACCTGAATTGAATTTGGGAATTTCTAGCTGGGGTTAGTCTAACAAGATGCATTGATAATATCCATTGCCTACTAAAAACGTACTTTAAGTTCAAAAATCAACCTAGACACCACGTCTAATTTGATTTAGAAAGACATTTTAACCTAAGCACCACGCTTAATTTAAAAGCCTTTGGAATTAAAATCACAACTCCAAAACTAAGCACCATGCTTCATTTAAAAGATGTATGAAGATACTCCAAACCTAAGCATACTATAGCAAACAAGGTAGCATGAGAGCATATAGAGATTTACTCAAATAGAGATTAAAGCATGATCATGCATGGTGAGAATGTTGTTTTTTAGTTTTAAGTAGAGATGCAAGTGACATACATATGTGCAAGAAACTAAACATGCTATGGATTTGATATAAGATGGAGTAGATGCAAGGACTATTCAAAGTAAATATGTAGTGGAATGAAACAAGATAACTACTCATCAAATTAAAGTCTATGGGCAAGACTTTCTCACCTTTCTTGATCATACTTACCATGACTCACAATAGAATTTGTGAGTTGTGCAGCATCTTTTGTTTGTCACATGAGATGAACTTTAAATTCATGTGATGATGACTTTTTCTCCAATCTACATATGGTTAGATGAATATATATAAATATTTATACATACCGTGAGATGGTAGGGTTCCATTATTGATGGATCATGAATGTTCAGGGCACCCCGAGTTCTTCAATATCTCCCACATCTTGTTCTTATGGAATTTCGCGAGATGATTGAAACGGTTGATACCTGCTTATTCCACAACTCAACAAAATAGGGGTAATCCTACTAAAGCTAGTGGCACACTAGATCAGCAGACATCAAGATCAATATCAAAATCTTTACGCCAATTGTTTCCCCGGCAACGGTGCCAAAAATGCTTGTTGGTATTTCTTATGCACAATTAAAATATGAAGGATTCCGCAAGCGCACAGATACCATTGTAGCATTTTTACCGGGAGTATTCCAGGTATCGTTATTTATATTTTACCACTGGGAAACAATGGATTAAGACATTGATAGTTCACCATCATGTATCTACTAACTAGTACACCAACTAGACTAAAGTAACGGTAAATGATAGATGATAGGAATTATGCATATATGACACACACCGGAGAATTTATGATAAAAGAGTAGATAGCTAAAGTGAGAGGACAACGGGAGAGTTCAAGGTTCCTAAATACTTCTCTATTACTTGGGTTCTATAATAACTGATTTATGGAAGGTAAAGCAATCACACTATAACACTTCGGGACATCAGAACACTAGTCACGGAAAGGGGTGAAAAAGGGACTAGGAAGCTCCGACTACGGTCCTACAAACACCAACCCTAACATAGTGGAATACGCCGGCCGTCGTGGCTGTCACCACCAGGGCTACCACAACTATAGGTTGGACTGGGTGTAATCTCAGGTAACCTATAGCCTAGACACCATGTCTACACTAACGATTACTACTCTAATCACATATAATAACTAGAGCACCTAACACAGGCGGAAATCCTATGCTAAAGTATAACAACTATACTAACCATTCAAATGTAATGCATAAAAGTAAATAGAGAAGATAAAATATATTAAAGCATAAGTCTTACAAGAATAAATACAAAGATGTACCAGAACTCTGAAGACTTCTCCGAAGACTCATCCGGAACCCGGGCGTAGCGCCGCTCTCCCTAACTCTCAACTAAAACTAATCTACGACATTGGAAAGTCTAGCCCTAATTCTCTAGAGATGAGAGGTCATCCATTCGAGGGACGCCTCTATATCTCCATAATAATGTGGTGCCCTTAGGGAGGGGGTCTACTTCTTTATTTATAGTCTAGAAAAGCCTCCACCTCTTCTGGACAGGCGATGTTGGGCCAAACCGACTTCGGCAACGGTGGAGATGTAATCCCTAAGGCGGTAGGAGGCCGTCCATCGAAGCGGGCCACGAATGGGCTCCGGATGGCGCCGGACGGCCCCACCCTGTAGCAGGTGGGCCCCACCTTCGGTTGGTCGCCTTCCCGTGTCTTCTAGAATCTTCTAGTGTTGGTTTCGGTGTAGAATTGATATCTTTTGACTCGAACTCCGAATATAGCAAATGATATGTCCGTTTTGATCGTCTCGACGAGCCCGTCGCAATGGTGTAGTCCAATTCCTTATTTGAGATACTTTTATTTTATATAAAATTAGAGATACCTGCAAAACGATCAAGAACAACACAACTCGTGGAACTCGTTAGAATCAAACCCTACAACTATGTTTTATGGTTGATATTATGTTATATTGAACAATAGTTGATGGTAAAAATAGGCGTTAAGGACCGTCAACACAGATCCTGCTCTGCAAAAGGAGAAAAACAACACTATAAGTTCAAAATTTCGCCAGTACAGGGAGGTTATTTCTAAAACCCGCCAAAATAAAGAATAAAGTAACTGATTAGTTACGCAATTTGAAACTATAATTCAGTCGTCAAAATAAAGAATAAATGTGGCAACATAATTGAAGCTGCTGAACACCAAAGTGTTTCAAATTGGAGCAATTAGGAAGCTTGCTTCTTCAAGTTCCTAATTATTGACCTCTATAAATAGGAATAGGAATTTTCCGTGTCTACTGAGTTGCTGTCTTTCTTTCAATTATCTGTAGTCATAGCTTAAGCTTCCAAAATATAACCATTTCTAAAAAATTATATTACTTCACTTCTGTCATCTAATGTTCTTCTTTGAGGATATTTTCTATGACCTGTTGCTTGGCCTTCTTCTTTGGTATCAGCTTTGTGGAACTATTTTTGTTTTCTAACATAAAAGGAGTGAAACCAGTGCAAAGCCGTGGAGCTCTATCAACTCTTTGTATGGTCGGCACCAGCATTTTGGGCACCACTTGGCAAATGATTCTTTTGGTATACTCACTTGCAAGATATTATTGATATGGCGTTTGGATGCTGGGCTAAGGAGGAGCCTCTGTTTGCTAGAACTGCATGTCTTGCTTTGCAGAGACTACCAGTGGAAGACAAAGGCAAGTTGATTAATACCAATAGTAGAATATTTGCTGCATTGCAAGGTTGGATAGGGAGCTGCAGATAAAGCTATAAGCACCATCTATACCCTACAACCTGCACCTAGAATTTTTGCTACTGAGACTGCAAATTAGTCCCTCAATTTTGTATTCAGTGTTTTAGGAATTGAGGATGTGTCCAATGAAAATGAAACTTCGAATGATGCCTCTCTGTCATCAGTATCACCTTCAAAGCAGGTTAGATTTCTTTTTTTAGCCATATAGCACTAAATCATTTGGCGCACGGTGAGAATTCTGTTAGGCAAATTCAGAAATAGAAACAGAAGAATGAAAAGTATCAGCCTCCCACTACTGAGGATCTCAATCTGACGTGTTTTAAAGTTTGGAGGTAATTCACGCTTGACATATAAAAAAAAGAACAACAACAAGTCATCAATCACTTTGTCTTTTTTGGCACGCACCACAGTCACCGGGGAAGGAGGATGTGGAGGAGAGTGTCTATCTGATTTTATCAAATGAGAAGGGAGTGAAGGAGAGGAGGGAATGATGAAGGTACTCAGTCTTCTTGGTGTGCGCTATCGTGGTGAGCCAGAGAGGAAAACATCCAGGACAAGGACATAACTGTAAGATCAGGTCACCTCTCCCGCAATGACTGCGACTACAATTTGGGGTTCGGGGGAGCTCTAGAAGAGGGGGGTGCGTTTCCTAGAATTGCCATAAAAGCATGTCATATAGTTTGATTGATGTTTATTTTGGCGGATTTCAACAATGCTGCATTTTGTTCATTTTGGTGGATTTCGGCATGCCTTATATAGTTTGATTATTTTGTTTCCACTTATATTGATGCAAATTAATAGATCATGGGTTGCTTTAACATCATTTGAAAATCTTTATTGAAGCAAATTGAATTAGTGTAGTTTTTTCACCCGTAGCAACGCAGGCAATGGCTAGTCATTTCTCATTTCCCATTCCACAAATCCAAACATAGGATACAATTTCCCTTCACTCATTTCCCTTCCCCACCTCATATTTCCCAAGATTCAAACGCACGTAATTAGGGGTTAAAAGATTTGGGGGAAATTGATTCGGTGGTCATACCTTTGCTTCAAGCAGGGAGAAGTACGGAGGGAGCTAGGGAACGTTGGTCGCCGGAGATGTGCGCAGACCGAGTGTGTGGAGGAGAGCCCGAAGCAGGCAGGGGAGGGGCGCGCCACCTTGCTTTGCGGCTCGGCCCAAGCGGGGAGCCGGGGCAGCCGCAGCGCCGCGCGACATCTGTAGTCGGTAGAGCTGGCGTCCGTGGGGCGGGTGGGGGTGGCGACGCCGGCGGTGGCGGGGCTTGGGTGGCCACTCTCCCGGTCGCGAAGTTCGCTGAGGAGAGGAGCCGGGCGCCGATGGGGGACGACAAGCGACACGAAGAGAACGGCTCGGTTCGGGTTTTTGTTTTTTTGGGATATACGTCAATTATATGCCTTGTTTGTGCACGGAAAGTTTGCGCAAATGTGCCTACCCGGTAGTACGGTTTTTCACCGGCACGACCGGTCCCCGAACGGTAGTACCAGCGATACATAGCGGTACCAACGGTAGTTCAACCGGCGCCAAATGGGAGCGTGCGCAGATTGACCTACCGGTGCCGCCGGTGTTTCATCGAACTACCGATTACAACCGGTACCACCGGTACTACTCGGTTAACAGAACAATATGGATTTATATAAATTTTTGGTGATACCTAAAACATAAAAGTCTTTGGGTTTAGTCCATTTGAAGCCTAAGCTCTCACGAGGATGATATCGTGATGCATATGACAAGTCCACTAGTGTTGCTCGGCGGCCTGCTACTGCATACCCACTTTGATGCATGTCTCTATTGCCCGATACACTTTGAACATCTACTTCTCTTCTCTCGCATAAAACAAGTACCTCCGCCATGACTCGATGACTCGGCTCTGCTTGCTTTTCTCAACACACAAAGCCTATCAACAGATCATACCCATACTACTCTGCTAAAGCTAATTGCACTGGCAAATGAACTCTCCACCACTTCTAACAACTCTGAAATTGCTACTATCTAAACTACTATTCTCCTCTCCTTGACTTGAATCATCGAGAACTGCCCCTGAACTCTCGTAACACCTCCATAGGAACCTTTCTTCACCTCTATCGAACTCCACTGGTACAACCAGCTAAACTACAGTAAACACATGTACCCATCAACCTTTCAATACCCTCTACATCTAGATGAAAACTGCAACTTCCTTTCTATGAACCACTGCACCCATCACAGCCATCTCTTCCTCTACAACTCCAGATCACCACAAATATATCATCGCAGGCAAGGACATTTCCAACACCACACATATATCATCGCAAATACAAATATCACAACCATTCATCACAAATATATCACAAGGTCACCACCATAATTTTAAACACAACTTCAAATACAACAAGTTCACATACATCACAAGTTCGCAACATAAGTTTACAAGCATAAGTTCATAACCAAGCTGGTCGCAGGGAATTCACAACCAAAGTTCACAGAAATGAAACTACAAGTTCGAAAACATCACAAGTTCACAACCGAAGTTCACAACCATAAGTTCACAACCGAGCTGCTCACATCGAATTCACAACCAAAGGTGACGACAATGTTATGACAGGATGGGCAAGTAGTCGTGGCATCAGGCACAACTTTCTCGAGTGCTTGCCGCGTCCATAGTGTCTCCTCATCTTTGGATTTAGTATTACTAGGAGCTGCAAAGGAGGTGTGTGTTAGGAAAGAGACGGCTGCACAAGTTCTATTGTTTTAATTGGAAAGTGTTATACATAAGGATTGAAGTTCAACTAAATGTACCGTTCAGCCGTGCCCTCACGTTCGGTGAGAGACACATGGTCCTCATCTTCTGGCTGCGTCTCCAGAACCACGGTACTACCTGTGCGTTGCTCAACACGTAACGGCGAATCTTCTCCTGATGAATCGGAGGGTGATTCATCAACCACTGCATGACGCGTCCATATTAGCATACCTCGTTGCTGATGACCTCCTCCATTTCCACCCCCTCCATTTTCACCTCCTCCATGAGAAGGCCCCGCAACGTCGTGGTTATTGGGATGTGGGAACAGTGCGTAGCGGATTCTCCCTGTTACAATATGAGTGACAATTGTTAGAGGGAACATTGTAACATTAATAGAGCAAGGTTATGTGATAAGTGCAGTTACCATTTGGGCAGCGCCGGATTCTCCGTTCGTCTTCCTGAGCCGTTGGTGGTGGAGGGTCATCTACAAAAACCCAAATAGGCCATATGTACAGGACCGAAGCAGGAAGTCTTCGGTGGATGGCTACATGTACAAGGTTAGGTATAGCTGCTCTTGGTGCATATGTGGACATGGTAAAGGAGACCTGACGTGGGTTGAACTCGATGTCTTGAACAAAACATATGTTCATGAAGATTCTCCGTACCACATATGGCAAGCAAAGATGCGGTGGGATTCTAGATATCGTAATCCTGAGATGTTCGTTGTAGGTATGCTCTAGCGGTAGACGTGTAGCTAGTGTGTTACCAAACGGTATGGTGTCATCGAAGAGTACTGGAGTGGAACCATAGTCGGGTGTCCATGGAAGGATACAGAGAAATTGGTGTCCAACTTTAAGTTGTGTTGCGTCCATGATGTCAGTGGCTTCGGTGAGGGATCGGGTTTTCACTAGGAAATCAGACATATGTCTGCTGATATTGTCTAGCGGGATAAGGACATTAGTTTGTCGGTGTATTATTCTTGTATGCTTTCCGGATCGATATCATAGGGTCCAACTGGAGGAGGAAGGTCGGAGGTTGGATTATGTGGAGGACCCCGACAAGCACTAAGATGCCTTCAAGCTCATTAGTCAAGGTGATCTCAGACTCATCAAGGATTGTGAGGTGTGGATAGTGGAAATGCGCCATTCTCCTGCATATTAATCGTACAAAAGACTATAAATTCACAAACATCGGCAAGAAGAAATTATTTGAAAGCAAATGTGTGATATAGTGGACGATAAGTTATAACTACCAAGTGTACCATAACATTTAACAAATCCATAATAATAACCAAAGTATAAGTTGGAGACATAAATAATTAAGAATTATTAGAAAACAATTACTGCTACTATAATATAGCTCTACGACCTCGATTGATGATGTCCTCTTCTTTCACTAGACTAAAAAATTTCCTCTCAGTAATGTAATTAAGCAATATTCATCACCCATTTTATTCCTTTGCTTGTTATTCACAAAATTCATCGTGGAAAACACTCTTTTAACATGAGTAGTGGCTACGTGAAGAATTAGCTCCAACTTAAAAAGCTTGTAAACAATAAAATATTGTTCATGTTTTTGTGTGTCAACAAGTTTAACAGAGAGTTCATATAGGTTCTCGAAAATGTTAAACCTTCCATCTCTATGAATTTTGTTACACCTATGCCGGCACAACTAATCCCTAAAAAAATGTCGGCACAACTACCACTCCACCCCACCGACTACATCAACAAGTACTGGCACATTGCGCGGATCTGCCGTCTACATTGCCACCACCACCACAAAGAGGGAAGGGAAGGGGGGATGGTATACGTGCCGCTGGAAAACAGCGGGACTGGGGGGGGCGCGGGGAAGGCGGGAGGCAGCGTCTCCGGGCAGCGGCAGCCACTCCCCTTCTTCTCCTCCTTCCCCGCTCGGCTCGTTCTAGGTGGCGCGGCGGTGTGGGGGCAGTGGGGGAAGGGGGGAGGGCGGTGGCGGGGCGTGGGGGCGGAGACCGCCCGGTGGCACGTGGTAGGGCGGTGGTCGGCACGGATCCGGGCGTGTGGGGGAGGCCGGAGCGGGTGAGGAGTGGGGCGGTGGCCGGCGCGGGTTCGGCGAGTAGGGCGGAGCGGGAACGTAGGAGATGTGGATAACACGGCGAATTTGGTGGTGACCGTTTGGAGAGGAGGGAGACGACAATTTATACAAACCCGCAAACCCTATGCTTTTACGCGGAAAGGTTTTGCGCAAATGAGCCTACCGGTAGTACCGGTGTTTCACCGGTACTACCGGTGATTAACGGTAGTACCAGAGGTAACTACCGGTACAACCGGTAGTTCAAAATTCAAGCCAAATTAGAGTGCGTAGATTTGACCTACCGGTACTACCGGTGTTTCATCGGTACTACCGATCATAACCGGTACCACCGGTGCTACTCTCGTACGTGCACACAGGGCCAAGGTCGTCACTTCTGCTTCTGTCTTTGCTCCTGGCGCTGGTAGTTTCTCTCACCGCCGTCACCGTCGATGCCATGTGCCGTCTCTTCCTATGGCACTATGCGAATGCCTCTCTACTGTGTTCAAGAAGATGGCCGGTGACACCACCGTGTTGGGCGAGCGAGTTGGAATCGTAGTCGGAGTTGGAATTGAATCCAGTGAAAAGCCAAAGACTAGCATGGTTAGCCAATAAAACAATTCAAATTCTCGATCAGAGCATGTTAATGAAGAGTAGGATTGTTTCTACAAATTGAGATGAGATATAGTAGGGTGAGGATTCATGATCCAGCAAGCAGTACGAACATCATGGAGCATACATGATCCGGCAAGTGGGTAAATTGAGGTGATGTCTTATAATTTAGTAAGCTGCCTTGGGTGGACTTATAAGAAAATGTGTCTAGTCCAAAGTAGTTAATTTTTCAATCATACTTTCAAGCATTGGAAATTGATTATATTAGTTAAAAGCAAAATCTTGCTGAATGAAAACCTAGTATTCAGTAACTAGATTTATTATATAGGCCATGCCCATGAGGCAACTAACAACCATGTTATACCTGAGGACTTCTACAACAGCAGAGTAATAAATAAAAAGAGACATTAGCATAGCATTATGCTCAAGAAGGCAACGAGACATAGCAGCAGGTGTCAGGTGATAAGATATTCTCGCCTAGAGGGTTGTTTGTTAAACAAAGGAGGAAAAAACCTAGCCAACATGGAGGACTGTTGCAAAATTAGTCACATGGATTGATCATCAGCAATTTACTTATTATATTGTAACAATGTCTTGTTCTATTTGTTTGTCCCGTTGCAATGCACGGGCATATTTGCTAGTATATAGTAGAAAGGCGTGCTCTCAAGCGGCGCACATCGGTATTTTTTTCAGGAAGAATATTTGCATTTTCTTTGTAGCGAAGTCGCCCGGGTGAGTTATCGTCGATCCAAAGCAATCGAGCTAAGTCGCCCGGGTTTCTTTCAAGGAGCTTGTGCAACTTTAATGTTTTAAATAATTTTTTGGTGACAAGCATAATATCATGATGCGTATGACAGGGATATATCACATAATGATAAGTAAGAGATCATAAATGGTTTTGATAGAAAGAAAAGGACTTAAAATCATGATAACCATTGTTATACTACTCCATACTCATTGCTTTACATTTTGGACAAGGTTTGTGTCAAACATTGGGAACATAAACTAGCAATAACTTTTACAATATTTAGTTTGAAAAGGTAAAACTTATATGTATAGATTCATCTTGCAGCCTACTTTTATAAAAGTAATTGTATTTTTAATTTTTCTTATATATTTCGATAAAAATGATGGATAAAGTTAGGTCATGGAGAACGTGTCCTTGTCCAAAACGTCAACTAATATGAGTATGGAGGGAGTACAACAAGAAGCATCAACATGATATCAAATAGTAGCCACCACAACATGATCAAACAATAAGCATAAGTGTTTAGCCTACAAGCATCCATCACATAGTAGTTCTTGTTCACCACACATAGTTCAAAGACAATATATAGAGTTATTACAGGACATAATATAGGTACCAATTGCAATAAACATAAGCCTAACATCTATTACTCATCATCGTCATCGGACTCGCTGCTGTAGTCAACCAAGTGCCAGGAAGATATATCTCAGCAGCAGCTAAATCGTCCTGAGGAACTGAATCTGGGTACAGAGAACTTAGACTAGGAGCAGCACGGTCATCATGGTTGAAGCCAAGAAGACGAGAGAAGGTCATGTAGTCACAAGCGAAAGTGCTCCCCTTTTGTCATCCAATGTAAGACCTTCTCCGCAGAATCAATCCATAAAGTAGCCCGGAACCGACAAATGATCTCCTCATTCCATGAATGCTAAAAAGTCATAAGGTTGAGAAGCCTCCAACCATTAAGATCTGAAAGAAGCTGAGTCATCTCAGGGTGATCGTGTGCTCTGAGAGAAGAAAGCAAGAGACACTTGTGTTGAAAGATGGGTGCCTTCGAACCACTGCGACCCAGCTTGTAGAGAACGGTGAAGTAGTAATCAAATTGGAAACGTGACCAAAAGCGCTCTTCAAACATTGGGATCTCGACAAACTCATACGGATTCTCAGAGCGTTGAATCTTCAAGTCTTCCACCCTCTTGTTGTAATCCACGTACAAAGGAATAGAATAACCACCGTTGTTCCTTGGATTCCTCATCTGTGTACCGAACTGAGAATGTTGGGTGAGGATGCGATTCACTGTAGAAACACTAATCCACAGGGGCGAGGTACTCCCAAAGCGAGGATCAATTGCACGACCATGCAAATCATCGGTAGAGGGCAGCTGATTGCCCGCAACAACCGAATTTGTGAAGACGAGGGCGACAAGGACGACCCAAAGAGTTGTGTGGGGGGAGCACGCCGGGCTCCCTATCACCACCACCCTGGAGCTCCCACGGCCACTACCACGAGCAGCAAAGACGACCCACGAACAACGACCGGTCGGCCGCCAGCATTGTCACCACCTTTGTCTTTGGGACGGGCAGCTCGGGGGTTCTTCCGCTTCGGACTGTCTTCCGCATCCTACAACACAAACAAGGGCGAAATCAAGGTTTCAGACATGGTACAACACAAACAAAGAGGAATCATAATCTCTACCACTAAAAAGAGGTTACATTTTAGACACAAAACTAATAAGGAACTATTAGAATTGTTCAAAAATTCTAGCTTTACAAAATTTCTTTTTACTTCTTACTTTTGAAGTTAAAAACTCTAGGCTGAAGCATAAAAGAGAGAATCTCTCCTATTAAGACGAAACATGGTCATATGAATCATAAAACTTAGTCACTTAAATTTAAATATTTAATTATTTATATTTTTCCCTTTTATTCAGCTTGAGACATTGCACATACATTGTCTCAAATCATTCATGTTTTCAACTGTCTTAATATATGTGAGCGAGAAGTGAAAAACTTATGTGCTTTGAAGAGCCTATGGGTAAATGACCATGTTTTCAACCTGTCTTAATGTATGTGAGCGAGAAGTTTAGGCCTGGTGGTTGGTGTATATGTTGATGATCCGGTGATCACCGGTGCCGGCCGGCGGCGACATCAAGCTGTTCAAGAAGGAGATGGCTACAGCATTCAAGATGAGTGATCTTGGCCTGCTTCACTACTACCTCGGCATCGAAGTGAAGCAAGGTGCAAATGGCATCTCTCACTCGCCCAAGGGGCCTACATTTGTCAAGCTCCTAGAGAAGAGCGGCATGGCTGGCTGCAATCCCACCAAGTGCCAATGGACGACGTCTAAAGCTCGGCAAGTATAGCCTGAGCCGGTGGTGGACGCCACGCCTACGAAGCATTGTTGGGAGCTTGAGGTACCTGGTAAACACTCGCCCGACCTTGCATTTGCTTTGTTGGGTATGTCGGTCGGTTCTGGAGGAGCCACGGGAGGATAATCTTGCAGCGATCAAGCGAATTCTTCGCTATGTGGCGGGAACCAGCAGTGGGGACTTTGGTTTGGGGAGAAAGAAGGAAGATCGGGCTCGTAACAGGTTTCAAAGCAATGTGGAGGCTGATCGATTGGGTTCAGCGATGCTGACTTCATTTGGAGATGTTGATGCTAGGAAGAGCACAACCGGAGTGATCTTCTTTTTGGCCGAAGTCCGATCACCTAGCGTCTATATGAAGCGAGAAGGTGGTAGCTCAGTCCACCTGTGAGGCAGAATACATAGCTGCTGCAAATGCTGCATGTCAAGCAATTTATCGGGCTCGGGTGTTGTCTGAAGTGAAAGGAGGGACAGCAAGGGCACCAATGCTGAAGGTGGACAACAAGTCTGCAGAGGTAATCATAGAGATGATGATATTGAGCCAGTATCCATGATATGTAATGTGTCCATTGAATATCCATTAAAGACAACTTGTATTGATTGGCAATTATGTGAATTGTTTGTGGAACTCTTTTACTTGTATGGTTATTCTATGTTTGTCCCTGGTCGGAGTTCATGTGAGGACACACATGAATATTAGACCAGCACATGTATTAGTTGATGGCTATGTTTCACAAGCCATGGACATGGAGATGTCAAACTAATAATGTGGGCACATGTATGACATGTAGGCTGGACTGACCCAACAAGAGATTGTCTCTATACACATCATATACGTTATGTCCTTCGACCTGAGATTGTTGTATGTGCTCGAGATGTGTATCGACCTGCTTAGAAACTGACAAACGCTACTCCGTTACTGGGTAGCTATAAAGGAGGTCTTCGGGTTTGTCGAGAAACATGCTATGAGACATAGACAATCAAGATGGGACTTGCCCCTCTCCAATGAGAGTGATATCACTGGATCACTCAAGTGATTGGATCAACAAATGCATGGCCGTGCTTGGGTTAAGTGTTAACCCATGAGTTGAACCAAATATCATGAGGCAAGGGAGTAACATGTATGTGGTTGTGGTGGTTCGTCTGATATGATCATTTGCGTGCATATAGGAGTTGTCACGCCTTGCTAGAGGCTGCTGTCAACTATTGGGCGAGTAGGAGTACTCGGCCCATGTCTATGTGTGCGTGAACCCATAGGGTCGCACGCTTAAGGGGCTGGAAGCCTAATTCGGGTTGGACCCGAATTAGACAAGGCTTAGGGTTACTAATGGGCCTCCAACTCGGGAGCACATTAGGGACGCCTATATAAGTAGAGGGGAGGGGCGCGGCCAGAATCAACCACGTCTTTGGACTGCCGCCGTCGCCCTCCACGCTCGCGCCTTCGCTCCTCGCGGACCTAGCAGTCCGGAGGCGCATCGCTTCTTCCCGTACGTGTGGGACACCTCGGAGGCGCTGCATCTGGAGCACGAGGACGAACCGCAAGTGGTGGGAGGACTTGCTGGACGACCACGCAATCGCACGGCATCGCTTTGTGGCGTGTTCGACTACATCGAGTCGTCTTCCACTGCACCTACACGCCGAGTGGTATATCCGTAACCTATCTCTAGCAGTAGATCCTGGATTATGGGGCTTAAAATTTTTGATTTTTCGGCTAGCGTAGCATCCTCATAACCCTTCACAAGAACCCAGTACTCCATGGACAGAGCAAGCACATCGAGGTGAAGTATCACTTTGTGCGTGAGTCTGCAGAACAATGGCCTGATAAACGTGGATTTTGTCGAAGTGAAGAACAGCTAGGTGACATTCTGACAAAGGCTCTTGGCAGAGTCAAATTTCATGAGCAGCGTGCAAAGATAGGCATGCTTGATGTAAATACTCAACACAGCAAGGCATAGGAGGAGATTGTTGATTTTATTCCTTGTGTGCTGATTGTTCGTACCATTCCTAGATAGTAGCTAATTAGGCAGTAGCTAATTAGTAGCACGATCTGTGCATGTATCAGCCTGATTGAAAGGCTTGATTAGTTTCCTTGATTAGTATCAGCCTAGATGTGCATGTATCAGCCTGATATTAAGCATAGCAATACAACCAGAAAACGCTGCCAAGTTTGACAGCACCAAAACAAGACCGTGTACTGTGCTCGCGTGAGTTGTGTGTGTGTGTGTGTTCCTGGCCGTGACCTTGCCGGCGGCGCTGTTCGCGTTGTCTCTCCGGCAAGTTCCAACACTATTGTCTTTTCATAATTTTTTTTATCTCAAATAATGAACTGCTAATAGCTCTATCTAACAAACCTATTCATTTACGTTGACACTAATTGTAATCCTTTATTTGTTCAATGTTTATTGTTTATTGACACTAATTGTAATCCTCTATTTGTTCAATGTTTATTGTTTAAGCCACCAGTTTGAGTGGACCACTTCATCCTCAAATGTAATGGACAGTGATGTCACAGATGAGAGACCTTATCTATTTCTATGATCTTTTCAGTAGGAACTCATAATTTATTTAGTTGTACAAGGCTACCAGCAACACGACATCCTATAAGAGGATAGGTAACTTATTTTTCACATGCCTTTGCGATTATTGAAATCATTTCTTGAATCTTGACATAGGGAGTGCATAAAGAAAGATGGTGAACCTATGAGCGGTGCAGAATGCTCAATGCAGACTTCAGGTCAGGCTTACCTATTATTTCAGTGCAACTTTTGCATCTCTTCTCAAAAAATACCTGAAATATGTAAAACATTCTATTTTTCTAGCTCATATTTGTTCAGATCAGTGCATTTATGTGAGGGCCTCCGTACCTTGCATATATTAAATTATAGTGCTGAGTTATCTTCTTAAGAAATCATTTACTTCATAATATGTATAACGCACTAATGCTTATCTGTATTTTTTCGTTCAAATCGGTAATGGTTGCCTATTTTAGTTCTTTTCGTCTTTCTTGATTCTGTATTACTGCTTCCGGCCTCGCCATCTTCATTTTCTGGTTTGCATGTGAGCATGGCAAATGATATAGGCATGCTGTCTTTAGCTACTGGATAATCTTGCCAGAAAATTCAGCACCACTCTTGCATAGTCGATACAACTGTAAGTTCTTAACATCTCCAGGCACATTGTGGTGCACGCTGATGACATCTCAGACCAGAGCTATTAATAAATCGACACACTCAAGGTACGTGCACTTTTGTTCTTCTCTTATTAACCATCCTTCTTATACATTGCTAATTATTGCTTACTGTTTATATCTAATCTAATATCCACTCGAACAGATAGCAGGGGCCAACCCAAAGCAACCATTGGATGACTGAAGCTAAAAAGAAAGAAATGCTTTTATTGTAACAAGGATACCCTCCATGCTTTTCCAGATGGTACAATTAGTGCCATGTAATAATTTCTTCAATAGAGATCACATTCTGCATATGGATGACATCTATATTGATCTAATTATTGGCCACATAAAATTCTCCTTCCCCAATGTACAACTCTTGATATTAGATACAATGTATAATTTTTATTTGGGTTTTCTCAATATATAATAGCGAAGCTATGTGCACTCGACCCAGCAAATAAGCGCGGGGTGCCCACTAGTGGTTCTATACATATGATGAATACTCCTAATTCCTTCTATTGGTGCACTGGCTCAAGTTACAGTGATATTTTTGAACCAACAGGAATTCTGGAGCCACTTCCAAGCCAGGACTCGGCCACAAACACGAATGCTAATTTGAACTTCAAGTAGATGAAAAGTGCTATACTGGAGCATTTTCTTTTGACTTATTTGTGTAACATTATTTTTTGCATTATGAGTTCTATCTTCGGCTCTGGACCAGCAAGAAGCAGCTCATTATCCAAGAGGTAGATGATACTTATTTTGTGAACTGTTTAAGAGAACCAAATAGCAGAGTGCTCTACTCGCTAGCATTCACATACATCAATTTCTAATTTTTTTCTCTACCAAAAAATATTTTGACCAATTTGAAATAGATATATTTTATGGGTGATTTGATCACAGCTGTTGATTTAAGGCCTAATATTGTAAATCAAGTACTTGTTAGTCTTCTAAATCATGCATGGGCTACTGCTAAATGGTTGAGTTGATTTTTTTTTCCTACAAGAGTTGTGTTGTCTGTATACGCAATCCAGCAACAAGTTAAGTTTGTACTAAGTTATTTGTCTTTTGAGTTATTCTTATTAAGTTCTCTCAAAACTTGTAGCAGAAGTCTCTATTGCCATGTATCCATAGCTAGGTGTCACACGTATGTGTGGATTGCTAATAAAAACACTTAGCACAACCGGTTGGAAACAGCCGGTACCACCGGTGGCACAGTAGGGCGGCAATCGCCCAAATACCCCAAAATCGACCGCACAACTCACACATAAAGCATTCTACCAGCAACAATACTCTAAGGTAATGTAGCATGTGCAAGGAACGGCCTAGAACGAAGTACATTGGAAGATCGGAGAAGAACTCCATTGTACCTCGGTGGTTGAAGTGTAGAGGCAGAATCCTAGCGCCACGATGCGCCCCGGCGAGCCCCAACACCGCCACGTGTTCTTCTTGCGGGGGGGAAGGTTGACCTCAAAGATTGTGGCCAAGGTTTGGAGGAGGAGAGAGATCGGGAGGGGGGAAGGTGGCGGCGGCGGCGGTGGTACTTGCAACCGTCGGGTACGGTGGAGTGGTGGGGGAGAGTGGGGACAAAGCCGATGCGAGTGGATAAAAGGTGGGCCATGTTTTTAGGCCCCTTTGCCGAGCTGACGCCCAAGCTCGGCAAACGGTGACGGGCGGGCAATAGGGGCCAACCGTCTGCGGCGCTTTTGCCGAGAGCTGCGCTTTGGCAAAGACTCAATTCGCTGAGTGCTTCACTTTTTCCGAGTTCCTTACGCCGGCAAAGGGAAGTTTCGCCGAGAGCTTCTTACGCCGACGGTTTGCTCTCGGTGAACCTGTTTTTTGCCGGCGCCCGCTATTTGGCCGTCGGCAAAGCACCCTGCACTCGAAAACAAGCCTTTTCCCGTTGTGATCGCCGGTGTCCAGCATGCGGTCGCCGAGGGTGGCGGCCGAGCGGATGTGCTGTGTGCGATGAGCAGCCGCTGCTTGCACCCGCCCGGCTCGAAAGTGAGCGGCGGCGCGCCGTCCCGAGCCTACGCCGTCGGGGACAGGGTCGTCAGGGGCTGTGCGACAGCGATGCCTATTGTGACTTCTGGATGTGCTTTGGAAACGCACGGTAAAAGTTGGTCTTATTTGTGTTCTTCTGTAGTTTGATCCAATTATTACCTTTTATTTTACTTGTATTTTAGTTAATTTATTTAATTCTATGAGAAGTTTAATTATTTTTCCTTGAAGAATTTAACTAACGACCAGTTCAACCCTTTTCTGTAGACCGCTCTAGTTATCTTCCATGTTTATGGCATCTATGTTTGCCTCATGGCTCATTAATAGTGCAGAAGACTGAAGATTGTTAACATTGAGCGATGGTGGCCGGACAGTAGCAGTAGATCACACTAAGTAAATTTTAGTCCTTTATTTATAGCCCTGAGGACTTAGTGCAATCTTTATTTATAGCCCTGAGGACTTAGTGCAATCTTTTTAGTCCTAGTTCTTAACTGTGTAAGAGGTGACTAAATTTTGTTGCTTTTTTAGGATTTTTTGTTACTTTTCTCTTTCTCAGAGATGTTGTACAATTACGGATATGAGATGATGGAGACATATCCCTAACTATTATAGTATTATAAGCGGAGAAAGGTTTCTTGGTCCGATGACGCCCCCTCCTCTTACGATACAAACCAAACCAACATGGCATTATTTTGGAATGACATTTTCCCTTTTTTTCTTGGCCTCTCACACTTCATCTTATCTTTCCCTCTCCTACCACTATTAGAACTATATGATCTAGACCACCATAAACTACCACAAAAGCATTAAAAACACTTAGAAAGAAGCACAAAAGGAACATATAAAGGCGCATACCAACCTCCTATAACCACCTCACTCAAAGAAACCAAGATCAAAACCTTCCCCTTGAGAAATAGAGTTTCTTATTGAAATAGAGTTGTTTTTCACCATGTGAAAAATAAATGGATGAGCTCATGGAGGAAGAAGAGTTGGGTGGTTAAGTTGTATTTATAGCCTATCATTATGGGCAATGTAAGTTGGCCGCCTCCATTAATCCTATATTAATGGAGACAAATACCTTACGATGCCCATATCTATTCTATTAATAGTTTAAAAGAGATATGCATCTTAAGGTGTTCGTCTCCATTAATGGATGTATGATACTCTTTTTTTTTCAATTGCTTAAAAGAAGACAGGCATCGTCTTAAAATAGCCACCTCTGTTAGTGATTAACAAAGGTGGTGTGGGTTTTAGGCTAGGCTTGGAGAATGAGAGTGTTTATTCATTACAAAGTACGGAAATGTATATAAACCCGGACTGCCCGGTTATTTATTTCTCTAATGGTAGGTTATACACGCACTCGTGTGGTGCATATCGTTATTTCAGAAAACAAATCATTTGTGTGCACTACTAGTATTATAGTCGTAGCTTGAGACTGCTACGACATGATTTTTGTTATCGCTTACTATCTACTAACTTATCCCTGAATAATGTAATCTTGAAGGAAGCTTTTGCGCGCATGTATGTAGCTCGTGCTTCCATATATGTATATATGTTGTTCGTACTTTCTTTTACAAGTTTTGCACTGCCAGTTTACACCCTGCAGAAGCAGAACAACAAAAGATTGATCAGTCACCAAACAAATTTCAAAGGGATCAAGATCAAATTTCTCACAAACAAGGAAACTAAGGTTTGGTTTCGCTGCGTACTGGTTGTAATCGATGACGATCTTGCCGGCGTCGAGGTTGCCGATGGCGGCGAAGGCCTCCTGGGAGAGGTCGAGCGTGGCCTGGCATCCCGGAGACGGGCAGCGGTCGACGATCTTGACGGTGACGGAGCCGCCGTTGCAGGGGTTCGGGGTGGCGTTGGTGCCCCCGACGCAGGACACCTGGTACATCCGCCCGCACGCCGCGCCGTTGTCCCACAGCCCGTCGCTCGCCGCCGCGATCATGGTGCCCTCGTCCTGGAAACCGTAGCACGCCGACGCTGCGTACGTGCAGAAGACACCACGCGTTTCATGTGTAAATTCAAGAAAAACAACGTGATATGTTGCCACCATGCAGAAATGTTCATGATGTGTAGAGGCTAGTAGAGCTACGCACGAGTGTAGACGGTGTAGTAGGTGGCGGTGCCCTGGTCGGCGAGCGACGCCGAGACAAGGCAGCCGAGCAGGGCGGCGACGAGCAGAACGATGGCAGCAGCCTTCGCCATGGCCGGCAGCAGGTTGATGCTAGCTGCTACTCGATGCAACGGCTCCTTTTATTTGCTTGGTGTTTGAGTGGCGATTGAGGCCGATATGGAGTGGCGTATTTATATGAGGACACACGTGGAAAATCGTGGCTGATGCATGGAAAATCCAGGAGATGCAGTGTGTGCTGCACGCCTATCCATGATGAGACCGACCTGCCGGTCGACCTGGAAAAGTTTTGGCTCCATGCCGATCGATGTTGCGGTCAGAAGAGGATAGTTCGGCCGCCGGCCGGTCGCTGTGGCTGGACTTGCAATGTCCAAATTCTTACATGTCTAGCAAGTCAAATTTTCGGCAACTGTACGTTTCAGAATATGCCTCCAATTCATTAGCATGTACGCAGACGAATCCGAGTTTCTACCGGCCGGCTGCTATTTTGCGCCGTTGGCTTGAGCTCTATCTGGTGCCGGCCAATAAAATCCAACGAGATTAATTTGTTTTCCATCTCTGAGAAGGCAACTTGTGCAGCATGCACGCATGGACGTACAGGGACGGATATTGACTCAAGTAAATCCGGTGAAAACTCACGAACGAATGGGTCTGGACTCGTGGCCGCCGTAACGTTGGACAATATATAACAACCCGGCCAGTTCCATTTCCAGAGAACCAAATATCTGGCGGCGCTGTACTTTGAAGTCCAAATGCTGCTGTGGCATAGCGTATGCGGCATCTGCTTCTCAAGTACTAGTAATTTTGCACGTTGCATATTTTGTCTGTAATTTTTCAATATATAGTTTTCACTATACTCCCTCTGTTTCAAAATAAGTGTCGCCGTGGGATGCGTGCCATAAATTTGACTTGATTTGTAGAAATATGTGTAATATTTATATCTTCAAATAATTTTGTTAAAAAACTAGATCCAAAGATCTTTCCGATGATACTGATTATGATACTAATCGATGATATTTAATATTTATAAAAATTGCCGGTATTTATTTCTTGGGAAGCGAAGCGACAGATATTCTGGAACGGAGGGAGTCACTAGTACACAAAACAATTTTAGGTATTTTATTTTTTTTAGATGCGGGTAATAAGCCAGCCACCTCTAACTACTGAAAACTCGAATAGTTCTGTCGGGTACACAAAGGTTATTGTTTTACAGAGATGGTCAGCATGTCCACCTCCAAATTTCGATTAATAAAGACGAACACTTTAAGATGTCACGAAAATCAATTGAGACTAGCACCTTAATATGCTAAGTCCTCTCAGAACTTGAAGTCACAACCTACTGCTTAGAAATAACACATCGTCCTTACCACCGCAACACATACTAAGTAATATATACTTTTCTGTTTTTTATAGATATTTTGTAACTATATATTGAATATTTTTGGCTACTAAAGAAGAGACAAGACATGAAGCACACTAAAAGGAGAAGCAAAAGAAAACCGTCTTTATTCGTAAGCCCTAAAAAACTACTTGACATTTTATTCACAAGGACCAAAACATGGCCCCAAAAACGCAACTAATAAACAAGCACATGCATGCTAGTCACCGTACCACACATGACAGTTCCTTCAGTTCTCGCTCTTTATCACCTTCCGGAACCATCGAGTTGAGTCCTTGGGGTACCGAACGAATGTGTTTCGGTCCACGTATACAAGTCCAAATTTGGAGGTGTATCCGAGCCGCCACTCGAAGGTGTCCAGCAGTGACCAGGCAAAGTACCCGAAGACATTTGCACCATCTCGTATGGCACATAGGAGCTCATGAAGGTACGTCTGGAAGTATTCTATCCTGAAGTTGTCATACAGGGCACCCGGCAAAGTTTCATTTCCTGGTTGGTCAATTCCTGGGAACATAGATCATGATTAAATTTTGTATCAAGATTATATATATTCAGGCTTTTGAGATTTGTATTGTATCACAATAATAATGTTACTGTTTGTTTTCTGGCAATTGAAGAAAGAGGTGCTGGGATTTGGTGATCTACATACCGTTTTCGCCGACGAGCATGACAGGGTTGTTGAACTTCTCCTTTGTCCAGACGAGAGCCTTATAGAGCCCCCATGGAACAACGTAAAGCCAATCCGAGTATGCCTGCATAGTTTTTTTACATATCATAAAGTCATTGCATATATAGGTTGTAACTCTATTCATTTTCAGTCAAATGTGACTATATATCGGCGATAAATATGTTACCCTTTTTCCAATGGGCACGCCATCTCGCTCATCTGAAAAGATGATCCAGTAGTGTGTTAGCAACATATGTAAATAAATAAATAAGCATCAAGTAATAAGAGATGGTTTTTGCTTAGTAGTGCATGTTGAAATGAATAACCCTACATGAAATTTTGGCATGCCAATCGTTTCGATAGCTCGTTTCTGTCTCGTTGACGAAGTTGCTGGCGTAATACGACGTATAGTGGTTGATGGCGATGTAATCTGCTGAACCTTTCACCATTGCAGACTGCTCGAAGGTGAAATTGGGCAGCCTTCCCATCACTATCTTCTCCATCGTCTCCGGGTAATGGCCGTAGGTGATTGGGTGCAAGAACCTGCAAACATATGTAGTTGAAACAGATGTATGTGGTTCAGACCAGACATCACAGCACAACCATTACATTCATGTTTTTGATGGTTGTGTAAGGTTCATCACCAGCCAAGGGTGAACATCCTAGCCCGGTGCGCCGCGTACTCGTCCTCGATCGACTTGGTGAGCGGCTCGTACCAGACGAAATCGAGCAGGATGCCAATCTTTCCACCCTGATGACCCTGAAACAATTGAATTTTTGGCATCAGCATGTGTACGTGGTGTATATGCAAACGAGAACAAAACTGTGAAATGCATCATGTAGTCTATAGAACCGAATGAGAGGAATTATATATATTGCTGCATTGGGAGGTCGATCACTAGCCTTGTACTTCTCGCGGTATAGCTTGACAGCAGCAGCATGTGCTAGGAGAAGGTGATGACCGGCGATGTACGGCTCAGTGGCGGAATTGCCGCCAAAATGGCAACCGGTGCATCTGGCAGGGGGGAAGAAGGCGTCTCCGTAGCCATGGCTAGCCATCATCCTGGGCTCATTGATGGTGAACCAATTCTTCACCTTATCACCGTATGTCTTAAAGCATAAATCTGCGAATGCTGTGAAATCAGGCCTGCAAAAATGGTATCCATAATGAGAAAACAAATCCAAGTCAACATATATATGTGGGTATATATATATATATGAGAATCAGAGATCTAGTTATTCTAGTCAGAACTCAAACAGAACAGGAAAGACTGAAACCATACAAGTGAACTTAATTTTACAATAATCAATGGATCTCTGATCCAATGGTAGCTAATTATCGAAGCAGGATAAGGTCCATTTTGTAATTGAGGGCTGGAAGCAGGACTCACACCAACATTTCAAGGTTGTAAAATGGGATTTTGTCTATGAAACAACCCTGGGTTTATTTTGTACTTTTACTGCCAGAAAAAGATGGCGCATATATCATGAAGACTTACACAATTCTGGGGCTTAGCCAGCCATTGTACTGGTCTTGCAGCACCTGAGGAAGGTCGTAGTGGTAGAGAACAACATAGGGAGTAATATCTGTTGCACAACAAATTAAACAAGAAAAAAAAAAGACTCGTGATCGAGTGTCATGCATGCCCACAAATCTGAAACGCGGAGGAATGAAATTTAATGTGAAGAAGATCAATGTTATTATTAGCTAGCATCACGTACGGTTCGCCAACAAGTAGTCGATAAGCCTGTGGTAATAGTCTATACCATCCTTGTTGATCCTCCCAATTCCACCTGCATTATACATAACATTTCCCCAAAAAAGGAAACCAGAGCCATGCATGTTACTGCTGTGAAATAAGTTAAACCCTCTCTATATATATTGGAGCGAGTATATATGAATAATCAACGAGTTCACTTCACTATATTGTGATTTTGTAAGTTGTGACTATATGTATGTTTAATTTCAGCACATACTGGGGAAAATACGCGACCATGAGATCGAGAAGCGGTATGCGTCAAAGCCAACCCGGACCATACTGTCCACATCGTCCTGCATTTTGCCACAAAAAAAAAAAAAAGAAACAAAACTACTGATCAAATGGATCAGAAATCAGCAATCAACACTATTCAGACATTTCGCTTGACGAACCATGTAGCGATTGTACTCGTCGACCGTCACCTCCGCGGTCGCGTTATCAGGAGTGGCCCCTGCCCAATTCAAGCACAAACATTGTTGCATCCATCCAAAGATGACGACGGCATCGATCAGAGAAGCACCAGGTGATGATGAAATGAAACGAGACGATGGCATGCATGCATCTCGACTCCATCGATCTCACTCACCTGGATACTTGAGGAAGGTGTCCCAGATGCAGGGGCCCCGGCCGTACTTGTGCGTGTTCCCCTCCACCTGGTACGCCGACGAAGCCGTCCCGAAGACGAACCCCGGCGGGAAGCTCTTCCTGGTGAGTTCGTCGTTCACCCCGGCGGCGGGATTGTTGCCATGGGCTCCGAGCGCCAGGGAGAGGAGGAGGAGGAGGAGCAATGGCGGCATAGCAGCAGCAGTCGCCATGACGGATCCGAGGATCGGACAGTGGTGAGAGCGAGTCTGAGAGACTCAGCAGAGGTGCGCTATATATGGAGACCGGGGAGCGGAGGGGACGCGATCCGGCAGCGGCATGCAAGAGCAGAGCTGAAATCGTGCTGCTGGATTTGAACAGGCCAAGGCTAAGAGAGAGGAGACTGTTTCTCTTTCTCTCATGCGCACGTAGCTGCATGCGTGGTGAACTGATCCAACACTCTTCCCGGTAATTGTGGAGCGACGCATTGTGTATGTGTGTGTACTCTCTCGTCCTGAGCCACCAGTATGTTAATCTCGTGTTGTTTTTTCTTTTTGTCGAAGTTTTGGAACGTAGGGTGGTGATAATATTGGTAATCGACATTAGTTTGATCAGCTGGTCTGTCGTTAATATGCATGTTAATTACTTGGTGGAATGGGAGTGGGCCACTTTTTTTTCGCGACCGGGTTGAATACTATTTTTCATTAAAAGGGAAGCAAAGTCACTTGGACAGTCTAGTATGTCATGGGAACACTTTTCGTGGTTTTGAGTTTGTGTCTGTCACCCAAACACAATGGAGGCCTTGTCAAACATATAAGATTTTATAAAAAAAAATGATAGGTATATACTCCCTTTGTCAAGAGGCCTCGTCAGACATATAAGATCAGATAAAAAATAATAGGTATGTACTCCCTCCCAAAAAGAAAAGACATTCTTACTTCCCATGTGTAAGAATGATGAGTGATTTTCAAGAGATGATCTAGCTTTGGTTTAGTTTTGAGACTAACCATTACATGAGTTGGTGTATATGCAATATGGCTTTTGTCTTCTGATGTGTAGATGCTGAGCATTGAGGCAGTCAGCGGCAATGGAGAAGGTCAAGCGAGTCCGTCTCTCGATAGACTGGGGTTTGTGAATGACGGACATGGAGGCTTGGACCAAAGGGACCAAGGTTTAGAGGATGGACCATGGACGGCTAGCACTTGACGATGACAAGTGTACATGTGAAGATGGGGTAGACGGTGTTGACCAAAGTCAAGCTAGTGATTGACCAAGTCAAGGTCGATGCACCAGGATTTGGTGATCACGCGGTTGAGGACGAGCAGTGATACGCATCGAGATCATGGAAGAGTAGCGGATACGAAACTCTAGCTGGGTTTGGTAGTTTTGGCCTCAAAACAGCGGGTGACAAGTTTGTCGGGTTTGGGACCCAAAATCCGGGAGACGATCTTGAGGCAGGATGTGGCATCATCAGAGAGGTTGCGGCGAGGTGAAGCTTTATCGTGAAGGGCTCGTGGTCGGCCAATGCAAGAAACTCAACTTGGATTATTATGTCCCTATGGTTAAGTGATCTAGGAAAATATTTAGGGGTAATTTTAGAATGTGTAATAGCCCTATAAATAAAGATAGAGGCTGTCTCAGACTTCGGTCACCTTGGGTTTTGTCCGATCTAAGTTCGTGTGCTTGTTTGGTGTGATTCTACACGTGTTATGACCCTAAGGAACACCTCTAGCCACTGGTTCTGCCACATTCTTCACGATTGATCTTTTGCAGAAAGTTTCTAAACATCCTAAGGAAGGTGCAGTGTGTGCAAGTTTAATTTTGAGCTCTTTCGGACTTTGTTTGATCGGATTTGACTTTCTTTTCTCTCTTTGGTTTGGGCTGCTGAAAACTACAAAATAGGCTAGGCCGAGTTGGCATATAGCCAGGCTTGAACAAGATTATGTATACAATAAATCTGCCAACATAATATACAATGCTTGAACAAGATTGTGTATACGTCCAATTTATTCATTTAGTATCTAATAATATTACAACCTGCATTATTATTTTTTCCCTTTAATTTTTCGTACACACAAGAAGCAGGAGAGCCCGTATTTATTTGTTCCAATCCAATTTTGACGTGCTTATTATTACCGGCCGGCAAACTTATTCCTGATAACCATGAAGCTCATATAGCTCCTAGATCCTTTTTGTGTTTCGCCTGCTCTTTCTATTACACCCTGCAAAACAACACATGAATAAATATTATTTTTTTGATAACGTGCAAAAAGAAACTAAGGCCTTGTTTAGATTGCGTAAAAAGTTAAAAAAAATTTAACTTTGCAACTGTAGCACGTTTCGTTTGTATGTGACAAATATTATCCAACCGTGGACCAACTAGATTCAAAAGATTCGTCTCATGATGTACTACTAAACTGTGTAATTAGTTATTTTTTACTTACATTTAATGGTCCATGTATGCGGATTAAACTTGATGTGATGGAGAGAGAGTGAACAAATCTGGAATCTAAACAAGGCCTAAAAAACAGCACTTGGGATTGGAAGGTGCCGAAGCGTGGCGCCGCGTGCGTACTGGTTGTAGTTGATGAGGATCTTGCCGGCGTCGAGGTTGGCGATGGCGTTGAAGGCCTCCTGGGAGAGGTCGAGCGTGGCCTGGCACCCCGGCGACGGGCAGCGGTCGACGATCTTGACGGTGACGCTGCCGCTTTTGCAGGGGTTCGGCGTGGCGTCGTTGGTGCCGCCGGCGCAGGACACCTGGTACATCCGCCCGCACGCCGCGCCGTTGTCCCATAGCCCGTCGCTCGCCGCCGCGAGCATCGTGCCCTCGTCCGTGGATCCGTAGCACGCCGTCGCTGCAGAGCACACGTACGGTGATGTGATGGCCAGCGAGACAAGTAGCTAGAGGCCTAGAGCGACGCACGGGTAGGGTAGCCGGTGTAGTAGGTTGCGGTGCCCTGGTCGGCGAGCGACGCCGAGACGAGGCAGACGACGAGCAGGGCGGCGACGAGCAGAACAACGGCGGCAGCTTTCGCCATGGCCGCGAAAGCAACTAACTAACAGCTCTTCCTTTTTTGTTCTAGAGAGACGAAGAGATGGCCGCCGGTGCTATCGTGTTGTTCTTGGTGTACTACAAGTGGCGTTGCTAAACAGGGTATTTATGGTAAGGAAGGGAAGGCAGATGTCAATATGTGCACGAGCACGGGCGTGGAAAATCGTGCCTTACGGGAAAACCCCAGGAGAGGAGTTTTGGTCCGACAGGGAGAATGGAGAAAAATTGTTCGAAGCTCTAGATGGGTGCGGCGAAACTAGTGCTTTGTTGGTCAGAGGAAAATTTGTTTCGTGCATGCGCAATCTGCCTGTGTGCGTGGTGAACTGAACACTCTTCCGTTTTATTTGGCTGCATATAAATACACCTCAATTTATACCGTTCGAGAGGGATTAGAGTGTATTTTAGTTTAAATTTCACTTCAGTTTCTCCTAAACCATATGGATTGAAGTGTATTTACATATAGCCAAACAAAATCTTTCAGGTAACTATAGAGCAAAGCAGTGTGTGTGTCTGTGGGGGGGGGGGGGGGTCGTATCTCTCTCTCTCGTGTCTCGTCCTGAGCCTATTTCATTTATGCCAATCTCTTTTGTTGTTGTGTTTTCGTCGGAATTTCGGAACGAACAGTGGTGATTGGTAATCGGCATTAGTTTGATCAACTGGCCTGTCGTTGATCTGCATTTTTCTTGGTTGAATGGGCGTGTGCCACGTGGACAGACTAGAGTGTCATGGGAACGACTTTTCAGGGTTTTGAGTTTGTGTCTGCCCCTCATCGGGCCACGCCCAACAGCCCATGCATGTAGGGTTTAGGCCTCGTAGAGACATACTCCCTCCGGTCCGGTCCCCTTTCTAAGGCATTGAGAGGTTTAGGCCTCGTAGAGACATACTCCCTTCGGTCCGGTCCCCTTTCTAAGGCATTGAGAGTGTTAGAGAAAGCCCATTAAGTAGGGCGCATGTAGAATCCTAGATACAACAGAGAATTTAACTCTCCACCTGCAAGCATCCAATCAAATGGGTGAGATTAAGGAAGACACGAGGAGACGAGACGTCCCTGCATGTGTCCATGCAAATTTCTTGGAGGTCATTGGCAGATTTGGAGCAGCACCCTTATGTCAACTAACAATTTAAAACACAAAAGCGACGTCTATGGTACCAGGTGTTGTGGCCAAAACAAACACACCAAGCACACACTTTTCAACAAACAAAGCTGACATATGAGGGTTGTCAGACCACCATGAGGGAGAAAATTTGGGCCTACTACGACGAGAAGGTAGAGGTTTCAATTAGTCATGTAGGGCTGTTTTTCATGGGGTTGATATCTGAGAGTGCAAATACATTGTGGATATGGTGTCTATATGTAAGGACGAAGAGTGATTGTCAAGAGATAATCAAGCTTTGATTATGTTTTGAGACTAATCATTGCTTGAGTTGGTGTATATGCAACATGTTTCTTGTCTTAATGTGTAGTTGTTGAGCTTTTACGTAGTCGACGGCAACGGAAAAGGTCAAGCGAGTCCCTGTTGATGGAATGAGAGAGGTGTAAAACGGATGTGAAGGCTTGGACTGAGGATCAGAGGATGGACCGTAGGAACTTGGCGACGTTGACGAGTAAGTGTACATGTGAAGATGGATTAGGCGGTGTAACCGAAATCAAGATGACGCTTGACCAAGTCAAGGCGGGGCACGTGAGGACTTGGTGATCAGGTGGCCAAGGATGAGCAATGACACATATCAAGATTATGGAGGAGGCGTAGATACGACTATAGCTAGGTTTGGCGATTTTGGCCTTTAAAACCGTGGGTGGCAAATTTGTCAGACTTGGGCCTCAAAACTCAAGAGACGATCTTGGGCTGGCATGTGCCATCATCGGAGAGCTTGTGGCGAGGTGAAGGTTTCTCCTGAAGAGCTCGTGGTCAGCTGATGCAAGGAACTCAACTTGGACCATTATGTGGGGCCATATGGTTAAGTGATTCAGTGAAATATATAGGGGTAATATTGAAATGTGTAATAATCCTATAAATAAAGATATAGATTGTCCAAGACTTCGGTCATCTTAGGTTTTGTTTGATCCAAATTCATGTGTTTGTTTGGTGTGATTCTACATGTACTATGACCCTAAGAAACATCTCCAGCCACTGGTTTTTATTAGATTCATCATAAGCACAAAGATCTTGAGTTTTTTAGGGAGAAAACCCCACTCTCAAAGATGGTTTCTTAGATCTGCATTGATTCTAAATGTTTCTCAGTTTGATCTTTTTACAAAAAGTTTCTAAAAATTCTTGTGTGCAAGTTTTGAGCTTTTTTGGACTTCATTTGACTGAATTTTGATTTTTTTTCTTTGTTTTTGGGTTACTAAAAACAGCAAAATAAACTAGGCCGAGTTGGCATATAGGTCTAGCCGGGTTTCAAATCTGCCCTATCAGTTCAAAAAAATAATGGCCTGGACGGGTTTCTTAGATCTTTTGTGTAGCCCAGCAAAACTGACCAGGCTTGAACAAGATTGTGTATACAACAAATCTGCTGATGAAGATATGATGTAGCAATACTTCAACAAGATTGTATACACACCCAATTTATTCATTTAGTATCTAATAATATTACAACCTGCATTAGGCTCCGCCAAGGGTCGTGTGGGCGGTGGGTGGAGCGTGAGCCCCGCCCCGCTTCCCCTGCGTTGGACGCCGCAGAGGAGCTTCGCGTGATCAAGACGCCATTTGCGGGCAGGTTGAGACTCTCTTAGTGCGCAGATAAGCTCAAACCGACGCGTGCGGTCGAATTTGTAAGTGTTTTTTTTTGTTAGTCAACGCTGCTGATGGAGGAGCGCTGCTGTGCGCTCTGATGCTCATAGGTGGAAGCGCGCAGTAGTTCTAACCCAACATCATGAATGGGGGTGCGGCTGGAGGGGGCGGCGAGCAGGCACCCCAGGAAGGGAGCGGACTTTCGCAATAGCGGCGATGGTGCGCGGCATGCCATGGAGGCGGCTGCGACGTGGACAAGGGCTCAACCTGGAGGTAGTCGATTGGGTGTTGGTGCTGATTGTGAGCTCGAAAGTGGCTCTCGCTGAATTCATGTTGCCTTGTCCTGAATGTGCACGGACAAGAACCTGTGTTTCAACATGATCCTAGCTTCTTCTGGTCTGTGTTTGGAACTTGAATGCAACTGCTATTGATCGATGTATGCTAGATAGCAGCAGTGACTCATTGTTGCTTTATTTGACTGAATCATCATGTTTTTCCAATGTTTACTCTGATAGATGAATTTCCCGATGAGAGCCGCAGGCTGCTTTAGGCATATGTTTTTTTGCCCAGCTAGCTAGCTAATCGCTGAATTTTGAATGGCATGATATAGAATTGAAAATCCATTGTTTTACTTTTTACCTCAAATATCTTTTGGTGCTGTTAGGAAGCTGTGAAGCCACCCAGGGATGCATGTAGTAAGTAATACGACATTCTTTCAGTTCAGTCAATCTTTTTATACACGCTTTTTTAGTAATTGGCTGAAACTCATTTCACTAGCTAGAAAATATGCTTTGCTGTATCTGGGTACAATTGATATTCATTTGTTCATCTATTGAAATATGTACCTGCAATGCATATATTATTTTTTGTGTTAGCTAGCTTGGTCTTCTTTATTTTCAAAAAGGGAAATTAGGTTTGTGTGTGTCAGTGTGTGTGTTCAGGTGTTTAGGTGTGTGTGTCTGCTTGTGTGTGTTCAGGTGTGTGTCTCATTGTGTGTGTGTATGTTTGTGTGTTCAGTCTGTGTGTGTCGGTGTTTGTATGTGTATGTTTAGGTGTGTGTCTGTTTGGGAATTTTTCAGAGTAGTTTTGTATGTGTGTCTCTGTCTTTTTCTCTCTTTTTGTGGGAGTTTCTGTGGATGCGTGTGTGTTTTTTATATGTGAGTTTGAGTATCAGTGTGATTTTTTGTCTTCTTGGTTGTATTTTTTAAAAAAAAATATATCTATCTCTTGATTTTTTTTTTTTTTGTATGGTCTTTTTTGGCCCTTCGCCTTTTTGAGTTTGTTTGTCTCTCTTTTGTGTTATGTTATTTTCTGAGTTCTTTGCTAGATATGATGTCTTTGCTAGCTGGTGGTGATGAAGGTGCAAGGTGATGCCTTTGGATTGTTGCCGCTATTGAAAATTGAGTGTGTGGGGGTGGGTGTGTGGGCTTGGGTGTTTCTCGTGTGTGGGCCCTGTGTGGGTGTTGTTATTATTTTGAATTTTGCCGTATTTCAGTTTCTGTCATCCTTTATTTTTCTTTCTAAACCTTTGAGAAGGGTGTGTGTGTGAGTGAGAGAGAGAGTGTGTGTGTGTGTGGCTGTTTTTGTGTGTGTATTTGTGATTGTGTTGTCTGGCATTTCTAGTATGTTTGTTTGTGTGTGTCTCTCTCCTGCTATATCTATGTGTGTTCTTGTGGGCCTTTTACTTTTTCTTCTTTTAGTTTAGTTCATATGTGTGTGTATGACTGTCTATTTGTGTGGTTGTCTTTGTTTGTGTGGGTGCTACTTTGGTTTGAGTGTGTGTGTGTGTGTGCGTTCGGCCCGACGGCGCATCTTCAGATGGTCGTGTTTGAAACCACAGCTAGCAGGAACCTCATGGGTGTTAAGTTGTTCGCTAATCCCTAGGTGCTTTAGTGAATCACAGATTGTTGTTGTAGTTCATGATTAGAGAATTTGATATCCCTTGGCCTAGGCATGCCGGCGAGCATTATTACGACCGAACTGAATCCACATAAGGTGACCTTAAAAGTAGATTGAGACTGGAGTTCAAGAATAATGGCATCATAGAATCTCATATATTTTCTATCTTTATGACCAATGTCTTTGTTAAGCTCTATCCTTGCTGCTCTTACTGTCATTTCCGATGTCTACATGATTTCTTTTTATCCGATGTTGTACTCATTGCAGGGGAGCAATCTTGAGTACAATCGCTAACAAGTTTTAGTATTTTTCGTTGTGGCAATAGAGATTCAGACTATGGTACAGACACCAAGATTAGGTTTGAGAAAGGTGAGCACATAACTAATCCAAATCACCACCGGCCCAATGACTTCACTATAGAAATACATAAGCCCTGTGGCGATATCCGATGTGCTCCTTTTATTTGTAGCTATAAACTAAGAACTGAAATAGGTTCTTGGTAATAAATACCGTGAACACTTTTGAATGGAATGTGCCCCTATACTTATGTGTTGTTGTCCTCTTTTTTGTTAACTATCAATGAGGGAATCTATAGACAAGCTCACCTAAGGTGCTTAATCGACCGCTAGCAGTTTTGTAGCTAGTAAATGCAAAACCATATATTGTTGTGCTGTACCTATACTGTCACATATTCACACTTTCCTATAGAGCACTGTGTTGTACCTTATATTTCCTCACTTTCCTCTTCACTAAGAGAGTTGTGGTTATCAGTTATCTTCATTTTTAATTGACCTATCTGTGTATTATTTTGTGCAGTTCCTAAAGTTTGAAGATGATAAAGAGAAATTGTTGTATAGTATGAACTGTAGGAGTAAGTAAGGATAGCTAGTTTCTTCACACAAGAAGCAGGAGAGCCCGTATTTATTTGTTCCAATCCAATTTTGACGTGCTTATTATTACCGGCCGGCAAACTTATTCCTGATAACCATGAAGCTCATATAGCTCCTAGATCCTTTTGTGTTTCGCCTGCTCTTTCTATTACACCCTGCAAAACAACACATGAATAAATATTATTTTTTGATAACGTGCAAAAAGAAACTAAGGCCTTGTTTAGATTCGTAAAAAAAAAGTTAAAAAAAATTTAACTTTGCAACTGTAGCACGTTTCGTTTGTATGTGACAAATATTATCCAACCGTGGACCAACTAGATTCAAAAGATTCGTCTCATGATGCACTACTAAACCGTGTAATTAGTTATTTTTTACTTACATTTAATGGTCCATGTATGCGGATTAAACTTGATGTGATGGAGAGAGAGTGAACAAATCTGAATCTAAACAAGGCCTAAAAACAGCACTTGGGATTGAAGGTGCCGAAGCGTGGCGCCGCGTGCGTACTGGTTGTAGTTGATGAGGATCTTGCCGGCGTCGAGGTTGGCGATGGCGTTGAAGGCCTCCTGGGAGAGGTCGAGCGTGGCCTGGCACCCCGGCGACGGGCAGCGGTCGACGATCTTGACGGTGACGCTGCCGCTTTTGCAGGGGTTCGGCGTGGCGTCGTTGGTGCCGCCGGCGCAGGACACCTGGTACATCCGCCCGCACGCCGCGCCGTTGTCCCATAGCCCGTCGCTCGCCGCCGCGAGCATCGTGCCCCTCGTCCGTGGATCCGTAGCACGCCGTCGCTGCAGAGCACACGTACGGTGATGTGATGGCCAGCGAGACAAGTAGCTAGAGGCCTAGAGCGACGCACGGGTAGGGTAGCCGGTGTAGTAGGTTGCGGTGCCCTGGTCGGCGAGCGACGCCGAGACGAGGCAGACGACGAGCAGGGCGGCGACGAGCAGAACAACGGCGGCAGCTTTCGCCATGGCCGCGAAAGCAACTAACTAACAGCTCTTCCTTTTTTGTTCTAGAGAGACGAAGAGATGGCCGCCGGTGCTATCGTGTTGTTCTTGGTGTACTACAAGTGGCGTTGCTAAACAGGGTATTTATGGTAAGGAAGGGAAGGCAGATGTCAATATGTGCACGAGCACGGGCGTGGAAAATCGTGCCTTACGGAAAACCCCAGGAGAGGAGTTTTGGTCCGACAGGGAGAATGGAGAAAAATTGTTCGAAGCTCTAGATGGGTGCGGCGAAACTAGTGCTTTGTTGGTCAGAGGAAAATTTGTTTCGTGCATGCGCAATCTGCCTGTGTGCGTGGTGAACTGAACACTCTTCCGTTTTATTTGGCTGCATATAAATACACCTCAATTTATACCGCTCGAGAGGGATTAGAGTGTATTTTAGTTTAAATTTCACTTCAGTTTCTCCTAAACCATATGGATTGAAGTGTATTTACATATAGCCAAACAAAATCTTTCAGGTAACTATAGAGCAAAGCAGTGTGTGTGTCTGTGGGGGTCGTATGTGTACTCTCTCGTGTCTCGTCCTGAGCCTATTTCATTTATGCCAATCTCTTTTTTGTTGTTGTGTTTTCGCCGGAATTTCGGAACGAACAGTGGTGATTGGTAATCGGCATTAGTTTGATCAACTGGCCTGTCGTTGATCTGCATTTTTCTTGGTTGAATGGGCGTGTGCCACGTGGACAGACTAGAGTGTCATGGGGAACGACTTTTCAGGGTTTTGAGTTTGTGTCTGCCCCTCATCGGGCCACGCCCAACAGCCCATGCATGTAGGGTTTAGGCCTCGTAGAGACATACTCCCTCCGGTCCGGTCCCCTTTCTAAGGCATTGAGAGGTTTAGGCCTCGTAGAGACATACTCCCTTCGGTCCGGTCCCCTTTCTAAGGCATTGAGAGTGTTAGAGAAAGCCCATTAAGTAGGGCGCATGTAGAATCCTAGATACAACAGAGAGAATTTAACTCTCCACCTGCAAGCATCCAATCAAATGGGTGAGATTAAGGAAGACACGAGGAGACGAGACGTCCCTGCATGTGTCCATGCAAATTTCTTGGAGGTCATTGGCAGATTTGGAGCAGCACCCTTATGTCAACTAACAATTTAAAACACAAAAGCGACGTCTATGGTACCAGGTGTTGTGGCCAAAACAAACACACCAAGCACACACTTTTCAACAAACAAAGCTGACATATGAGGGTTGTCAGACCACCATGAGGGAGAAAATTTGGGCCTACTACGACGAGAAGGTAGAGGTTTCAATTAGTCATGTAGGGCTGTTTTTCATGGGGTTGATATCTGAGAGTGCAAATACATTGTGGATATGGTGTCTATATGTAAGGACGAAGAGTGATTGTCAAGAGATAATCAAGCTTTGATTATGTTTTGAGACTAATCATTGCTTGAGTTGGTGTATATGCAACATGTTTCTTGTCTTAATGTGTAGTTGTTGAGCTTTTACGTAGTCGACGGCAACGGAAAAGGTCAAGCGAGTCCCTGTTGATGGAATGAGAGAGGTGTAAAACGGATGTGAAGGCTTGACTGAGGATCAGAGGATGGACCGTAGGAACTTGGCGACGTTGACGAGTAAGTGTACATGTGAAGATGGATTAGACGGTGTAACCGAAATCAAGATGACGCTTGACCAAGTCAAGGCGGGGCACGTGAGGACTTGGTGATCAGGTGGCCAAGGATGAGCAATGACACATATCAAGATTATGGAGGAGGCGTAGATACGACTATAGCTAGGTTTGGCGATTTTGGCCTTAAAACCGTGGGTGGCAAATTTGTCAGACTTGGGCCTCAAAACTCAAGAGACGATCTTGGGCTGGCATGTGCCATCATCGGAGAGCTTGTGGCGAGGTGAAGGTTTCTCCTGAAGAGCTCGTGGTCAGCTGATGCAAGGAACTCAACTTGGACCATTATGTGGGGCCATATGGTTAAGTGATTCAGTGAAATATATAGGGGTAATATTGAAATGTGTAATAATCCTATAAATAAAGATATAGATTGTCCAAGACTTCGGTCATCTTAGGTTTTGTTTGATCCAAATTCATGTGTTTGTTTGGTGTGATTCTACATGTACTATGACCCTAAGAAACATCTCCAGCCACTGGTTTTTATTAGATTCATCATAAGCACAAAGATCTTGAGTTTTTTTAGGAGAGAAAACCCCACTCTCAAAGATGGTTTCTTAGATCTGCATTGATTCTAAATGTTTCTCAGTTTGATCTTTTACAAAAAGTTTCTAAAAATTCTTGTGTGCAAGTTTTGAGCTTTTTGGACTTCATTTGACTGAATTTTGATTTTTTTTCTTTGTTTTTGGGTTACTAAAAACAGCAAAATAAACTAGGCCGAGTTGGCATATAGGTCTAGCCGGGTTTCAAATCTGCCCTATCAGTTCAAAAATAATGGCCTGGACGGGTTTCTTAGATCTTTTGTGTAGCCCAGCAAAACTGACCAGGCTTGAACAAGATTGTGTATACAACAAATCTGCTGATGAAGATATGATGTAGCAATACTTCAACAAGATTGTATACACACCCAATTTATTCATTTAGTATCTAATAATATTACAACCTGCATTATTCTTTTTTCCCTTTTTTCGAATACACAAGAAGCAGGAGAGCTGCATCCATTCAAATTTATATATATTAAAGGTCCACCATGCATGATTTTATTCTAGTTATAGGAACAACGTATTTATTCCAATTTCCAATGCAAGTTTCACACGGGCTTATTATTACCCCAACTTATTCCTGATATACATAATCATGAAGCCCATATAGCTCCTAGATCCTTTTTCTGCTTTGCCTTCTCTTTTACACCCTGCAAAACAATACAAATATTTGTCGATGTGTCAAAAAGAACATTTTAAAAAACACAACCGGGTGAAACGGGGGTATGCTTGCGCGTGCGTACTGGTTGTAGTTGATGAGGATCTTGCCGGCGTCGAGGTTGCCGATGGTGTTGAATGCCTCCTGGGAGAGGTCGAGCGTGGCCTGGCACCCCGGCGACGGGCAGCGGTCGACGATCTTGACGGTGACGCTGCCGCCCTTGCAGGGGTTCGGGGTGGCGTTGGTGCCGCCAGCGCAGGACACCTGGTACATCCGCCCGCACGCCGCGCCGTTGTCCCACAGCCCGTCGCTCGCCGCCGCGATCATCGTGCCCTCGTCCGTGTACCCGTAGCACGCCGACGCTGCAGAACGCGCACACACACCGATCGACCTCAGGTTCAGAAAAACAACAACGTGCATGATGTGATGATGCCAAGCAGAAATGTTCATGATGATGTGATGGCCAGCGAGACTAGCTAGAGCGACGACGCACGTGTGTAGACGGTGTAGTAGGTGGCGGTGCCCTGGTCGGCGAGCGACGCCGACACGAGCCCGAGCAGGGCGGCGACGAGAAGAACGGCGGCGGAAGCTTTCGCCATGGGGATGGTGGTGGCTCTAGAGGTTGATGACGATGGTGGAAGGAAGCAACAGCCCTTTTTAGTGCTGTAGTGCTGTTCTTGGTGCACAAGCGGCGTTGCTGAACAGGGTATTTATAGAAGGACAGGCAGAATATGTGCACGAGCACGGGCGTGGAAAGTCGCGCCTTACGGAAAACCCAGGCGAGAAGTTTTGGTCCGACACGGAAAAAAACTGTTCCAAGCTCTAGATGGATGCGGCGAAACTAGTGGCTTTGGTCAGAGGAAAAGCTGAGTTTCGTCCTCCTGTGATTTTTTTTCCTGAACAATGAAAAAGCTGAGTTTATCCGTTGCATACCGGAATTACTACTCATCGTCCCTGAGGCGTGAAGAACGTAGTAGGTCAAAATTTAGGCAACTGGTGCAGATTTTTGTGGCTGTTTAGCAGTACGGTTTCTCGTTACTACGTGTTTGCGGCGACTTGACTAAGCTCCATCGGTAGGCAAATGGACAGTGGTTAAAACATTCAGCGAGGTTGCCTTGATCGTCTCTAGGAGGTGTCGAGAAGATTGACTTTGTGCAGCGTGGATGGACGGTGAATAATACTCCACGCGATAGTCTTGGCTACACACAAAACAAACTCAGGAGAAATGTAACCGGTCCTGTTTGCTACAGGTTTCTTTGGTTTAAGCAGAAGTTGTCCCAAATGAGAAGACACCACGTGCAACGGCGGATGGCCGGCGAACATTCAGCGATTCGACAGAGGAAGAAGATTTAGGCTAAGAATCAGTACTTGTACGTCTGATGGGCTAAAGTATGGAACTTTAAAATTGGGCACAAGATGCATATGCGTGCTGTTCGCCTTGCGGCCTCCTGTTAGTCCCATTGGCCGCTGCGCTGCCCAGCTGCCCGGGCACTTTGCAGTTTGGACTGGATCCTGCTTGCCGGCGCCGGCGCCGGCGCGGTCCACCGTCGACACCGACAAGCAAGCGGGAGTACATGCACGGCGGGAGCGGGCCGTGGAAGTCCGCGAGTCCCGCCGATATTATAGCTCACCCGCGTCCGCAAGGCCACAACTGTGGTCAGCATTTGGTCGCACTTGTCCTCCGTCTGCACCAAACTTCCATAGTCAGTTTCATCCATACAAATTTGTATTCTATCGTTGCAAATCCACCTGGGACTTCAAAGTGCACTGAGCTCTTAGTGCATTTGGCATACGGAATAACCAAATAGATTGAGTGCAAAGTGAAGATTGGCCTTGTCCAGTTTGGGGTTCCGAAATATTCAGGTTTTTGAGCTCGCAACTGTAATCGACTGACTGATGCGTGTAATGATATAGCCGGTGTTTCTAACGCGCCCTCTCTTCCCTTGCCATTCCGCAGCCGTCTAGCCGATGCTGACTGGGCAAGTGGATAATCAACAATAAATCAATCGATAGACCTCAGAGCAGCAGAGTCTATAGCTTCTACAAGCAAGAAATAGGCGATTAGACTTCCTTAATCTCAACAGTCGTATAGGACCTGTATGCATTCCAAATAACGAACGGGCCCAACAAACGTTGCTTCTACGCCACATCGAAACAGGATGTCCATCAGACCATCACTGTCTTCGACTTTCAGTTCAACCTGAAGCCAAATCTCTTTCTTTACATTGTGGTGATAAGAGTACAGAGCCTACAAAAATTAGGTTAGAACCCCTCGCCTAAATACACAAGGTGTCACACAAACAAGGTAAGAAAAGACAACCGTTGCTGTACACGGTAACTACAAGGGAACAGTGTTTGCAGTGTAGCTTTTGGAAGAGCTGTTGAACTTGGATGAGAAATAATTTCTTAAGCCATCAACGAGCTGCCGGATGTCATCTACCAAGGACCATGTCGGAGTGTTCAGGGCTCGTATCGAGTTCAAGCACACTAGAAGGGTTCCTCCTTCATGAAGAAGTACCTGAAAATTGTGGCAGATGTAGGAATAAGGACACCAAAGAAAGAATTATGTATGTGAATCACATGATAGCAGCAGTAGTGATGGTGCTCAATGCCCCTGTTTGTATAGAAAGTGAAGGTACCACTTTGTTATGCTACCAATGCATATCTGTAAGATTGCATTTATCCAACTCTTACAATTTACTACTCCCTTTGGTTCACTTTATAAGGCGTAATTTGAAATGCCACGGTCTCCCATCTTTAACCATTTATTTATTTTATACTATATTGTTTATGAAATGATTATTCGATAGTACATTTGATTACATATCTAACTATAAAAAATTGTGAAGTTTGAATCTTTACATGCGTGCACGCACACCTTATAAACTGGACCAGGGATAGTAATTCAGTATGCCACAAATGACAAATAGGGTTCAAGCCCTTGATACACAAACACAGGTGCATAGCTAAGTCATGAAAAGGAAGGAACTTACGGTCAACCAAAGAGGAAGAAATCCCAGGACAGAAGGAAGCGCAGCAAAAACAATACAAGTTAAGGCCAGAGCTACACTTTGTTTGACCTGTAAGGATGAACCGAAAAGTGTAAGAGACAGTAATATTGCATCTGAAGCTAAAGTGTCACACATGAAAACAAAACCATACCAATGAAGTTGTTTGACGAGCCTTAGCAATGCAAAATGGCACCCCACAAATATTATCCTGCAACAGTAGAACATCTGCAACAGCCACTGCAGTTGCACTGGCACGTTGGGCTAGAACCATTCCGACTGTTGCGGCTGCAAGAGCTGGTGCATCATTTATACCATCACCAACCATTATTAAACCTCCGCCTGGAAACAAACAAAAAGGCAAATAATGAATAATCGCCAGGAAAGTGAGCACAACAAAAAGTAAACTGAAGTACACAATGTTTATATGATGGACAGTTAAGCTCATAAAAAAGTAAACAATGTTCAATTTTACAGTTTAATTGTACACAAGGAACACTTAATGTACAAAAGGTAGGATTATGTAGCCAGCACGCCGCTTATCAAAAAAAAAAAAAAACTGAAGTAGGAACAAAAATGTTGGAATGGATAGATTCATGCAGCATGAGAAGTGAAAACTATTAAGAAAACTATCAATGATTTTGTTAGATCAAGTCATGTGGTGAGGAAGTACATAGAAGTCACTTGAAAGCAACCATGGCTACCACATTGCAGGATTAACGGTTAAAGCAATATAAGTGCATACTTAGATAACATATGTAAAACTTAAAACCATGATATAATCAATATAGTTGACTATTGATAGGCACATATCACAGATATAAGTACCTCCTTCCCTTGAAACTGCTTTTACTTTGTTTAATTTATCCTCAGGCTTTAAAGAGGAGTGGACTTCTTCAATACAAACAGCTTTAGCAACTCTCTGGGCACTTGATTCATGGTCTCCAGTTAGCATCATAATGCGAAGCTTAGCTTTCTCTCTTAAGGTAGATATAACTTCACAGACACCAGAGCGGGGTTCATCCTCAAAGTGGAAAAGGGTTACCTGGAAAGGTTTAAATCACTTGATATATAATACAATGGAAAGTAGTTCTTACAAAATATAATACTCAAATGGTGATAACACATTCACTTGTACTGTTTGGTCAGAGGGGGAGAAGAACTGTAGCACAATCATGAGTATAACTGTATAAATGTGCCTTGATGCAGTCAGTTGTACAGCCTTCTTGCCAGTGAGTAGGCCAGCTAAATAAGGTAAGGTCATGATTATGACTATGCAAAGCAAACTAAGGTCAGCTTCATCTGAACAAGAGCAAGTTCAAAGGTTCTAAGTAGAACTCAAAGAAGGCCAGTATCCAAACCAGCCCAAATCATTGGATTCAAATTATCAGGGCACATGCTGAACAAGTTTCAGAATATGCAGGCTATCAGATTGACCAAACACTAGAATCTGGACCACCTAGGTTATGCCTATGGTTTTGACTGTGCAATGGATACATGGTGCCATGCTGGTTAGTCACTTAGGTGGACCAGATTGAAAATACATGGCCAGATACATGAAAGAAGAGTTTGGCTCTCAAGTTAACTTACTTTTTTGTCAACAGATAGAGCAGCTTGAACAAATTCAGGCCCATATGCAGAACTTTTTGCTGCTGCTCTTATTTGCTCTGATTCACCATTGGATCTATATAGTGAAGAAATATAGTCCACAGAACCGATGGATGCCTCAGATAGCTCATTTTCATTTTCTCTTACCTGTAATGCAAATGTATGAGATGTCAAGTTAGCATGTCAAAGGCTGGCTCTTCCAATTCCTTCATAGTGACCAAACACCAAATAACCATGCTAATTTATCAAAATCTAAAACATGTCCCTATATTCTCTACTGAACTACAATTGCATCCATTGGATGAAACATATGCTGCCTACAGTATAAAGGATTTGGCCGGTGACGAAAGACTGCCCTCATGGTATTCAACTGAAGCTCAAACCGACCAAGAAAACACCCGAACCCCAGCTTCATCATATAGGCCTATAGGGCCTCACCATAACCTGGGCTGACCACAACCTTCCACTGCAACTATTATGAGGGCACAAACCAACTACAGGCGCCACAGGCTGGTGCCCTACCACTATTTTTGGGTTGCCAATGAGAGGACTTCTTTGTCTCCCACAACTAGGGAGCTTACGCTACACTACAAGAGTGTTGGCGCCTACAGTATATGTTAAATGCCAGTGGTGTTTCCAGTATTACACCTGAATTTTGTATAAAGCAAGGTCTTTGATATATCTGACAATTTCCATATGACTTTGCTGATTGAAAAATACTATAGAAGTTAGACGTACCTTTACACCACTCAAAGTAGCAGTAACTCCCCTACCAGGTAGGCACTCAAAACTTTCTACAGCAACAACAGGAAGCTCCTTTCCAACAGAGTGGTCTAAAACAGCCCTGTGATCATGCAAACTGTATGTCAAATTGTTTGCCATAGATGATTCTGTAAGTTTCAGAGCATAAAACAAAAATGAAATAGATAAGATCACGGCAACATTCATGTTAACTAGAACCTATGCTGGTCCAGTGCAAGACAGCCACTAGTGGCTTGTGTGAACAGAAATACAAGCAATCACGTGCAACCGGAAAGCCTACTGACTTTGCTTCCAAATAAGCAACACAGGTCTGTTGCCTGAGTTTCAACACCTTAACAACAACAGTGATGCAATATTTACACTGGGGACTCGGCCCAGGGAGTAGATTCCAGGCTTCTAGCACCACCTAGAAAGCTTAGTTATTGCAGAGTTGTACTAATGAGAATTAAGCATGCACGTAATCAGAATAAAACGAACAAATGGGCTCTTCGAAAGTCATCTATTTTCTCTACCTTCCGATAGGATGGGTTGTTCCTTTCTCCATGGCTGCAGCAACAGCTAGTGCCTCACTTTCACAGTTTGGAGTGCAGCAAGAAGGATTACTATGACCATTTTTCACACCCAAATGTCCATGGATAGGCTCAATTGCTTTGCACATAAGCTTCCCAGTTGTTAGTGTGCCTGTCTTGTCAAAAGCAATTGACTGACAAGACGAAAGAACATCCAAGACATGACCACCTTTCAACAAAATTCCCTAGAGGAGAGCAAAAGCATAGGTTCGTCAATCCATTATCCACTATAACAGCCAGAAATGGAGCAGCTCATAAGAGAAAACAGTGTATTCAAAAAGTGACAAGATTGCTATGGTGCTATCTCCAATTAATTACAGGAGGAGCTTTGTAGCTGCAGTAATTACACCAATCAAAAAAAGAGAGCGAATTCACATCGATATACTATGGGCTTTATCCACACTTGTGAGCTGTATGAAGTTATGAACTAAATGGTTGATGGTTCCATGAAGTTTAGAAGCCAAAAGTGTTGTATCACACCAAAATAAAGAGCTCGAACAACTGAAAATTTCAAACAGTACCTTACTAGCAAGAGAACTGATTGCAGTTGCATATGCCAATGGAGCTACAGCCAATGCACAGGGAGATGCAGCCACCATAAGTCCTAATCCACGGTAAATTGAACCCCTACAGACTAAAGAAAATGTCAGGATACAGAAAGATCAAGTCTGGAGCTAAGTGCATCAAATCGATAAAATTGGCAAATCAGAATCATCAGTATAAGGTATAAAACTATCAAAAGTACCTAATATGTTTTATATAAGTATATGGCAGGACCAATACAGCAGTGAGACATTAGAGGATTACCTGGGTTACCAAAAAAGGGCCACTTAAAAATTAATGGTCCCAAAAGTGCAACAACCAAAGAAAGGGCTACCACAACTCTGCTATAGTACTCTCCAAACTCATCAAGCCATCTTTGCAACTTTGGCTTGTTTAGCTGGCCCTCTTCAGTCAATTGGACGATTCTGTTGAGCGTCGAATCCTCCCATGACTTGGTCACCTAGAGAAGGTAGTAAACAGGCAAACAAATGACTCTCCTGCAAGGTGGCAAGGAAACACTCTAGAACAGATATAGCAAACATAATGTACTAGAAAAGCAGAAATGGTACTAGTAACAACTGCTTAATAAAACTAAAATCTGTCCTCCCAATGGGTTAACTAGGTTTCCATTTTCCATCTCTTCATCAAATCAAAGAAAGTTGAAAACATACTCTTCATTGAAGGGAGAAAAGCAAACCTTTACAATCATCATTCCTTCCAAGTTCCTGGCGCCACCTGGTATGGCATCTCCAACTGTCCTTTCTAAAGGTTTTGTTTCACCAGTTAGGTGCTCAATTGTGACAGTTGATGAACCTTGGTAAACTTCACCATCAACAGGCACAGCCTAAAGAATACAAGAACTGCACTAAAATGAGATAAATTTTCTAACCATCTAGAATAAAAGCACCATCATGTAGGTCACAAAAGATGAGTCAAAACATTGTGCTCAGTTAGAAACAAAGTGAAAAATGCATGAAGAAACTATGAAATGAAACGAAAATAGGAAAGGCAAGGATTTAACTTCTATACAAGGTATAACACACCTCGCCAGCTCTAACCAAGATATGAGAACCCACTTCAAGATCGTGCACAGGAACCTTGGTGTAACTTAGATTTGAAAATTGTACAGATTCTTCTCCACTTGTTTCTAACAACAGAGCAAATTCTGGGTGATTTTCCTTCAGTTCCCTCACGTCAAACATTGACTTACTTGTAAAATACTCTTCAGCTGCAAGAAATGAGAAAAGGGAACTTCTAATAAACAAACAACAGGAGCTAACAAATGGGCTTTCAGGTGTTATCAAAAGAAATGTACCAATATGAGCCAAGTTAAACATTGCAAGAAGCAGGCCACCCTCCAATGCATTTCCCATAAATATAGAAGCAAATGCTGCAAGAGCCATGAGGACATGGATATTTATTCTACCATCGGCAATATTTACAAGAGCATCAAGCGCTGCAGACACCTGCAAGATAGGAAAGGAGTGTCAAACAGGTATGTAGTTGGCAAGCGACCTCAAAACAAAGGCTTATATTCCTCTCCCTTGTTAGGTAGCAAAGCAAAACACAGTTCCATGTTCAATGCATTCCATTTTACACCAGCATTTGTCATATCAATTGCTGAGAAGCTTTAACTGAGCCTTGGCTAATTCAATGCCTGGACAAGTACTGGAGAGCTATATGGCTGCATATAAACAGTGGCTTCCCTATGCAAACTTTTATAGACAAATCCCCAACGAGACACAATGTCATAGATAGAAGCCTAAGTGTCTCCAATGGATGAAAACCTTGGAGTGTGTTTGTGTATCTGAAATCCCAATCCTATGCTCTAATTTTCTTACCAATCTTCAAGCATTTAAATACAGCATAGAATTGACTCAACCCAACTAATTATTTCCTCTGAAAGTGCAAATGTTGAAGCAACTGTGATGTGAACATAGAACAAATAAACTACCAGGTACAGTACAATTAGTGATCCCTGGTAAGGGTCTGGAAGGTCAAACGTAGCAAAGGAACAAAGTAGGTGGCATTACCCCGACGAGAGGGAAGGCGACGGCGATGAGCGCGGTCTGCAGGTGGCCGACTGAATTGAGCAGCGGGACGTGCGGGCAGGCAGCGGCGATGAGGAGGAGGCCGAGGGAGATGCAGCAGAGCTGGAGGTGCTCCCGCAGCGCGTCGGCGAGGTCGGCCCAGCCGATCGCCCGCGCCACCCGCATGACCGCCGCGCCGCCGCCTCGCCCGTGCACGTCCACCTCGTGGTGACCGTGGCCGTGCCCGTCGTGGTGGTGGTGGTGGTCATGGCCGTGGTGATGGTGATGGTTGTGGTGGCCGTGGCCGTGACCGTGGCCGCCGTGCGCGCGTGGGGTGAAGAGCAGGAACGGGCGCGAGGCGAGGAGGAGCGGCGGCCGGGGAGTCAAGGCGAGGGGTCTGGGCGGGGAGCAGCGGCGGCGGAGGTGCGGGAAGGGCGGGGGCCGCGAGAGGCGGAGGAGGTGCGCGGACGGCGGCGCCGGCGAGGAGACTGAGGCGGAGGCGCTGAGGAATTGCATCATCGCCGGCTCGCCGCGGGCGGGGGCGGGAGGAGATCGCGTCGGCTAGGCGGTTGACGGTCGCGGTGGTGGAGGTGAGCCGTGAGCAGCAGCTGAGGAAGAGGACTGGTCCACCACGGGGTTGGACCTTTGTGGCGGGTGGTGGCGGAGCCAAGCGTATGGCGATGACGGGGTGGTGGTGGCGTGGGCCCGGCCCAGGCCCGGCCGGTTTTCTTTTGGCTCGTGTCGTCACCGTGTCACTACCATCATCGTGTCGCGCACGCTTTCGCTACTCTTTGTTTCATTTCGCAATTTGTAACTTTCTACCGTGTCCGTATGTAGTGCACAATACTGCACGTTTAATTGTCTTTGTCAGAAAAAAGGAGCTCTATTATGCTATATATATGTCATGCTTCAGAGGCTAAATAAATGTATTTTTAATGGTATTTTTGTATGTTTATCAACTAGTTTATATGGGGGTCATTTTTGTATGTTTACCATACATCTCTATTTGCAAGCCCAAAATTAAAGTGGGTCATTTTTCTGCTCTTGCGTTAAAACTTAATAGTTGATTTACTTTAATTTTGTCCTAATAATACAAATTTGTCTAGCTTTGATTTAATTTTAGAAAAATAAATTCAAGATAAATACACTACAAAATATATATGTTATGAGAAATAATTAAATGATTTTAATATTATAGACACTGATGATTCTTTCTTTGAATCTTGTCATTGTTAAAAAAAATAACTTGAAGTAAAGCTAAGTAAACTACAATTTAGAAATGAATAAAGGATTAGTATCGCTCTAATTTATTTGTATTACTTTGTTTACAGAAAAATGTTGGAATATGCATTGAGTACTCGAGCATTTTACAAACACCGAGCCTAGATGATCGATCGTGTACACTACACATGTGCTGATCAAGTGATGATCATCTATATACTCGGTCATGAATTCTAGGAAGCGACGGAAGCACGTTAAGCATCTCCAAGAGTTTACTAAAATTCACTTGGCAAATCTTGTGATTTGGCAACTCTTTAAAATATATGGCAAGTGAAAACAGAGGCCCTCTGCAATAGTTTGGTATAATTCACTTGCCACACACATATCAAAATTACATCAGGAATCCTAAGACAGAAACAAAATTACGTTTATAGCCTTCCACCTCTTGAAAACTTACATCAGGAACCCTGAAACAGAAACAAAATTGTTTTTACACCCTTCCACCTCTTCTAATACGGTTGGATACGCGCGCAGAGTCGAGCACGTATATATGCTTGCGCGGAGGCTCTTTTTTTCCCAACTTGGGATAAATGACAACCCGAGATAGAGAATTGTTGGAGAAGATTTTTTCTATTTTTGCTAAAAAAAATAAGAATAACAACCTAGATGAGAAACTGTTGCATCCCGCGGCTACTTATTTGTGCCGAGATTGTGATGAGTTTTCGTACGTTTCTTTTAGATAGAGGTACGTTCCAAAATCTAAATCAATTGTGTTATTTTTTTTGACAACAAAATCAATTGTGTTATTGAAATTGTGCCGTTGTTCTTTGAAAACATAATATTTAACCATTTTCGATCCAACAGTTTCAATTAAATAGAGGTACTAGTCTTGGATTGATTTCGACTATAGCCGTCTAACATTGCTTTTTTTTTTTTAGGCATTCAGCAACGGCCAAAATTCAAAAATCAAAAGCTAACAAAGGAGCATGTGTGGGTGGGCCAGCGTTACCCCGACGAGAGGGCAGGCGACGGCGACGAGCGCCACCCGCACGAGCCTGGCGGCGGAGCCGAGCGGTGCGACGTGCGGGCAGGCGGCGGCCACCAGGAGGAGACCGAGCGCGACGCCGCTGCAGACGTGGAGGTTCTCCCGCAGCGCGTCCGCCACGCCGGCCAGCCCCACCGCCCTCGCCGCCCGCATGATCGCCGCGCCCCTGCCTCTCGCTCCGTGCGCGTCGTCGTCGTCGTCCACCCTGCCGCGGTGACCGTGGCAGTGACCATGGCGATGGCCTTGGTGGTGGTGATGGACGTGGCCGTGGCCGTGGCGGCAGCCGTGCGCGCGGGGGTAATGAGCACGGGTCGACGCGCGCGGAGAAGCCGCTGTCGTGCAGGGGTCGGCTGATGATAAGCCGCCAGCAGCGGACTCAGCGGAGGTGCGTACGGATGCGGGGACCTCGAGAGGCCGAGGAGCCGCGCGGTCGGCACCCGCACCGGCACCGGCGTCGAGGCGCGGGAGGAGACTGAGGCGGAGGCCGTTAGGAACTGCATTGCTGCCGCGCGCCGGGGCGGGTCAGGATCGCGCACGTCGGCGATCAGGTGATGACTTGGGCGGCCGCGGCCCGCGGGGAAGGGACGCGCGCTGGGCTGCGAGGTAGTACTAGGCAAGAGCGGGTGTCGTCACCGTGTCACACGCCGTCGCGGCATCACGTCGCGTATGGTTTTGCTACTTTCGTCCGGGGTGCCATTGTGTCGTCACCGTGTCGCGCGGTTGCGCCATCGTGTCGCACATAAATAAACGATGTATAAATGGCACCTCTTGGCAAGCACCAATGGAACCTCTTGTTTTGGTTTCACAATATGTGTACGAAAAGGTGTTTCACGACCTTTAAATCCTTCACGATGCATGCAGTCATGTCGACCAAGTAGCACAAAGTATGACTTTTATCTAGAGTGAACACAAGTTAAGAACTTGAGGTCACACATAAGTGTCTATATATAATACTGTAATACTTGCACACTGTTTGCCCCGGCAGTGACCTTGCAAAGCAACCAAAAGTATTGGGAATACACAAGTTAAACCAAGAATGCTAACAAAAGCCACAAACTTAGGCCTAATTGAAGGATTGTTAGGAGATTTCAAACCTGGTGGCATAGTAGCCCTGCAATATGCAGATGACACCATCCTTTTTTCTAAACCTACAGAATTTTGTCTAAAAAAACCTTAAGTGTATTTTAATGTGGTATGAACAAGTGTAAGGTATGAGGATTAATTTCCATAAAAGTAAATTAATTCCAATAAATCTGGACTCAGAAGACACTCATAGGATAGCTCATCTTATTTCTTGCCCTATAGGTTCTCTACCTCTTATTTACCTTGGAATACCGTTACATTATGAGAACCTTATCAGAGAAGAGGTCCAACCTCTTGTAGACAAAATCCTGAAAAAAGTGGCTGGATGGAGAGGAAAACTCCTATCTTTAGCTGCTAGGACTACTTTAGTTCAGACTTGTCTTGCAAGTATTCCCATTTACCTCCTTTCCTTCATCAAATTCCCAAAATGGGCCATCAAGATACTAAATTCACATATAGCCAACTGCCTCCAGAATGACTCTGAGAAAAGTCATAAATACCATCTAGCGAATTGGGAACTTATTTCCATGTGTAAGAAGTTTGGTGGTCTAGGTATACCTAATCTTAGAGACCTAAATATTAGCCTCTTAGCCTCTTGGATCAAGAGGTATAAGAATGATAAGGATAAGCTCTAGAGAGAACTTATAGATTACGAATATGAGACTGAAAAACCCAATATCTTCTTAACTCAGACTACAGGTTCTTCAAGTTTCTTTAAAGGTTTTATGTGGGCAGCTCAGGCTGCGAAACTTGTGTATAGATGGAAAGTAGGCAATGGTAAGAAAATTAGGCTTTGTGAGGATAATTGGCTTGGTAGCTCCAGCCTTGCCATTCAATTCTGGCCTCTGTATAGATTAGTACATGAGAAAAGGAAAACCATAGCAGATCTCTTGGATGGTACCATACTGAAATGCACTTTTAGAAGAAATTTCAGCCCTGAGTTATACAACTCTTGGTAGGAAATCTTAGAGCTGCTAGCCACCATTCAGTTTGTTGACTTGAAGATGAGTTAATCTGGCAATTTATATCTAATGGCACTTATTCATCTCAGTCACTGTACAAAATTATTAATTTTAGAGGTATTCGACAAGTTCATGTTTCAGCCATCTGGAATCTCAAGATTCCCCCTAGAGTACACTTCTTCATTTGGCTTCTTACTAACAATAGAACTTTAACCCGGGACAATTTAGCTAAAAAGCAAAAGGTAGAGGATGACACTTGTCTATTTTGCACTGAGAAAGAATGTATACAGCATGTATTCTTTGATTGTGTGGTGGCTAGGCAATGCTGGTCCCTGATTTATGATATTCTTGGAGTAAAAGTACGAAATAATATAACTGATATTGGTACCTTCTGGTTGAGTAATAAAAAAATGTAGTGCTTAACATGATTTCTTCGGCTGTTTTATGGTCAATTTGGAAGCTCAAGAATGAACTTTGTTTTCAGCATTCGAGTTGGAAGAGCATGGACATGTTGCTCTGCAGGATTGCTGGGCTTTTATAGAATTGGCTGATTCTGTGCCCGAAGGAGAAAAAAGAGATGCTAGGGAGGTATACAGAGAAGATCAAAGCTACAACAAAGGAAACTCTTTGCCTACTAGACATTACCTGAAGTTCCACCATGGAGATCTTGCGAAAGGCGGGTCTCAGTCTACATGAAGCTGATCCCTGACGAACTGCATGAACCAACGTGCTATGGGCTGAGGAGCGGTGGATCCCGCTCAGTACCCTGCTGCCTCTCTGATAAAGATCGACGGCTTCCAGGTGCCCATCATCTGATGAAGACACCCTGCTGGACAATCCCTGTCCTGGTTCCCAGTTTTATCTCTAGAGAAGATCGAAGACTCTCCTGGCGTCCATCGTTGGCTAACAAAGGCGCTCTGCTTCACATTTTGTTTCAGTTCCTTTACTTTAAGCGTTCAGGCATGGCATGTCTTTTGCTTTCATATGTAAGACTTTGAACCCCCTCTGGCAAGAGGTGGGTGCTTTTGGCTTTAAACTCTGCACTGTAACAGGTACCTTTGTCTTTTGATATAATCGAAAGGCTAGGGCTTATGCCCTTAAACTCTAAAAAAAAGATGTACTTGTCAATCCTAGCAAACTTCATCTTCCAAATTATTCATCTTCTTATGAAAATCTTGGGAATGTGTATCCATATGATGGGTGATTTTGTTTTTCAAATGACCATCTTTGAGCTTAGCCACGGTATCTTGAACTAAGATATGACAAATTGCCCCCAAGCCTCTAAGAGCACCAAGAAATGATGGTTTCTATCCCAATCTTCTTGTGGTAAGCATCATCAGCAACATTATAAAGTATAGTTTCATACGTCCTAACCATCTATATTTTATAAGAAGATCATTAAGTTCACAAGTGTCATCTAAAGTGGCATGAACCTGGTAGTGAAGATTACCTGATCTATCTTATGTTGAGAAAATTCTATTGTACCAGGGCCATCATGCATGATATCCTATGTGGGTTTTAAAACAATCGATGTGGCAAGTTAAGAAAATCAAAATAATTATTGCGTATTGTGCCTATAAATAGAGGAGCAGAAAAGATATAGTTGGACACTTAGGCCCACTTACCATGACCTTGGAAGCCAAATCCAAAGCTTCCCGTGCTCTTGAGCAAACTATTTCTACTACTACCCTTTCATCTAAATTCTACGAAGATAAAAGAAAAAAAGAAAAGATAATGAGATATCCAGTCTTTGGAAACTCGCTCGTGCGCCTACATATAAGAAAGAAATCATCACAAACTGTTGTAACTTTGCACCACGTTTTTGTTGATGATATGTTCAATTGTACTCATCAAGATATCTTTTTGGCAAGAGTCATCTAATTTTAACATCTACATGTTGTTCATTATGATCAGGCCTACAAGACACGACCAATTCTACACAAGCTGTTTGTGGGTTTAACTGAAGTGGCTAGTTAGTATAGAAATCTAGGTCAAGCATATGTGAGAGAAGATTAACACATCTGCCTTCGTTTCCCCAGGCGGGGGAAGGCTTGAACTCACCAATGAATGTTGTGCTCTGCCCCCAAACCTTTTACTTGCTCCATTACACATGTAGTCTAAGTAGATCGATCTTGCTTTACAAATATGTCTTAAACCAATATGTAAAGAATGCTAATGACATCAAATTAAAAAACTAATAAACTTATCGGTTCATTTTCAACATTGAATAATAAAAAATTATATACTAGTGTAGTAGTAACAAAGGATTTTGTCGAACTTCTCAAAGCATGATTGAGATATATATAAACAGTAAATAACTGGCCGTCATCGGTGAACAAAACAACTCATCTTGTAGTGAGAAATTTGTTCCTTCTCCTTATTGAAGATATCGGTAAGCACACGCTATGATAAAACAGTGACATGTATCGGAACTAATAAAGTCAAATATACCTATGAACTTTATGAGAAAAACTTACCACGCCCAAAGCAGCTTTAAGTGCCTGTTGCTAGTTGAGTAGCTCCTTCACTAAGTGCCAACGACACCAACGTACGAGCGACGATGATGGCTAGCTGGCAGGCCACCACCAAGTTGCTACAGAGCCCAATCGATCGTCTGGTTCGCTAGACCCACGATCGGCGCGAGAGGCTTTGGCTAGAGGGCCGGACCGGCCGGCTTCTACACCGCACGGCGAGCTAGCTAGGATTAGTTGGTCTGTCATGCCTGGAATCGATCGAGCCTACACTGCACTACACTACATTGTTGCATGGCACGTAGCAACTGTCGGATCGATGTGGAGTCTTCTGGAACGCCACGAAACAGCCAGCCACCGACAGTATGACGCCGGTAACACAGGAAGGAGTAGGACAGGGTGAGGGAGCCGTTGCTGCTAGCTGCCCTGGCCTACCCACCACCGTCTTTGATCTTATCTTTACTCTCCCTTTTTTCCTTTTTGGTTGGGAGAGGAGAGTTGCGCACACGGACCCTGCTGCTTTGGTTCAAACCTAAGGGTGTCTTCAGCAAAACCACCATCTACTCTAGTTTCTTCCTAAGTAGGGATTGTTGTGAAAAAACTAAGCAGGCAAGGACTCCATAGGCTACTACTATCCAGCTATATAACCACCCCACACCACTCCTGGCCCTTTCCTTCCTATGAGTGGCGGAGCCTGGTTAGAATTCAAGGGGGGCCAATTGTAGTCTTGTGACTAATCACTGGTTATATGCATAATCTTCTTTTATATGAAACATAGCCATACAATTATAGTGGAAGAGTTTGTAAGCTAAATTAAAAATTTTATTAGACAATAACCGAAACCTATCCAGCGCGTATGTGTTTACTACAGTATATGTTATAACTGATGAGTATAAGGTGTTGCAAAATGAACTCCTGCTATTGTCATTGTATTCTTGAAATCTTAAATAGAAGAAGAGAGCCAAATAGTAGATGTACTAAATTAATAGACAATAAGTGAAATATTATAATGCAGTTGCATGCAGAAACAACAACAATACTCATTTGAAATGGCCAGATAAGACAAATGCTAATTAAGTTTTGTAATAATGCGTTGAAATATACTACTAGCGTTATCAGAATGGAAGTGCAAGTTTAGTCATGGCGTTAGGTCAATGCAAGTAGCTAGGCTATCCAGATATGTGTGCGCTAGTTGCAATTGCAACTTTCAAGTTTGCATGCATGTTACTCAAGACGCATGCTCTCTTTGCAAATCTATCTCGAGCAAGGGGGCCAGCACCCACTATGGTCATAACCTGGCTCACAAGGGTATCTCTCTCCCAGACTCTCACCACATAAGCAAGCGTCGTCTGTCTCCTAGACTCCCTCTCGTTCTCCGCTCTCGTTCTCCGTTGCAAGACTCCCTCTCGTTCTTCGCAGCCAATTCCATAGCGTCCTTGTTCACTCACGCTGCTGCCGCCCTACCGTCCGGATGTGCTTGCCGCCTCGGCTCTAGGCGGCTGCCGCTGGCGGCTCTCCCTGGCTATGGTGCGGTCGTGCTCGCTGGCTAGAAGGACGAGACGGGTCACGACGGGGTCGTCCTTGAGTTTAAGGTCGGGTTACGCTTTGCATAAGCGGTGTGTGCTCGCTTTTAATTTGTTGGATCTTTCTTGGTCTCTGCGTGTGGTTTTCTCTGCATGTGGGATTTTCTTCTTTCTTGGTCTCGTCGTGCTGGCATGCATGTGGTTTTATCTTTCGTCTGATGGCCTTTGGTGGAGGGATCGTCTCTCATTTTAGGGTATATATACCATGACGTGCCGAGGGCTAACCTGCAGTTTGGGAATCGATCTGATGCCGATCATTCATTTGCATTCTCTGGTTGTTGTTTTTTTTTTTGTCTGCTTCGGAACTTTGGAAATTGAAGGGGGCAGATGTTCATCCCCGATTGATGTTCTGTTCTCGGTTTTTATGTGTGTTGCTTTCTTCTCTCGATTTTGTCTGTTTCTTCATTTTTCTATTTGGCCCTCTGGATACATACCTGTTTCTTTTCAGTTCAATTTCTTCAATCCCGGCCCAGTTCTTGTTCTATTATGATGATTCTTAATTTTTTCTTTTAACATCTTTCTTTTCTTTTTTCTTTTTGTGTGTTTGAAGGTCTTGCTGCGGCGTGCGCTGTGAAAACTGCATGTGCTGAGTCTGATGACTTCATAGAGGGAGTAGATGTTCAGGAGGTGCTGCTACATGTGTAAACTCTACTATACTCTTGAAAACCTTTCAGTTCAATTCTATTTAAAATTCGTTGCATGTTCATTTTGTTTTCTAATTCGTGCTCATCCATAAGCGGACAGAAGAAAGGAATCGTTGGATGAGAGCCACAAGTCGTTTTGACTTTGTGCTTGAGAATCCTCTGAGCGAGGACTATCAGGTGATGCTTGCAGACTATACTAACAGCTCGTTTGCTCGCTGGGCTGACGTGGCAAACCGCCTCAGGCCATCAACTGAGAGCAAGCTCTATGAGGTAGTATAGTGTATTGGTTGTGTTTAACTTGGGCATATAGTATTTATTTGCATATTCTCATACTGCTACTACTACTACCATCGATCTCTTAATATACGGGGCCTCCGGCTGTGTGGGGAAATCTTCAACCAGGCTGCGGTGAGGTGCAACAAGTGCTGGGCTACATGCAAGACCATGTCCAACATGGTGGACACACCCGATCTGCTACGCCGGCTCATGTCCTCCGCTATGGAGGCGCCGTTGCCATAGAATTGGACGCTTCACTTCGTCGCATCACTACCGATGGATTACGATGACGTTGAGGCATTCAAAAAATATATTTTAATTGAAACTAATATTTGAATTTTGCTACAGATGGGGCTTATTTCGATCATGCGACGTGCTTTTGTTCTAGTGCAGGGAGACATCCTATCCATGCTATTGCTAAGCAACTAGCTGGTGCGCACCATTTTTCCATGTGTCATTGGGTTCATGTGTGATTGGATGCTTTAGCTGTCATGTGTGATTGGATGCTTTAGCTGTCATGTGTGATTGGATCATTTTTTATGTTTTGTGAGCTTATTATGTGGGATTCGTTAGTTTGTGCACGCAGGTAGTGGTAGCATAAGAGTATAAATATATACATACATCTTGTAGTCCATGAGAACGATAGTGTGTTTGTTGGCAAGCTCAGGAAGCATATACATCTCGAATAGCAAAAAAAAAAGGAAGCATATACATCTCAAGATATGGCATGTCATTGTCTAAAATAAGAGTAACAGATTGGAGGTGCTCTGAGGCACCGCATTGTTCATGCCATGTTGGGTTATTTCCTTTCCGTAGCAAAAAAGGAGCATACCATATGGTCATCGCCATGGCTTCATACGAAAATACAGCTTGATAAATCATGTGGAAGAATTGGAGGGGCATGTACCTTTGATGGGTATCCTTGTCCCAGTCTAGCTCTGGATGCCTTTGAACTTCATGATCATCATCCCTGCTTGTATCACTGTATGGACAGTTATTGCTTGAGACAGAGGAATGCCTAACAATCTATAGAACTGTACTTGTACATTGTTATAATTTACAGATCAATTTATATATTCCTTGCATTTAAGAATTAAGTGAAAATGTTCGGCCATGGCATATTGTTTTTAGCATAGTTGAGGTTAAATAGACTAGTGTTTGTAACAGAACCGCCCAATTTATAAAAACATAAGTGCAAAAACCACTCGCTAAGCAAGCGATTAACACACTTAAGTCCTTATAAACCCGGTAGTCCAGAAATCTCGAAGGATTTCAAACCAAACATCATCAACCAAGATCGTACAAGTTTAGCGTCACCATTCACACGTTACAACAGTTCACAAATAGTTCGATAACATCAGAGTACGGAAATTAAAGTTATTACAAACCAAGTCTTCAAATACGAGTAACGAAAACAAAGTAGTTTTGAGAGCTCAACCCAACACACACTTAAGTTTAATACAGTGCCAGCTGATAGTCAATCCACCAAAAGCAGTTGGGGAGAATATTAAGAAATGACCTTGCCCTTGGTCCTAATCCACTAGATAAAGATAAGTCTCAAGCATGCACCGTGGAAGGTATGCCCATCGCACAAACAACAAGCGGGAAAAACCCCGAGTACGAGAAGGTACTCGGCTAGACTTACCCGTTTCGACTTAAAATAAAAGACTTCAAGGAGTATGACAGGCCTTATCAGGGGATAGCTCGACTCATTTCGCAGAAAGCAGCGGTAACCATTTTAAAGTGATAGCTCATCTTAATCATTCCTATTTATGCTAGGTGAGCACCTATACTATACATCATTATAGTATATTAATCATGATTAAGCAATCAAGTAGTAACCATAATCATTTAGCTTAACTCATCATCATCATCATTACCAACATTCCATAATCATTACTACGATGGCGTAGCTCAAGTCAAGTGTTCACTGTCCAGGAACGATGGCGAATCGAATCGATTACTACTGAGCTCAGAGGGTATTCCTCACACAAACCACACTCACTAGCTAAGTGAGCTACAGGTCACCGTGGCAGCTATTCGGGAAGAAACGTGGTTTCGACCGGTACCACTGTACTCGGGGGCCGCCCGACTGCCTTAGCCAGCCACGCTGGACCTCGGACTTACTCTTCGCGCCCCCGTGGTCCCCCATCCATCTCCGATACGATGCGCAGGGATCGAGAGCCGGCCTGAATAGTGTTAGGCTTCGCGATCGGAACGACTTATCCGGCCAGCTAAGTGTAAGGCATGCGTTCAACATGACTCGAGGGGGGCGCAGCGCGGCACGGTCCTTAATCGACACTGCACGGAATCACTATAGTCCAACAACCCCATAAGACTCCCTTGGGTCTCCAATCCTCACAGCATAACCATTAACCAGATGATATCAACATAAGCTTTTCCTTCAATCATAAGTAACCACCTAAGCTCGCGGATGACAGGAAATCACCCGACTTTTTACCATCTAAGCAAGCTAAGCAATAAAACTCGCCCTAGACTAGCAGGGTAATCAAGGCAGGATAATTCAAGGGTAAAGCAAGGATATAATGCATCAACGGTTTCACACAACTCCTATACTTAATGCAACAATCATAAAGCATAATTAGACTGTTAGAAAGCATAGGTAAGTAGATGCTCCGGTGCTTGCCTTGCTCAAAGTCAGCTGCGCGGTGATCCGGGCACTCGGGCAGGTCTTCCTCGTCTCTTCCTGCTGGGACCTCCTGCTGCAACTCCTCCTGAGGGTTCTCCTCGGTCTCTAAAAGTTGGGGGGTCCTCCTGCGAACCTGTATGATGCGATGCACATGCATAAGTATGGTGAATGCACAACATATGATGCTCATGGTGAAGAATAATTTAACAGATCATTTACTGAGTAAGTGCATATCTCTTCTCTACTACAACTCAACTCATTACTGAGTACGCGCAAATCTCTTCTCTAAACACTTAGATAAGTGTACAAAGAAGAGGGGTGTGCATAGGCATACACACACATACTCACAACACATGAATAAAGGAGAAGTACACTATTCATGGATAAACATCACACTTCAGTTAGGGGTGCTGCATAACAGGACCAGCAAACCAAACATAACTAAAAGTGCTCAAAGTAAATATAGAACCTACTAAAAGCAATTAAATCAAAGCCTTATCATTTCATGTGAAATAATAGGCTTGAACTGTGACCTCTGTCTAAATAGTTCAAAAAATTCTACAAAAATTCTAGGAGCTACACCATGCTAAAATAGAGCCATGATACAAATATCATCACATTTCATGCAGTATAACAGCCTACACAAAAATAACAAGTAACAGGACAGAAAAGCACTTTTAACTACTTTGCACTGCAAAAAGTATTAAACAATAGATTTCATATTTTTATTTATAACTTCTTAGCACAAGAGCAGTCATCAAAAATTATTAGGTCATAACTCCCTATAATTTATTTATTAAAAATCATTCAAGAATCAGCTAAAAAATTGAATTTAAATCATATTCCAACATTTTTGCACAGGAACTACATGATACATAATTTTCTCGGAAAGTACATCACATAACAAGTCTAAAAAAACAAGATTCACATTTTTCTGAGCGATATACAATTTACCATGCATTTAACCTAATTTTAGCATTTATAGCATTTAAATAAATCTATACAGAAAAGTATCACAAAAATTGCATCTCATAATTTTCACAGATAGATCTACTTACAAGAAACCTAGCAAAACAAGTTTCATCAAATTTGGATCTCATTTGCTCAAGTTATGATTTTTCAAACATTTAAATGCATTTACGGAAAACAAATAAAATAAAATCCGAAACCCTAGCCGGTCCATGGACTCGGTCCAGTGGACCAGAGGCTGACAGCCGGGTCCCATGGGTCCATGGCCCCACCGGCCAAACCGAGGAGGGTCGGTGCTCGCGGCGCCGTCGGCCCGGTGAGGAGCGCCGGGCGCGTGCACGAGCGCAAGGTGAAGCTAGCCCTAGGGTTTGGGTGCGGAATGGAGCGCCGGAGGTCTCTCGGCGTGCGGCGGTGCATGGTGACACGGCGGCGGAAGAACTCGGGCGATGTCATGGGAAAGGGCGGTGGCTAGGCGTGCATTGGCTCGATTGAGCTCGCGGGTGGCCGATTCGGGGCTTGGCGGCTACGGTGCGCAAGAAAGAAAGAAGAGGGGGAGAAAGGGGTGTGAACGCTGGTGAGGTGGCGGCGAGGTGGCCCGACGAGCCTCCGCCATGGCGCAACGGGCGGCGAGCCCCGCCGCTCGCGGGCTTACCAAAGAGCGACGGCGGTGCCAAGCGGTGCGGCGAGGTGGAGCCGGGCGGCGGACGGCGGGGGCGGCCATTCGGCGTGAGGCGTGGGTGGCAGGGTGGCGGTGGAACGGGCAGGCGTGGGCGCGAGCTCACACCGCGGCAATGGCGCCGGGCGGAGCTGCTGCTATGCTATCGGGCGAGCGCGAGGGCGAGAGAGTGAGCGAGGAGGCGTAGACGAGTGGAGCGTGGCGTTTCCAAACCGGGAGGTGCGGGGGGTAGTGTGGGCGAGGGAGGGGTGGGGGCGGCCAGCCCGGGCACGCACGGCAAGGCGGCGGGGGCGACGGGCGCGCGTGGCGACGCGCAACCGGAGCCGGTCGGCCCAATGGCTTGGCGCTTGGCTGTGGCGTGACTCTGGGCGCTGGCGCGGGGCGTGGGCAGGTCGTCGTGGGCGAAACGGCCCGTTTGTTCGCTGCGAATTTCTCTTTTTTTTTTTTAAATCTGAACCAAAATGCTTCCATTTGACAAATTTAAAAGCTTTTTCATAAAAAGTGCCCAAAATGAAAGTTGTAGAGAATTAAAAACTGAACAACTTTTATTTTGGGGTCAACTCAAAATTCCAAACAGATTTTGAAATACAATTCATTTTGAATAAAGGCCTAAAAAGGAAATTTTCCAATTTATTTTCTTTTTGCTCCAAAATCCACCAAAACATTTTGCAATAAAATTTGTTAAAACTTTTCAAATTGCTGGGCAAGTGGATCCAAACTTGTCAAATCATTTGCAAGGCAATTAATTAACTAAATTAAACAATTAACAACCAAGCATAAATTTAAATGCAAAGCACATGAGATACTAATGCAATTAGGGTTTTACGCTTGGTGATGCTCATGCCATGATTAATGAGTGATTAGAGTTAATTAATTAGAGCCTAATGCATGCTTAACACTTGAGGTGTTACAGCCCTACCCCCCCTTAAAGAAATCTCGTCCCGAGATTTGGGTTTACTTAGGGTTTTATGGAATTCGGGATAAACTTCTTTCGGGTAATCCTCGTTTCCCATGATGCATCTCTATCATCATGGTAGCTCCACACGACCTTGTAAGTATGCACCAAGCGATTCCGAGTAACTCTTTCCTTGCTGTCCACGATTCTCACAGGCTCTTCCTTGTAGATTAAATCTGACTCTAACTCTAGCTCCTATTCTTCAACTCTTTCTTCAGGCACACGCAAACACTTCTTCAAGCGAGAGGCGTGAAAGACCGGAAAGATAGTACTCATTGACTCAGGTAACTGTAGCTTGTATACGACTTCACCTTTCTTCTCGAGAATTTGATACGGTCCTACATATCTTGGTGCAAGCTTCCTTTTGGCCCCAAAACATTGTGTACCTTTTGTTGGAGAAACTCTTAGGTAAACATAATCACCTACTTCAAAAGAAAGGGGTCTTCTTCTATTGTCGGCATAACTCTTTTTTGTCGGGACTGTGCAGCTTTCATGTGTTCTTGAATAATTCGAACTTTCTCTTCAGCTTTGGGAACATAGTCAATACCGTAGTATCTTCTTTCTCCTGCTTCGACCCAATTCAACGGAGTTCTACATTTTCTGCCATACAAAGCTTCAAATGGTGCCATCTTGATACTCTCTTGATAACTGTTGTTATAGGAGAACTCGGCCAAAGGTAGCCAAGATTCCCATGAACCCTTAGCAGATAGCACATATGCTCTCAACATATCTTCAAGAACTTGATTAAGCTTTTCAGTCTGACCTGAAGTCTGAGGATGATAAGCAGTGCTGTGTAGTAACTTAGTTCTCATGCCTTCATGCAAGCGAGTCCAAAAGTGAGCAGTGAACTGGGGTCCCCTATCAGACACGATAGTCTAGGGCACACCATGCAAACGAACAATCTCAGTAATGTAGAGGTCAGCATACTGAGGTGGTCTGTAGGTGGTCTTGACAGGTAGGAAGTGAGCTGATTTGGTTAACCGATCGATGATCACCCAAATTGAATCATTTCCCTTTTGTGAAGTCGGCAAACCAGTGATGAAATCCATACTGATGTCATCCCATTTCCATGCAGGAACTGGTAGAGGATTTAGTAAACCTGCCGGCTTCATGTGAATGGCCTTAACATGACAACAAGTATCGCATCGAGCCACATAAGCTGCTATCTCTTTCTTCATCTTGGTCCACCAATATCGAGGTCTCAGGTCATGATACATCTTGTTGCTTCCAGGGTGAATGGATAGCTTGGAAAGGTGAGCTTCATCCATCATCTTGTTCTTGAGTTCACGGTCCTTTGGTACGACTAGACGGTTGTCGAACCAAAGTACACCATTGTCGTCGAGTCTGAAATGTGGAATTAGTTCCTTCTTCATTCTTTCTTTGAGATGATAGATACCAGGATCAGTCTTTTGGCCTTCAATAATCTGTTGATCTAAGGAACACTGAACTTGGATATTATGCATGACTGCAGGATGCAACAGATTGAACCCATCTTCAAATAGCGGCTCTACAGCATGGTGATGTGACTTGCGGCTCAAGGCATCTGCAACCATGTTTGCCTTGCCAGGGTGATAATGTACTTGCAAGTCATAGTCTTTGATCAACTCTAACCATCTTCGCGGTCTCATGTTGAGTTCAGGCTAAGTAAAGATGTACTTGAGACTCTTGTGATCGGTATAGATATTGCACACATTTCCCATAAATAATGCCTCCAAATCTTCAAAGCATGGACAACGGCTGCTAACTCCAAGTCATGCGTTGGATAATTGACTTCATGTTTCCTCAGCTGACGTGAAGCATAAGCAATGACTCGGCCATCTTGCATTAAAACACATCCTAAACCGGTCTTCGATACATCGTAATACACGTCAAACGGCTTCTCGATATCCGGGCGTGCGAAACGAGGCGATGGTTAGCAATTCTCGCAAGGTGCGAAAAAGTCGCTTCACACTCCTCCGTCTGACAAACTTATGATCTTTTTGTAGCAAACTAGTCATCGGCTTGGCGATCTTAGAGAAATCTGGAATGAAACGGCGATAATACCTTGCCATTCCAAGAAAACTCTAAATCTCGTGAACTGACGTTGGTGCCTGCCAATCCATGACCTCTTGTACCTTATGCGGGTTAAGCGAAATACCATTCTCAGATATGATGTGACCAAGGAAAGCAACTTTCTTTAGCCAAAACTCGCACTTTTTAAACTTGGCATACGACTTATGCTCTCTAAGTCCGGTTAACACAACTCTCAAATCTTTGAGCATGTTCTTCTTCATTTTGCGAGTAAAACGAGAATATCATCCAAGAATACAATCACAAACTTATTCAATTACGGCATAAAGACTGAATTCATTAGATACATGAAGTATGCGGGAGCATTCGTCAAGCCAAAAGACATAACAAGATACTCATATAACCCGTATCTAGTAACGAACGCGGTTTTATGCACATCGACGGTCGAATCTTAATCGATGATACCACGATCTCAAGTCAATCTTGGAAAACACCTTAGCCTTGGACAAGCGATCAAAGCAGAATATCAATCCTCGGAAGAGGATATTTGTTCTGACCCGATTCACGGTGTTGAGCGGCCGATAATCTACACATAGCCTCAAGGAATGATCTTTCTTCTTCACAAACAGAGCAGGACAACCCCACTCAGATGTACTTGGACTGATAAAACCCAACTTGTTAAGCTCAAACAACTGCTTCTTCAACTCTGCTAACTCATTGGGTGGCATACGGTATGGTCTCTTGGATATCGGAGCGGTACCAGGTAGAAGGTCAATTGCAAACTCAATCTCCCTATCAGGCGGTAACCCAGGCAAATCTTCAGGAAAAACATCAGAAAACTCACAAATCACTGGGATCTCAGAAAGGGAAGAAGCTTGAATAGCATAGGTCAACTTGGACATGTCTGCCACCCGAGGCAACAACACTTGGAAAGTGCCATCACACTCAGGGTCCTTCAGGGTAATTATTCTATTTACTGTATCAATCACCACTTACTTATCCTTCATCCAATTCATTCCCAAGATAACATCCAATGTTAAACCGGGCATAACTACCAAACTAACCCTATAGCACTTGTTACCCATCATAAGGACTGCTCTCTCAAGCAACTGATTAGATATGACTTCCGCACCGGCGAAACTTATACGGTACCCAAACTCAAGCTGCTTAAGCTCTAACTCATGTGATCGTGCATATGCTTGACTCATGAAAGAATGCGATGATCCAGAATCAAACAAAACCCTAAAACCTAAACCCTAAACCCTAACCCTATAGCACTTGTTACCCATCATAAGGACTGCTCTCTCAAGCAACTGATTAGATATGACTTCCGCACCGGCGAAACTTATACGGTACCCAAACTCAAGCTGCTTAAGCTCTAACTCATGTGATCGTGCATATGCTTGACTCATGAAAGAATGCGATGATCCAGAATCAAACAAAACAACTGCAGGGTGTTGGTTGATAAGAAACGTACCCGCTGTGACTGGTTCGCCTTCGGGAATCTCATCCACGGTGGTGTGGTGCACACGAAGCTAGGTATGTTGTCTGCTTCTTGGGGTAGGGGCAGTACTTGGCAAAATGACCCATCTGATTGTAGTTGAAGCACGGGCCCTTTACGGCTGGTGCTGCGGCCGTTGAACCACCGGTCTTGGCTCGAGCTTGTGGGGCGGGAGGCCTGTACGCCCTTTGGGTCTTCGGGGGTGGTGGAGCTGTGGGATTCCTTCTTGGGGCTGGTGCTCGGAACCTCAAACCTTGTGCAGGGGGACGATACTGCGGACGATTCACCATTGGAGCTCTAAACTGAGAAGATCCCGCTTCAAAGTTCCTCTTGCGGTTCTTGGAGGCAGCATGGAGATTGTTGTTGTTTTCTTGGGTCAAGCAATCACTGATAAACTCGTTGAAGGTGGATCTGGAACTCATACCCATAGTCTTGGCCATCTTGGTGTTTAGGCCTCTCTTGAAACTGGCTATCTTGTTTTCCTCAGTATCAACATAACTAGGGGCATAACGGGACAAGTTGTTGAACTCGTGAAGATACTCATTCATGGTCTTGTTGCCCTGTGTAAGCTTCATGAACTTAGATACTTTCATGGCCATTAGCCCAGGAGGAACGTAGGTGCTGTGAAACACCCGCGTGAATTGATCCCAAGTGATGGGAGTATGAGGCGGAAAAAGTGGTACGTTGATGGGACCACCAAATCCCAGCTGGGCCTTGAAGTTGATGAGCCCCATACTCTACCTTTAAAGACTCCGTCATACGAAGAAGACGGAACTTGTCCTCCATCATGTTGATCCATTCTAGAGCTTCAAGAGGTTCTTTGGCTTGTAGGAACTTGGGTGGATCTGTATCAAGGAAATCCTTGAATGTACTATACTGATTGACATGTTGATCGCGATGGCCTCCACGGCTAGTGTTAGCCGCAATATCGCGCAGTGTAGCTTCCATGTTGCGTTGACTGCCAAGGAACTGTTGGAACAACTGCTCCGCGGTCAACGGTGGGGGTGGTGGTGGTGGTAGATCAGTCCTGGGATTTCCACCGTTGCTTCTGTTCCCTCCGTTGCCGCCATCTCCACCGTTTCCTCCACTACCGGCAGTGCCCTCGTCGATCACATTGCCGCTAGCGGTGCGGCGTGTTTCCACCATCTGCATATTTCGGCAACAAGCAATTATTAGGTGATGTTACATCATTGTAAGCGAATGCAATAATTATGCCAATGAATTATTGGAAGAATTAAAATCCATTCAACAACACAAAGGCACAAAGATTCATTTCCATAATTCATAACATCACTAATTAGATTACTGAATAACATCATTCGAGGCATACAACATCCAAAATTGCCAGCATACATACACTGGACTTTAGGCGTTCGGGTAGCACCACATACATGAAGATCCAACACATGAGTCACATCTCATAAAGGTCACATGCCAACAACAAAAGAAACAAAAGCGCATCTAAGACTAGCGATGAAGCTACTAGCCTACTCGTGCTCGCTCTCTACGTTGGACTCAGCGGCGAGAACAACGTCTCCAGCAGGTGCAGGTGCAGGGGCAGGTGGTAGGTCAGCGTCCTCCTCGCCTCCGTCAGCGCCAATGACTCCAGGCTCCATCTCTGCAGCCCCAGGCTGGTGGTGAGGGTAAACCTTGTTGTACAGCTGGTGGTACTCCTCGTGCATACGCTCAATGTAGTACTCCTGTCAAAGAGCAAGTGCCCGGTGATGGGCATCGTTAGGGGCTTCATTCCTCTCGGTCACAAGGCGTGCCATCATCGATCGCTATTCCTCTCGCCCAACTCCAAGCGTACGACTTCGTGCTTGCGCAGGCGGACTATCTCTCTGTCTGCGCATCTCTCTCTACGGCCGGGCGTCATCCACGTTAGGCGTGACAAGGTCAGTGGTGCCTCAAATCCCGGACGTGGTCGAGTGTCTCTCCTTCATCCTCTGCTCCTTCTTCCACATTGCCTTGTTCCAATCCCCAATCTTGTACAAGCAGGCCTGAGTAGCATCATAGGTCTTCATCATGGCATACATAGCACTCATCGCTGCGTTGTCACTGCCTCGATCTCGTCAATCCCAGGCCAGCGTGACCTGCTGGGGGACTGCTCCCAAGGTGTGTCTGAAGGGTCACCTCGGGGAAAGACCCCTGCTAACGCCTCTGCTAGGCTCAGTGGAAAACGGTCCATGATAGTGCGCAGGACAAAGAAGGCGGCTCTGCTAGCCCCTTCCTCAAGAGTGACTCCATAGGCCCGGAGACGCCATCCCTCCCACTCGGAGTCCTCATGGAGTGGGAGAACAGTCACCTCCACAAAGACCATGTCGTCCCCACTGCTAGGCTCCTCCGTCACCCAAGAGTACACCGATCGCTGCTCCTCAGTGTACCCCACGTGACCTAGCACTCACCAGAGGAGTGTAGGCATCCCGAACTCCTCCAAAAAGTGAGCCTCCCGGACAACCGTGCGGGGTGCAAGCTGCCTGCGAGGTACTTGGCCTCCCGTTGACTTGCGTGCGGTCTGCTTCGTGTGGGCCATCTGTTAGAAATTTATCCCGAGTGAGACAAGTGATTAATTAACAAATTTTTATTTAACAGAAATGATCAATTTATAAGGGAAGGTAAATGCAATGACATGAGATGAACAAACATGATGTATGCACGTATCTTACGTTCTCACAAACTTAGCAAAAATAATTCTAGCGGTATAAACGGTGGCATACAACGTTCTCTCATAGCGTATAACTAGACGTTCTACATGAATCGTTGTTATGTACCTATAGAAAATCCACTTCAGCCCATCCCAACAGTATGAATATAATGCATTGCAGGAATGTAAAAATTAAGCACTCACACATACGTGCATTCCCAAATACACGCACACTACCCGATCCTCGTCCTCATGACGGCATCGTCTCAACAGACGGCACAACCCACAATTAAACACTTTGGAAAATACATGGTTTTGACATGTAAGTACTTCCGACATCACACTAGCACTCCCCTAGATTGCCGGTTGGACAACCATGCTCTCACAACTCACACTTACCGAGGCGTAGAGGCATTTTGAACCATACATTACCATTCAAGCGAATGGCACCCATACAATTACCTTGCTGCATGGGCAACAGTGAAAAGAAAATATGATGTAAGCCCCCAAGTTAGTACTTAAATAGCCACCTAGAGTCCTTAATTGGGCATAAAGGATATGACCACTGGCACACTCTTAATTTTGCAAATAAGATTTTCTCAAAAGACTTATAGATCTATAAGTTAAAAATTCATTTTTAAAACCAAATTCTTTTGTTTTAAATACACATGTGAACAGTAATCACTAAACCTTGCTCGATGCCGGTATGTAATGAGAACCGCCCAATTTATAAAAACATAAGTGCAAAAACCACTCGCTAAGCAAGCGATTAACACACTTAAGTCCTTATAAACCCGGTAGTCCGAAAATCTCGAAGGATTTCAAACCAAACATCATCAACCAAGATCGTACAAGTTTAGCGTCACCATTCACACGTTACAACAGTTCACAAATAGTTCGATAACATCAGAGTGCGGAAATTAAAGTTATTACAAACCAAGTCTTCAAATACGAGTAACGAAAACAAAGTAGTTTTGAGAGCTCAACCCAACACACACTTAAGTTTAATACGATTGCCGGTGATAGTCAATCCACCAAAAGCGGTTGGGGAGAATATTAAGAAATGACCTTGCCCTTGGTCTTAATCCTTTGGATAAAGATAAGTCTCGAAGCATGCAGGTGGAAGGTATGCCCGTTGCACAAACAACAAGCGGAAAAAAAAACCCCGAGTACGAGAATGTACTCGGCTAGACTTACCCGTTCGACTTAAAATAAAAGACTCCAAGGAGTATGACAGGCCTTATCAGGGGATAGCTCGACTCATTTTGCAGAAAGCAGCGGTAACCATTTTAAAGTGATAGCTCAGCTTAATCATTCCTATTTATGCTAGGTGAGCACCTATACTATACATCATTATAGTATATTAATCATGATTAAGCAATCAAGTAGTAACCATAATCATTTAGCTTAACTCATCATCATCATTACCAACATTCCATAATCATTACTACGATGGTGTAGCTCAAGTCAAGTGTTCCTTTGTCGGGGAACGATGGCGATTTGAATCGATTACTCTTGAGCTCGGGGGGTATTCCTCACACAAACCACACTCACTAGCTAAGTGAGCTACAGGTCACCGTGGCAGCTATTCGGGAAGAAACGTGGTTTCAACCGGTACCACCGTACCCGGGGGCCGCCCGACTGCCTTAGCCAGCCACGCTAGACCTCGGACTTACTCTTCGCGCCCCCGTGGTCCCCCATCCATCTCCGATACGGTGCCCGGGGATCGAGCCGGCCCGAATAGTGTTAGGCTTCGCGATCGGAACGACTTATCCGGCCAGCTAAGTGATTAGGCATAAATTCAACATGACTCGAGGGACGCCAGAAGCGGCTCGGTCCTTAATCGACACTGACGGAATCACTATGGTCCAACAACCCCATAAGACTCCGCCGGGTCTCTCAATCCTCACAAACATAACCATTAACCGGATGATATCAATATAAGCTTTTCCTTCAATCATAAGTAACCACCTAAGCTCGCGGATGACAGGGGAAATCACCCGACTTTTTACCGTCTAAGCAAGCTAAGCAATAAAAACTCGCCCTAGACTAGTAGGGTAATCAAGGCAGGATAATTCAAGGGTAAAGCAAGGATATAATGCATCAACGGTTTCACACAACTCCTATACTTAATGCAACAATCATAAAGCATAATTAGACTGTTAGAAAGCATAGGTAAGTAGATGCTCCGTTGCTTGCCTTGCTCAAAGTCTTTGGCGCGGTGATCAGGGCACTCGTAGATCGTCTTTCTCGTCTCCTCTCCTCTTGGGACCTCCTGGCGCAACTCCTCCCGAGGGTTCTCCTCGGTCTCCAAAAGTTGGGGGTCCTCCTGCGAACTTTGTATGATGCGATGCACATGCATAAGTATGGTGAATGCACAACATATGATGCTCATGGTGAAGAATGATTTAACAGATCATTTACTGAGTAAGTGCATATCTCTTCTCTACTACAACTCAACTCATTACTGAGTACGTGCAAATCTCTTCTCTAAACACTTAGAGAAGTGTGCAAAGAAGAGGGGTGTGCATAGGCATACACACACATACTCACAACACATGAATAAAGGAGAAGTACACTAATCATGGATAAACATCACACTTCAGTTAGGGTACTACATAACTAAAAGGACAAACAAAACCAAACATAACTAAAAGTGCTCAAAGTAAATATAGAACCTACTAGTGACCTCTGTCTAAACAGTTCAGAAAATTCTACAAAAATTACAGGAGCTACACCATGCTAAAACAGAGCCATGATAAAAATATCATCACATTTCATGTAGTATAACAGCCTACACAAAAATAACAAGTAACAGGACAGAAAAGCACTTTTAACTACTTTGCACTGCAAAAAGTGTTAAACAATAGATTTCATATTTTTATTTATAACCTCTTAGCACAAGAGCAGTCATCAAAAATTATCAGGTCATAACTCCCTATAATTTATTTATTAAAAATCATTCAAGAATCAGCCAAAAATTGAATTTAAATCATATTCCAACATTTTTTGCACAGGAACTACATGATACATAATTTTTCCAGAAAGTACATCACATAACAAGTCTAACAAAACAAGATTCACATTTTTCTGAGCAATATACAATTTACCATGCATTTAACCAGATTTCAGTATTTATAGCATTTAAATAAATCTATACAGAAAAGTATCACAAAAAATTGCATCTCATAATTTTCACAGATAGATCTACTTACAAGAAACCTAGCAAAATAAGTTTCATCAAATTTGGATCTCATTTGCTCAAGTTATGATTTTTCAAACATTTAAATGCATTTACGGAAAACAAATAAAATAAAATCCGGAACCCTAGCCGGTCCATGGACTCGGTCCGAGTGGACCAGAGGCACTGACAGCCGGGTCCCGTGGGTCCATGGCCCCACCGGCCGACCAAAGCGAGGGGGTCGGTGCTCTCGTGGCGCTTAGCTCGGCTGGCGGTGAGCTCACCTGGCCAAGATCGGGTATAATCAATTCCAAGGTTCCTCGGCGACGAGGCGACACGGTGACGTGCTTGGCATCGGCTGGGGTGAACCCTAGCTACGGGCGGCGGCGGTGATGGCGGCACGGGCGGTTCGCTGCGGAGGCGCTGTGGTGGTCGCCTCCCCCACGGCCGTCTCGTGAGGGAGCGCACTGTGTGCGATCGCAAGGTGAAGCTAGCCCTAGGGTTTGGGTGCTGAATGGAGCGCCGGAGTTTCTAGCCGCAGGCATGGTATTACCGGGCGCGAAGAACTCCCGCGCGAGGTCATGGCGTAAGCGGTGGCTAGGCGCTGCATTGGCTCGATTGAGCTCGCTGGTGGTCGCGGGCTTGGCGGCTACTGCCGAAGAGAAAGGCGAGAAAAGGGTGTGAACGCAGCGGACCCGCGAGCTCGAAGAGCTTCGGCCATGGCGCGACGGGCGGCGACTGCCGTTCGCGGCTTACTGCTGAGCGACGGCGGTGAGCGGTGCAGCGAGGTGGAGCGGGAAAGGCGGGCGGGGCGCGTCTGCGTGGCGTGGAGCGCGCAATGGCGGTGGGGGCGAAAGCTCACCGCGGCAATGGCGGCGGGGCGGAGCCGCTGGGCTGCTTCTTTGGGCGCGAGGGCGAGAGAGTGAGCGCGAGGCGTAGACGAGAGTGGAGCGCGGGCGTTTCCAAACCGGGAGGTGCCGGGGTAGTATGCGCGGCGTGGGCCCCACCGGCCGGGCTCCGCCACGCCGCGGCGAGCAGGGCGGCGGCAGCTTACGTGGCGACCGCGCTCGAGCCGGTCGGGCCGGCGCGCGCGCGGGGCGCTGGCGCATGGGCGCGGGCGTGGGCGTGGGCCGCCGCAGTCGAAAACGGCGGCCTGCTGCGCATGCGATTTTCTCTTTTTTTAAATCTGAACCAAAAAGCTTCCATTTGACAAATTTAAAAGCTTTTTTCATAAAAAAGTGTCCAAAATGAAAGTTGTAGAGAATTAAAAACTGAACAACTTTCATTTTGGGGTCAACTCAAAATTCCAAATAGATTTTGAAATACAATTCATTTTGAATAAAGGCCTAAAAAGGAAATTTTCCAATTTATTTTCTTTTGCTCCAAAATCCACCAAAACATTTTGCAATAAAATTTGTTAAAACTTTTCAAATTGCTGGGCAAGTGGATCCAAACTTGTCAAATCATTTGCAAGGCAATTAATTAACTAAATTAAACAATTAACAACCAAGCATAAATTTAAATGCAAAGCACATGAGATACTAATGCAATTAGGGTTTATGCTTGGTGATGCTCATGCCATGATTAATGAGTGATTAGAGTTAATTAATTAGAGCCTAATGCATGCTTAACACTGAGGTGTTACAGTGTTGTTCATTGAGCAATTGTATTAGAGATGAATGTAACCAGTAGAATTCAGTTATAGCAAAAGATAATTTGCACACACCTTGATTCACCCTGAATTTCAACAATTTTGAGATCCTGAATTGTCCTTTTTTTTGTTTTTTGAATACATCCACCTTTGTCATCTGCATATTGCATATGCAAATGCGTGTGCAACATAATGGATCAATGAGCATCAGAAGGTGAGGGCTGATCTGGCTATACATATGGTGAGAGAGGATAGTTTAAAAAAGCATCTTGCATAGATAGATTGCAAGTAAAGATGCATGTCATTGATGCGTGTGCAACGTAATGGATGAATGAGTAAGTGCAGATGGTCACCATGTTATTTGTTGGTCAAACAAATTTGTTTGTTGTTCCAAGCACAAGCAGCGTCACCGTCCCGGTGCCACGTGCAGCCGCAGGCCCGGCAGGCCGCACCTGGCCGCCGGTGATGAGAGGAAGCGTCGTCACAATGGGGAGGAAGAGGTGAAGAAGCGGGGACGGAGGCGGCAATGCACGACGTCCGTCGGGCAGCGAGGACGCGAGAGGAAGACGGATTCGGCGAGTCCCGGCGGCACGGCGCCTGGAGAAGCGAGCCAACGCAAGCAACGCCACCGCCGCCGGCGAGACACCGAACATGGACGGTCCAACTGAAAAACGGGTCCACAGAGGGGCCCGTGAAATCAGAAAATAGGAAATGCACGGTGAGACACGCACGAACCAACGACGCACTCAGCGCAGAAGCGCTAGGCCGTGCCCGTCCCAGCCGGTAGCAGAGGATCGGAAACCGGCAGTAGGAGGCGCAGGCGGTGGTAGGAGTCAACGTGACAACGTACATGAACAGGAGGCTGAAAGCGCGGATTCTGGGCGTGTTATGCAGTTTCATCATAATCATATTCGTATATACATGCAGCGTGGGTCGTACAATTGAACTATCGTTTTTCCTTTATTTTATAATAAAAAGGAAGAAAGAGTGGGAATTACCGTGTATATCACAAACACAAGAATACTTTTTCCTCGTTTGCACTTACAGATATAAATTTTCCCATCCTTACTCAAGAAGATTTTTTTTAATTAAGAGCTACTATTGCTACGGACTCATGACACTAGATAATGCATATATTAAGAACTGTCAAGCTTCCAATGACGATACACGGTACTTCAGATTAAGTTTCACTGCGTTGAAACGCCACGATCATAGAAGGTGAAAATTTGACGCAAAGAACTTCACATCAATTACCCTTTTGGTAGCTACGCAAAAATAGCATAAAACTCATCTGGGCTATGAAATAAGCAGACATCAAAGCACAGCAAAGGTCCCTTCAAACCATTGCTCCATCTGAATGATACATCGAGCCACATGGCATCTATTGATCTATAGATACACTGAATATTTCAATAGAACTTTCAGCAGTGGCATTGTTGTTACAAGAAAGCTATAAACCCGTCCAAAGAATCTGCCAATGCAGAGACTTAGTCGTTGCGTGGGGGCGCAAGTTGTTCTCCGGCTAACATAACGTCTCTGCCCACATTCAACGGCATTGCTTCTACCTTTCTAGCAAAACAAAATGCCCAGAACTTGAACAGCGGGCTAGAATTGCAGTGTCCCACCGTAATGCTGGCTGACGGAATCCTACAATATGATTGCACAGTTAGATGCCATAATACAGTCTTACGTATTCTGTCAATCAAATAATAAAGTAAGTCTTGTGCATTCCGTAAGGAAAATAATGTCTTGCGTACATCACTATTTGCTTCTATCGGAGGAGAAGAAACACAAGTATTCGATAATCAAATAGACAGATGAGGTGAAGGGCCCAAGCCTGTCCAAGTTGACCAACCGATGACAAGGCAGAGAAGCAGAGAACAGAAGTGGATAGATATAAAGCATGAAATCAGCTCTCAACTATGACATCAGCATGTATTGGGAGGGGTAGAGGTGGAAAATCGTTAAATTTCCACTCCTATCAACATGAATTAAGAGGGAATGGGTTTATGCAAACAGGCCTTGAAGTTGGTGAAGCGACATAGCAGGATGCAAAGGTATATGAATGCAACAAGTTATATCATACCTACATCAAAGAATAACTAGATCGGTAGAATGTTACCTGTAGGAAAGGAAGGATGCTATCATATAGATCCAGGAAAAACTTCGATGCAGACGAGAATCTGGAATCAATATCGATAGAACAATATATTTTCATCATGACAACATATTTATTGGTTTGGTGAATGCAACTACTGAGATTTTGGTTTGCAAGAAATAGCTTACTATCTAATGATTCTTACCTTTTCAGAAGGCAAAAACATTTGTAAAGCTCTTCAATATCATCTTCAACTTTCAGTTGTATGTAGTGTCTAAGAAGCTCGGTGAGACATGAATGAGTTTCATTCCATTCTTCACTACCTGAGTTAGGACACAAAGGTAGGAACGAAGCTACAGGCTCTAGAACAGAAGACAATGGTCGTTGACAGCTGGAATCTGTGTGTTTCTCTGCAATTACATTCAAAATCAGGCAACTGCTAGCTCTAAACTGTTCAATCCATTTTTGAGAACCTCCTGGTGGGAGAAAAGTCCTTGTGTTTTTTGGATCATCAGCTCCACCATCATTAGGAGATCTATTTTCAGCTCTAACAACATTAAATGATTTACTTTCAGATACATTGGAAGTGCTGCATGCAGGATCTCCTGATCTATGTAATGGAATAGCACTAAACAAATCAGCCTTCACATTCTCAGGTAATTCCTGCAGAACTGTTAGATCTGCCTGGCTTAGTGAATCAGGCATCAAATCAAACTGTGTAACACTTTTTGTTGTTTTCTCAACCAATGCACTAGCACTTGAGCATGAAGCATTATTGGCTGCTTTAGCTTCTGATAGCTGTTCGTCAGATTTTCCCTATGGTGGTAATGGTAAAATCAGAATAGTGCGAAACAGGTTTGAAATATTAAGATGAAGAGGAACATAACTATATCACGTGCTTTGCACTTTGTTTAAAACTTCCAGCACCACTTTGTTTCCAGTCACAAAGCTCACCTTAGTATGTTCTGAATGCATGGAGTCTTTGTGGTCCCTGTATCCTTGAAGCTTTGCATCACCAGATACAGAATTACAAGTAACTGCTGGCAAAGCAAGAGATTTTGAACTATTTTCTTTGCCCTTATGACTATTGAGGGTGTCCACAAGACCTTGTAATTCGCCCTTGTACATTTCATTCATTTCAGACATTATCTCTGGGGGAAGGTTCTTCAAGACCTCCAAATCAAGTTGGGATAATGGAGGCAGCTCAGCATTGTGAACTACAGTAGACCTATCACTTCTAAGGTTCACTTCTGCTGTACGTGATGGTCCAGATCTTCTCAAATCCTGCAGTCCACTAGTCCCTACAGAAGCTCCAAACAGTCAATTCCCATTGAACAGAACACAGTGAACACTATGAAACATAGCTTCACATGATAGCAGCAGTTACCTGCAACATCAACATTTCCCAGCATCTCACTGTGGTGTTTCTTGAGCTTGGCAGCTGGTGAAGCAAGCCATGATTCAAGCATATTTCCTTGCGGTGCTTCAATGGAAAATAAGAACCATTAAGATCAAGGAGATAAGTGCATACAAAATATGTCATGCCAGAAACAGAAACAGAGGCAGCTATGATGTTTTTTTTTCCTTTTTTTTCGAAGTGGGGAGGGGGATATCTACTGCTATATTTTACCTTACTTAGGGAGGGTAGTGCTTGCTTGTTGTCAAGATACTTTCTTATTAAATATTATTTTAGCGTGGAAGCATTTGAGAACCAAAGGGCCAATATGTAAACTGTAAGAACTGCTAACTTGTTGCATCAATATACAGCATATGTGTCTTTTGATATTATTTTATTTCAGGCAAATATTAAACTAGTGTTTCCTTTATAAGAAAATAAAAATGCCACAAAGTGTTATGTTTCCTTTATAACATGAGACACACTTAGATATGTGATGGGGATACTGCAGTGGTTCTAGCATATGCATATCTAGGTTTCACCAATCAAATATTAAGTTGCTGTCAGCATTCAAGACACTGCTCTTTCTCTAAAAAGTAATAGTTCCTTCAGCGCATCGGTTTTAACAGTATAACCGAAAAGCATCTACAAACAATAGACAGTAGTGCAACTTAGACTTAGCTTTCAGATTAAGCTGCTGTTACCATTAAGTTTTAAGACATACTTTGCTCTGAGATGCCTATAATCAGATGAAATCATGAAAATGTGCAAAGAGCACACCTTTTATTATTTTATAGAAACAATGCTGCTTGCTATCACATCCACTATTGAAACCCGAAAAGTATTTTTACACCAAACCAAATGGCGATAAAAAATATAAGGAAACAGAAAGAATCCAAATAGCTAAAGATACCTCCCCGACACAAATCTGCATGCTCAAGCTTTGACAGGGACAGTCCAATTCCACGAACTTCCTTCACATCTGGAATGTGAGATCACACAATTTAGCCATCAACACAGTAATGATGGAATTTTCATTAAAGGTCTACAGCACATAATAATTGCATATAAGCTATGGAAAAAATATATTGAATTTACCAAGACGAAGAGCTGAAAATAATTGTTTTGCAATTCTCTGAAGAGTGACAAAACTGTCAGTTGCACCTGCAATCTTTGAGATAGTACAGAGTAGTAAAGATTAGAAATCAAAAGAATGCACAATGCACCTGGTAACATATTGCATTTTTGCATCATGGAAATTTAGAAGCAAATAATGCATATAAGAATGCGCACTTCATAACTCATAATACAGGATAAACACTTAGCCTATGCACCATCACAATTACATACAATAATAACTTGGTGCACAAAACTAATAAAACGCTAAGGATATGGTACTACTGTGTTCCCCTAAAAAAGTTAAGAATATGTATTCATATGAACCAGTGAACTCCATACCGTCATAGAACGACTCGTGGTTTCACAATCACCGCATCCCATATACTTTATTGGTTCCCCAGCACCTTCCCTTCTTGTTTTCACCTTCAAGGCACACATTCAGTTGATACCTTAACTATTTATTGTAGATGAATGAAAGAAAAGTGTGTATAGTCAACAGAAACAACCTTAAGGGTAATAGTACGTCCCTGAACTCCACACCCCTGCAATCGTAGAGAAACCTCCTTGCAGAGGTTAGTAAGAAAATGCTCAGCCTGCAATAAACATAAAAGTGATCAAATCAAACATGAAAGGGCATAGTGCTGCAATGATATAGAACAGAAACAGAAAGGACCCACATCTTTGTTGTCATTAAATCTGACTCCCCAGTTGATTTCAGCACCCACAGATTTTGTTTCCTGCATTGTGTGCAGAGGACAATACTTTAGTAGAGCAACTAATTAATATCACTAAACTTATTATCACCATATTTCCTTTCAAAGGGTTGGGTGAGATGTTAGAACAAAAAACAAAATATTATAAGAACAAACAAATACCCTAGACACTGATTCTGGAGTCCCACGTACACAGAAGCATACTCTCTATCAATTTAAAATTTAATACCAATCACAAGGGGAAAAGGAGAATATAATTATATCAAGATATGCTCAACTAATGAGCCAACAATACACAAAGGATGGCATGCTTAATTCTGCAACCTGAGGTCTGACTGTCTGAGCACGGAACTAACATGGAACTACAAGGTCCCAAATTATTATACATTCAAAAAAGAGCAAATAGACTCACTAGTCCAACCTGCAGTTCCCAACGACCCGCAGGTGTTCCTCTATACCATTATCACTCTATTTTAGTACCTTCATCTTGCATACAGGATGTAGTCTACGTATCTGCACAACCAACCATGCTGAACGATTGATCCTGGTGCTATCCTCCTACCTAATAGAGAGGCCAGGTATTCTAATCCTCATTCCCGCACTTTTTCCTCGGCAATTACCAAAACTTCCCACCTGGCAGCACTTGTACTCCCTCCGTATCGGATTTAGAAGTCGTTTTGGATAGTGACATGGTCTCCAAAGTATAACTTTGACTTCATATTTTTGTAAAAATACTCATCACAAAATGATATATTTATACTTTTATGAAAGTATTTTTCAAGACAAATCTATTCTTATGGTTTTCACATTTCCAAACTCAACAACTTAAAAGTTATTCATGATTTATGTTCTCAATGTTTGACCCAAACCTTGTCCAAGACGACTTCCTTTTCCTATACGGAGGGAGTATGTGTATTCGTCAAGGCAACCCAAATGCTTTGATTAAATCTGGACGGTTCAAATTGTTATTTCTGAATCTATTTCTTAGATGTTCTTGGGAGCATAAGCAGAGCAGCCTGCTCCAGGTATTTACATCCCATACACCAGTTGGGCACAGTTTTCAGTAAAACAAAATAGGCAGGCACTCAACTGAAGCAATGGCAGAGATGCTCTTTTTTCTACCTGAACAGATCCAACAACTGAATGATCAATTCCTCTACAATAATTCCATAAAAGATCACCAGTCTTTTTTCCGAAGTCCTTGTGGAGGGCATCCTACAAAAGAAGCACTGGTACAATAACCATATTTGGAGGGAGGCAGTTGAGAAAACATCAATATTCATCTAGACAAGGAATTATATATAATCCTAAAGAATGTGGTTAGTATGTGACCATCATACAGTAGACGACCTAGACGGTGTGCTTATGACTTGTAAATAGAACAATTTTATTGTGCATTAGTAAATGGGATTTAAAGACTTAAAGTTGAGACTGGAACACAGTAATAAGGACTGGAAAAAAACTCTTTCAGGAAAGGGGACTGCTTTATGTTACACTACACAAATAGCGCCGACAAACCTTTGGAACATTGCGAAGTTGGCCACAATATTCAATTTCTTTGCTTTTCAGTTTAGATGAAACCGTATGACCAATGCCGGGAAGTGCTTTGATAGAGAGACTACTCAGATAATCATCAGCCTGTAAGAGATACATATTGCAGTCAGTAAATCGCATGTCCCTAACTCCTTATGAAGATTATGAAATCAACTTAGCAAGAGGAGCTACAGCATGTAGTACAAAGTATGTCCTTTTTAGAGCGAGTGGCAGTGTGGCACCACTAGTGATTTCTATCAGATGGACTTCAAGGAATACAAACAAAATTAGTAACTGAATTCAATACCCAACAAGCTCATGATCAACTGCCAGAAATAAAACAACTAATTCAACAGTCAATATTTCCATAAAGATATTTGAACAATATAGACATGATATTCAAACATCCAAGCTTATCTTTCAGGTCAGTTGGGAACAGAAGAATGTTGCAGGTAGTGTATTCTCTTCACGATTCCTGCGTCAGTTCCCTTTTTCAGATGGGGCCTTAAGTCAGACTCAGCTGAATAGCCATTTAAGACCTTCTAGGCTCTAGGGTAGTTAAGGTTAAGCAGATCTAATATACCTAGGAAACTATTCCAGATAAGATCTTACATATATCCTTGTTGCCTCTATTAGGAGCTAACGATACCATAAGATTCAGTGTGTCGTAAGCTTGTTTAACTGTTCTAGCAATGCATTCATTAGTTGTGATGCCCTGCTTAAATCGAAGGAACTTCAAAGGAACGAAAAAGAGGCCAAATATTTGGTGCAAAGTGCAAATCATCCCTCTAGTGCAATCGTGAAAAAAAAAAAACTTGAAACACATACCTAGAAATTTTCAAAATTTTGAAATGGTGCACATCCATGGTGCATCTATGATCTATAGATGTACATTGTCACAAAAGTTTAAATATAAAATCATTTTCTGAAAAATCATATGAAAATAACAAATTCAGGTGCATATGTACTGGAAGATAATTTTGTCTTCTAGTGTACATGCACATGAATTTGGTTATATTCTTGTGAATATTTGTAGAATGAGTTTGAATCTCGATTTTTACAACAATATACATCTATAGATGATTTATGGATGTGCATCATTTCAAGAAAAAACCTTCTAGTTATGTCGTTTCAAGGTGACGTGGTTTGAGCTGAACATTTTCCTCGAAAAATCCTATGGAAATCCTACATGAAATGAATATATTCCGGTCCTTGTTCAAAATCATCTAGAGCATGGAGTGGTTTGTAAATTTATAGAGATAACAGTGAGCACAGACATGCAGTTAGGAGCATGTCCATTACCAACAGCATACATATACCTTTTCAGAGGGAATAAAACATTGTCCATTCGGCTTTGCAGATCTGGTAGCTAACCGAGCTAGGAGCATGTTTTCAGCAATACCTGCACTAGCAGTACACTTTGTTGCAAGAAAAATCTCACTTCTTATTCTCTGTGTTACTTCCTCAGGATTGTCATGTAAACATTCAGTCATATCCAGAAAAGCTTCATCACAACTCAAAGCCTGAATTGTGGATAACATTGTCAGCACTGTATAGGTGGAGATCTCTAATAATCAAACTATGGGGATGTATCACCAATGAAGATATGCTGTGTCTAGCATGTATAGTCCTGGAGTGTACCTGAACCTTACTGCAATATTTGTGCAAAGTACCATAGAACTGATCAGCAACCTACAAGAATTCCAGTCACTCAGATTCTCAAATTCAACAAAAGTAAAAGAGGAGTTAGCCATCAAATGGACTGTCGTAAATTCTTAAAAAAATATACCTCCTCATATGCATCAAAGTTATAAGGAACAATCATCAGGTGAGGGCACCGAGCTTTAGCATCTCTAACAAACATGCCAGCCTTTATCCCTGGAATGCATCAATGAGGATGCAACCTATGTTCAAATGTGTTCACATAACAAAATTATGTCACAATTAATGGCAAATAAAATAACGGTACCATAATTTCGAGCCGGATAGTTTGCAGACGATATTTCTGCTGTTCCTTTAGGATTGTCCGAATGGCAAACTGCTACTGGGTTATCTTGCAGCTCTGGCATATGTCTGATGACGACAGACACAAAAAAGCAATCCTGGTGGAAACATCATGTCAACAATCAAGATAATTAAGTATAACACAAGCAACGCAAGCATATTCCTGAAGACAAGCATTACAAAACTACATCTTGAAATTGCAGGGTATGACAGAAGAAGAAAAAATGGCTTCGAATTAGTGATAACATCAACTAGTAACTCACAATTTTAAACTACAATTTGGACTGAACCTTTCAAGCATAAACCTAATTTCATGTACACCTTCTTGCCTCTCTTTTTCACAAAATCTGGCAGTGCATATCTTAATTTATTGTTGAATGGATCAACAGTAGGTACTTGCATTCACAATTCAGCATTGATTAGCGTTTTGTACAGTGATATTCCTCAGAAGGTCATTTGCTCTTTACAACTACATTATCAATCCATCAAGATTACTGGATTCAATACTATATTGAAATCCATACTGCAAACTGACCTGACTTCCTATTTTATATGGCTGTTTAGCTTTCTGCAATTAAACAGATGTGATGGCAAAAGTAATATGCCCAAAAGCATAGAAGAAACTACATATCACACTCATAGCTACAAAATAAAAGATTTCCTTGATAAGAATTCAACGTTCAAGATGCAATTCTATATATCTATAGCTCATCATAGCACTACAAGATTACCATATCAATATGAATGATTGTTCTATTCTTCCCGGAATGATCAGCACTCGACTTGATGCCTTTAGCTTCTAGCAAATTTGAGAAGCGCTTTCGATACCGATTTCTCCATGTCCCAATGAAGTGCAGTCGAGAGTACTACAACACCAAACAAGAATATCAAATAAAACTACCAGTATGACCAAAAATGCATGATATAGTTTACAGGAAGATATATGTGATGTCATCATGGAGTAGAAGCAGCAAAGCTTAGTAACAGAAGCTTTCAAAACATAAAATGGCAAATTTATTGACAATAGAGCACCAAATGTGACTGACAAATCAGATATTGTCATTTGTTCCAACTACATACCTTGAAATAGTTCTCAACAAAATTCGGATCTGTTAGGGTTGAATGTGGTCGGCCAGAAGGTTTAGCTGCACTTTTCTCCAATGGCAAGGACGAATGACTGCCTGTAGAGCTTGTACTGCATAAATTTGAACACCTTGACTTCGCATCAGGGGATTGAAGCACACCAAGGTTATCGTTTGTGTCATTACGGCTCTCTGAACAAGCAGTTTCACAATCATATTCACCCTCATCAACTGTGAAATCTCCACTCTCTCTTTCTTCAAATGCTGATGCCTTCTGTTCATCTGAGGATAACGAGTCCTTTGATAGCTCTAAATTATCCATTGAAGCTTCACTTTGACAATCCCCACTTTGATACTGCGATCCCTCCTGAGCAGACAAAGACTGGAACTCAATATCCTTAGTTTGGTTGTTTTGTTCTCCCTTATGACGCATTTCATTTTGCTTCTCAGAAAAGAAAGCAGAAAGCTTCATCTGCTTTCGGCCTGAAGAACTATTCTGATTTATTTGATACGGAACACCTTAGTTAAAATAACAAAAAAGAACGCATAAGAATATATGAAGCCATGAGTGCATACAAGCTATGTGCTGTGTGCACTTATTTTAAGAGACTAATCTTGATATTCCTATCAATTATCATAAACGAGGACATATGTCCACAAAACTAAGCAAAATAGTGTAGGATCATGATTTCACATAGAAGCTTACAAGTAGGCCTTCGTAATAAAGGATGGACAGAAGTGTGGAGGGATCTATCTTAATCTAAGAAACAAATTATTAAGAATCTATGCTCATGGTTAGAACAAAACCTCTACCTCAGTTTCAGGAGAAGTTTGCAATCAGTGTGTATATATAATCATACAATGTCAGCAAAATCAACCTTGTTACCAACCAGTGTATTACCAGGAACATGTTCAATCTAGCTATAACACTAGTAAAACAAAAGGTGAGTAAGGACAAGAGAAGATACAGTTGAGGAGCCGGTTCTCTGCCAAGGAATCCACCACCCATGCTGGCTTCACAACAGGAAGTCCCTTGCTGAATGCTCTGGATCAAACAGCAGCATGATCACCATAATCAAACCAGAAAGCGTAACAATGGCAACCCAGAGGCTCTCTTCCAGTACGTACCTCAGATTCTTCATTTTGCTATCAGGCAGGTTGCTGCAAACAATGTGTGTCACCGTGTGCCTGGAGAAGTAGTTGACAAACCGGCCTCCATTGTTCAGCATAATCTCTTTCAGCTCCTACCGAACCCCAAGCACAAAACAAACCCCCGGGTTAAAAAATCAAATCGACATGATCCATACCGTTGCATCTACAGTAATTATATTGAGGTGTATGAGAACCCTAGAGATGAGCATGAGCTGGTGGCGCGCGGCAGTCACCTGACTAGAAGGGACTGTGAAGCCGTCGATGAAGATGGAAACGCCTGCGAATAGACCGCCGGCGGCCGCGCCGGAGGTGGCGGCGTCGGCGTCGAACTGCGCGGCGAGCTTGCTGTTCTTCGCGGCCATGTAGGTGCCAAAGTCTGCGAACGGGGAGGAGGCGAACGCGCGGCGAGGGTTTTTGGCGGGGTCGGGGTCGGATGGGGGAGCCGCTGCTGGCCTCGTCCTCGCCCGCTTCTGGCCTGGCGACGAGGCGGCCAACACCGAAGAAGATGAGGGGCGCGGCGGCCCGAGGAGGTGGAGCTCATGGCGGCCGGTACCGGCGGGGAGAGGCGGTGCCCGGTGGGAGGTGGGAGGCGGGAGCGGAGGGGGCGGCGGGTCGGGAGCACGCGCGAGAGGAATGGTCGTTTTTGGTCGGAGCGGGCGAATCGCTGCGGCGCGGGCGGGCGAATGCGCAGCCGCTGAAACCCTGAAACGGTCGCTGGACGGATGCGTTCGAGCTCTACTGCCGAAGCTTTTCTCGACAAATGTTGCAAACAAACTCCCGGAGACGAGTGTCCCTTTGGTTTTGGTGCTGGTTAAGTATTTCTAAGTGTGGCTAAATATACAGAAAATATTTAGAAACATTTATATGACCAAATAGAGTTGTTATAAAAAATATATTCAATAATCTATCTAATAATACTAAATATGTATTATAAACATTAAAAAAAAAAATTATTTTTATATATTTGTTCAAAAGTTTAAAGTTTTTAACTCATAAAAAAATGAGAACGACATTTATTTTTAAGATGAAAGAAGTACTACCTTTGTGAGCTACGCAAATAGTATTATCCTAGTTTTGCTATAAGTTAAATGATATTAAATTTAATTAAGTTTATTAAAAATATCAACACACATAATACCATATTAATAGTATTAATTTCGTCATAAAAATATAATTTCATAGTGATTCTATTTGATGTCATAAATGCTAATAATCTTCTCTATAAATTGCTCCAAGATCAGGTTGGATCTGTAGTTTCGAAACTAAAATCGTTTAAATATTTATAGACAAAAACAAATTCAATGTTGGTAATATACTACTAGCTTCATATTTCATATCAAAACTAAAGGGCTGTTTATTTCACTAGGACTAAAGTTTAGTCCGTTTTAGTCTCTAGACTTTCAAACACCTCTTGCTTTTGAAGGTGCTAAACTTTAGTAGCTCTAGTCAGTAAGGAGAAACTAAAAGGGACTAAAAGCCCAAGTTGTGAGAGCACATCTGAAAGGACCTAATTGGCCTAGAGGGGGGGTGAATAGGCGTCTTTTCGATTCCTGACATTCACAAACTCAAATTGTGGAAGTTAAATGCTAACCGGAAGTTCCGGTGGTTTGGAGTAGAAGTTCCGGTGCTAGACCGAGACTTCTATTACAAACCAACTAGAACTTCGGGTGTCCTAAAGCTAGGTAATCGAGTAAATGAGTTGTGATTTCAACTATACGAATTACCACACCCTTAGGAAGCACCTCTTGGATTGAGTTCTTCTTCCTACAATAAAATATGCAATAGATAGAACAAAGAACACAATAACAAGGGTAGTCGAAGCTACCACCACAACAAGCACGCGGGACACAAGATTTATCCCGAGGTTCGGCTTTCCCCCACAAAGGAGTGCCTACGCCCCTCGTTGTTGAGGTGGCCACTAAGGCCCGACCACTTAGGTCACTTCCCTCAAGCAACCACAAAGGAAAACTTGAGATATCCACTAAGATGAAGGGTAATACAAACGCTTCGGGGTGCCCTCACAAGTAAATCAACACGGGCAACCACGAAGAACGCCTAGCCGGCTAGGGTTCCAAGAACCCAAGAGTAATAAACACAAAACCAACCGGCAAGACGAGGAGACCAAGTGCTCAAATCGAAGATCGATGCTCCCGCTCTCAAATCTCACGTCCCTAACTCAAACAATCGAAGATTGAAGCTTGGAAGCAAGGGGAGAGAGAGAGTGGGTGAGTCAAAGCTTGGGGGAGGATGTGTGAACAGTAAATCAATGTGATGCCTGGCGTAGCCGTTAGAAACGGAGCTCAAAAGTATTTATACTTCGGCCTCCGAATGGCCTACCGGAAGTTCTGGTGGACCCCCACCGGAACTTCCGGTCCAACCAGATCTGACCGTTGGCAGAGATCGGGCGAGACTCGGGCTGACCGGAACTTCCGGTCGAGGCGTGGCAATGGGCGTCGCGTGCAAGAAAGCGCTTCCGGTCTCCAACCCGGAGGCTCGGTCCCGGCGGAACTTCCGGTCCGGGACCGGAACTTCCGCCGAGCCAAAAAGCCCAGCCTACCGTCGCGTGCGAAAAGAGGACTTCGGCCCCCCGACCGGAACTTCCGGCCCCAGCCGGGACTTCCGCTGGGAGACCGGGACTTCCGGTCCATCCCGTTAAAACAACAAAAACCTTCTACTTGCGGCGTGTGTGAGCCGGTGTCTCTCAATCTACTCTAAAACATCGACATGAGCACTTTTGTTCCCCATCTAGCTAGTTAATTTTGTATCCCTCTTGATAGTACGGCATATCCTACGACTCAAATCAAAATAGAATGAGAGTGAATCACTTGAGCCGAAACGCCGTTTGTCCATAAAATTTAGGGTGCTATCATTCACCGAATTCTTTCGTTTAAATACACCATTGGACTAACACCTGTGGATATCACTTGATGAACATGTTAGTCGCTAATTTGATTGTCATTAATTATCCAAAACCCACACCTGGGGCGAATGCACTAACAACATCCCTCTCTTTAATTTGCTTTTAGTCTCTTTTAGTCTCTAGAACCAAACACACTAAGACTAACTTTAGTGACTAGAGAAAACAAACAAACCCTAAGTTAATCTAATTTTCTGCACAGCATCAGCATAGTTGTAGCTGTCAAACATGTTTACAACCATCAATTGATTAGTCCAGCAAGTACCACAAGTGTCTTGTCATCTCCAACAATTTTGTATATTTTGTATATTTTGTTTGGCAAAATTGAGAGTTTGTCAAGTCTCAAATGAATATAGCAAAGGTCCAAAGAGTCAATCTCCAATGGTTTTGCATTATCACTTGGTAAAAAAGAAAATTCTGGACGCGGCGGCAGGCGGGAGCCACGCGCGCGGGAGGGAAATAGCGCGAGCATCGGAAATGCCAAGCATGGACGAGGTGTGCATATATGCAAGTCCTTCCTTACTTTTTGCCAAGTTAACAAAAATGCAAAGCCCATTTGCAAAACTGTTGGATAGACGTTTTTTAGACTTTTTTGCAAAAACAAGAATGCAAAGCTTATTTGCAAAACCGTTAGAGATATTCAGCATCTCCAACGGTTTTGTATATTTTGTTTGGTAAAATTGGGAGTTTTGTCAAGTCTCAAATAAATATAACAAATGTTCAAAGAGTCAATCTCCAACGGTTTTGCATTATTACTTGGCAAAAAAGGAAATTCTGGACTCAGCGGTAGGCGGGAGCCACATGCGCGGGAGGGAAATAGCGTGAGCGTCGGGGAATACCCAAGCGCGGACAAGGTGTGCATATATGCAAGTCCTTTCCTGCTTTTTGCCAAGTTAACAAAAATGCAAAGCCCATTTGCAAAACCATTGGATGGACGTTTTTTACTTTTTTGCAAAAACAAGAATACAAAACCCATTTGCAAAACCGTTGGAGATGCTTATTGTTCTCGTTCCCCAAAATCGGTTAGCCATGTGAGAAACATTTTTTCTAAAAAGGTATAGGTAGAGAAAATTGTTTCGACCTGAATTTGTGTTTTAACTTAAAATGGGAGCGTCAGGGTGGGCGGGTGGCCATAAGAAGAAACATAAATTAATTTACTACTACTTTATAGTTGCGGTTTCTTATAAGCAACTTATTATAGGTAATACTGCAAACAATATTCTCTCCGTCCAAAAAAGTGCACTTTCTAATTACGATGTGAAACTAAACCTTTTTTATTTTAATCATTTATTGAAAATAATAATAATAATTTTGTTAATACTTCCTCTAGTCCAAATTGTAAGCTGTTATGCTTTTCTAGTACTTATGTACATAGATAAAATTATGCACCTAGAAAAGCCAAATTGGCTTATAATTTGGAACGAAGAGAGTATATATCATTAGATTAACTATGAAGTATGTTTTATAATATACTCTCCAAGATACACCTTGGTACTAAGCACTGGGGACCAAAGGTCCAAAATTTATCCCAAGTATTTTAGATTGCTCGGCTGCATCCACATGTGTCTTGTCTTCTGAATCATATATGCATGCCTCTCAAAATGATCTTGCCCAAAATGACTTTTACAATTGGCGGCCAAAATCAATGACATACATGCTTTACCTTTTTAAACTGCTCTCTCTCGTCCCCCTCGAAAAGCTGTAATTTTTAGAGTTGTCTTTAGTCAAATTTTTTAAACTTTGACTGAAGTTTTTAAAAAAAACATTAAGATGTATAGTAAGTACCATTAAATTTATCACGCAATATATTTTTATAAGATACTTATTTTATATCATAAATATTGATGCTTTTTATATAAAATGGGTTAAAGTTAAAAAAAATTTGACTAGTACAGATTCTAGGAGTTGCAGCTTTTAAAGATAGAGAGAGTATGTGTTAATACAAAGTTAACCAAACTAGCTAACTATTTGGATACTTGTTTTTTGTATTTATATAGAATCATAATCACTGATACTATCTTCCTGTAAATTCATATGTGAATGTGAATATGGATATGGATATTGTTAAGTACGAAGGGTGATGTAAATGTGTATTTTATTTGTTTTTAGTACGAAAGGAAGCAATAATATTTGTTAACGGAGGGCGGAGGCAAGTCGTATCGGCCAACTTTTATGCGGGCCCCAGCATGCCGGGCCGACTTCAGCTGGCGTAGGCATATGCCCCCGAGCAGAAAAGGCCACGGACGGGTAGGCGCAGGCCGACACGGCGACGCCGACCCCGACCCGCCGGGGAACGGTAGCGCGCCAACCAAATTGTGGCGGGGGCGCGATCGGTGGGGCAGCGTCTCCAGCCAGAGAAACCGGGGCGACCCACCCACCCCACCACCGCCCGGCCATCCCCCATCCCCAACCCCAACCAAGAAGAGAGCAGCAGAAGGAGCACGGCTGCACGGGGCACAGCCGCAGGAGGAGCACGGCTGCACGGCAGACGGGACCGGAGGAGAAACCGAAGCGCGAAAAAAGACCAAAAACCAAGGAGAAAGAGCAACCAGGGTGGGGGAGGAGGAGCCCAGCCAGCCCCCAGCCAGAGCAGGGGTGGAGGAGAAATAAACTAGTGGCCAAACCCTAGCCTGCCGAGCCCCGCCACGCCCCTCCCGCGTGCGCCCGCCCGCCCGCTCCCCTCCACTCCTCATCCGGTCCGCGATGCGCCGGGCGAAGCCGCCGCAGCCGCAGCCCTCGCCGTCGCCGGAGATCCGGTACCGCGGCGTGCGGAGGCGGCCGTCGGGGCGCTACGCCGCCGAGATCCGGGACCCCGCCAAGAAGACCCCGATCTGGCTCGGCACCTTCGACTCCGCCGAGGCCGCCGCGCGCGCCTACGACGCCGCCGCCCGATCCCTCCGCGGGTCCACCGCACGCACCAACTTCCCCGCGCCGCGGCCCCCCGCGCCGCGGCACAGGCACCCTCCGCCTCCGCTGCCGCCGCCGCAGCCCCCGCGGCGGCTGCTACGTCCAGCCACAGCAGCACCGTCGAGTCGTGGAGCGGCGGCGCACCCCGCGCCGCCGCCTCCGCCCTGCCGCGGAGCGCCGCCGCGCCCATGGAGGAGGAGGACGACGAGGACTGCCACAGCTACTGCGGATCCTCGTCGTCCGTCCTTCTGCGAAGACGCCTTCGGCGACGACGCGGCCGCGTCCCGCGCGCCCCTGCCGTTCGATCTGAACCTGCCGCCGCCTTTTGACGCGGCCGCTGAGGCCGATCAGATGGGTGCCCGCTACGACACGCTACTCCGCCTCTAGCTCGCGAGAACGGCCAGGAATCAGAGGAAGGAGGATCGACACCGCACCGTTTGTTCTTCTTCGGCTGCTGATCCGGTGGTGTTCTCTTCGCTAGATGGATAATTCTTGCCTTTTTTCCTCTTCTTTTTTTCTTCTTCTCCCTCTTCTTTTTTTTCTTTTCTTACCACCACGATGATGATGATTCGATATTATGTGAATAATTCAGTTATGCCCATGTAAGCTGTGAGGAAGGAAATCTGAGCTTTTCCTTATCTTTCTCTGGTGTTTCGAGTGATATTGCCACCGCCGCTGCTCTTTCATTTGTTGGAAAGATAATGGAAGAAATCAAGAGAAATTATTTATACAGATCATTTTCTGCTGCTTTAGCATGTCAGAGCTCGATTGAGCTGAACATGATTATTATCTTATAGTGAACTAACTAATTCATCCACTGATGTGTAAATCCTATCATAGTATCAATACACGCATTTTGCAAGCTAAAAGGTTGCAATTTGCAAGTGCAATTGCTTGTGTCATCTGAAAGTTCTATTCTAATACTTGGATTTGTTAAAATTATCTGAATATTCTAAGGCAATGCTTGGATTATATTTTTGCAGTGCTTCTTCCCTCGAGCCGGCTGATTCTATTGGTTTTGCTTTTCCTTGTAAGAATTGGCTTAACAGTGACTGATCCAATTGATCATGTCATAAGCCAGCGACTGATCCCATTGATCATTTCCTGTGACCTTGAAGCCAATTCCCGAAGACTCGCGTTGTGTCCCTGAAACAAATTCTTGAAGCCTCTTCTTGGACAGCGAATGATGTAGATGACTAGAGGTGTTTTGCTTAATTAATTGCTTGCTCGTGGGAATGGTTATTATTTCTTCCAGGATGTCTCATTCTGATGTGTAAGGTGATGTGTAGCTCCTTCTCCCTGTGCATGATTACCCCTCCTCCTTCAGTGCATCAGTGCAAGTGTAAAAAGGCCATGCTGTCTGTTTGTTTGATCAACTCACTTTCATCTCCAAACTAGATGTCAAGTTCAACTGTAAAATGCCGATATATCATTTTTTATTTCCTGATGCTATGTAAGGTTGATGGATGATCTGGCTTTTGGTGTCTTAATTCTGTTACGGTTGCACTCTTGTTGATTGTTCATGGTTGATTGAAAGGGAAGCTTTGGGTTGCACCCTTCTTCGTTGTTCTGGTTGAAAGGGTTTGAAAGGGTAGGGTTGGATCAAAACCAAGGGGAGGAAAGTTCTTGCTGAAAATGCTGAATAATAGTATATCAGTCGCGGCTGGGGAAAAAATACTTCGTAATAGCGAAAGCGCCGGTGGACTTAGCTTTGGAAATTTAGTACGTAGAGTACTTGGGTGACTCTATGGAAATTTGGCAGGGTACTTTTTGTTGTGGCTTTATGGAAATTGTAGAGTACTGCTGCTGTATTTTGCTACACGGAGGTTCTGATTCTGAAATCTGAAGGAGTGAAGGTTGAGGATCTGCTTTTTCATCCTCTGTGGCTGTGTCGTCGTCGCTACTGGCTTACTGCCATTTGGCAGAGAAGAAGAATCCGCTACGCTCTGTGCCGAACCTGCAAATGTCAGGCAGGCAGAGGCGGGTGAACTTTTGGCCAGACCTTTTTCACTGGTTGTGCTCTGCACCTGTTTCTGGATCCCTTTTGCCGCCAACCACTTGTTGCGAGTGAAGTTAAATATTCGTATCTGACGTGCCAAATAACTAGAGCAGCTTTTTTCTTGAAGTATACTCCCTATGTTACTAAATAATTGTCGCCGTGAAATGTGTGCCACAAATTTAACTTGATTTGTAGAAAATAGGTGCAATATTCTTATCTCCAAATAATTTTGTTAAAAAACTAGATCCAAAGATCTTTCCGATGATACTAATTATGATACTAATCAATAATATTTATTATTTATTAAAATTAGCAGTATTTCTTTCTCGGGAAGCGAAGCGACAATTATTTAGGGACGGAGGGAGTATAAATTTTCCAGTTTTTCACCACGGAGAAGAAAAGTTTCAGAGGAAGGGTGACACTCCCAGGTGGTGTCGTGAATCGTGATAACGGAGAAGAAAAACCTGGACCTTGTCATGGGCGTGGGCGTGGGCTGGGCTTTAAAGGAAGTCCTAGGTTCGGGTGACCTCCCTCCACCGGTAATCCGTTGCAACGTGCATCCGTTGGGCGCTCTTCTTGATTGTTCTTGGTTGATGAAAGGGAAGCGTTGGATCAAACCAACGGGAGGAAAGTTCTTGCTGTGTTCAAGTTCAATCAATATTACCACAGTACTATATAGAATATACTAGTCAGCCGGGTCTGGATAAAGAATATTATATTAATAGGGAAAGAGCCGGTGGATTTCAGCTTTGGAAATTTAGTAGAGTATTTTGCTGTGACTGAAAATTTAGTAGAGTACATGCCCCGCCCTAAAATAAGTGCTATTATAGTATTCGTGCCAATCAAATTTTTTTAAATTTTGACTAGAATTTTACAAAGCAATATTTGTATCTTTAAATAAGTTTATATTATGAAAATATATTCAAGTTAAAACATTTGACCCTCGGGAAGCCGGCATTCTTTTCAGCCTGTGCCGAACATGCTACTGTCAGGCTTGTGAAAGCTCCCCCAGTCGTCGTGAGTCGTGCCACAACGGATGAGGAAAAAGACTGGGCCTCGTCATGGGCCTTGGCTGGGCTGTAAAGGAAGTCTTAGATTCAGTCAGGTGACCTCCCTCCACGGCCATTCGTTGCAACGCGTGCGTCGCTTTGGGGGCAAGTGGTTAGAAGCTTTTGCACCTGGCATATGGTGAGTGGATGATGGTCAGTTCAGTTGGTCACCCACACGGCCACATATGTTCAAGTGCAGTGCAGTGCTGCGGCGGCTACCTTGCAACATCCCAATCCCACCCCGAAGCCGAATGCGACGGCCTCTCCCGGTGGTGCCGGTGGTGCCGTGTCTAGTTGGTCGCTATAGTCACCATTCTCCTTTCATCTGACAACCCTTTCTGGTCCTGCGAGAGGCTTTGCAGTCGATGCTAGCCGATGATGCCCCTGGGCCCTAGCCAAGTAGCAACTGGTCATCCCGCGGTAAACCAATTGCTCACCCCGCACCATGCCTAGATCGAAAGCCAACATGCGTCGGCGTCGGTGTTAGCTTCAACCCTCCCCGCATCACCGAATATAATATCGCTTGGGTTTCTCCTGCTTCATGGTCCATGACGTTCCCTGACTATATGATGCATGGTTAGTGTCCAATCTCCTTGGCCTTAACCTTCGTGTTTTTTCTCATGTGTTTCTATTTTCAGGGAAGGATTTTTGGTGCATATGTTCCCTGACTATATGATGCATGATCAGGTGTTCATGATGATCACTTCAGTGTGCAAATACATCATGATGGATTTTTTTTTTTTTTGTGGACTTGGCAAGAAAAGGATATACATGGACAACAAGGTAGATTAGTTTTTTATTTTTGCAATAGCGATACATGGTTTCTGTTGTATGTTGAGGAATTTTTCAGGGATTTCCCAAATGAAGAAGGCTAGCCCAAAGATTTTTGCTTGGGTTAAAGAACTGCCACCCAATACTTGGGTGAGGGCATTTTTCAGTGATTTCCCAAAATTGTGACTTGCTGCTAAACAACAATTGTGAGGTCTTTAATAAGTAAGTAACCTAAAATCCTATGTCATTACTTACTCAGTTCACAAGGGGGAACATTTTTTTATTACCTCCACTAAAGGTTACTACACAACAATGTACAAAGGTAGAGCTACAGGTACAAGATCAAGAAAAAAGGCAAAGACCGCAACAGATAGAGCATATGATGCAGAACGTAGTGGGACAACAAGGAGAAGAGGAAGGGAAGGAGAGCGAGCTGGTAAAACAAGAGGCAGGGGAGGAACCGAGGAAGAGGTGTGTGTCGCAAGTCGCAACGATGAGAATGCAAGAGGATTTGAATTTTTGTTCTTTGGAAACAGAGAGCAGTCACATGTTGTACCTCAAGAATTGAACACTACTCAATATGTTCCTCAAGATTAGCCACTTCCAGGAGACTTAAATCTTCACCTGTGATAGCTACTTGCGCAATCACATGTTTATCCTTAGTTGTTAATTTCAGTTATTAATGTTAAATCATTTCAACACTGTAATGCACATTTCGGATTGGTTTTTGGACCATCTATGCACCAAGATGACATGTTCTTGTACCCCATAGACCAAATTACAAGTTGTTTGGGGGTAAATTGCTCTTTTCCTGATCATATCTTGTTATAAAAGTTCTTGGCAACCCAACGAAGTTGTCAAGAAGGCATGCCAAATCCCCTTCGTGTTCATTGGGGGCACTGTATCTCCATCTCCATCTTTTCTGAAACTGAACCTGAAGCTTCGACAATGACAAGAAGCAGGCCTGTCTGACTCTGATTCTGACTAGCCATGCATGTTGCAGTTGAACGCGACGGAGGGCCAGGCTCATCAGGATCAATGGCAGAAACTATTGCAATCAATTTTTTCCAACAAAAAACAGAACTGATATTGAGGTAGCAACGAGGGAACCAGTTTCATCAACGAGTTGGTAGGAGATGGAATCAGCAAATGGAGGTCAGCTGCTGCCGGTATGCACCACAAATACAAAATAAAAAATATAATTCGAGATCTGATTACAGATTAACATGTATCACATGGTTCACACGTTGCAAGACAAAAATTGCTCTTTTCCATTACTAGAGATCATATATCATTATACATACAGAGATACAACTGACTGACATTAAAACCATAATAATTGTCATCAAAGAACTACATCGGGCCCTAAATCATCTGAAGAGATGGAAGCAAAGAACGACGAACGCCTGAGATGGTCTTATTCCTGCAGGCTGTTGGAACTCTCCCTCGTACGATCGGATGCATCTTCCGCTGCTTTTGCTCAAACATCTTCGCCGCCTCGCTATCGTTGATCTTCTGAGTGGTGCGCTGGTGCTTGATCCTCTCAGCTCCATCGTAACGCTCACGCAGCTTGCGTTTCGTAGCCTCCATCTTCTTGCTCTCGTCAAAAGCTGGCTTCTTCGTCTCACTCGTGCTCGGTGTCGGCACAGTAGCTGCGGTCGGAACCATCTTCGCTGGCGGTACATACACCTTCTTCTGTGGCTCGCCGACGGGAACGGTAGGAAGGATCTTCGCTGCCGGTATGGACAGCTTCTTCTTGTGTATCTCGGCGGCGGCGGCGGCGGCGGCGGGAACCATCAACGCAGATGGTATGTGCAGCTTCTTCTTCTTGTGTGCCTCGGCGTCTGCGGCGGGAACATCAGATCCACGTGCGTTGCCGCCAGTGACCACGGTAGAGATGCCCCGGCGTGGGACTCCATCACCAGAGAACTTGTCGTCGACCTCCTCCTTCACTGCTGTAGCCGTGGCGATCCCGCGCACGACGTCGCTCGCGAGGTCGCGGATGCGAGCGGAGCCGTGGTTCCGGAGGGCGCCGACGGCCCTTGCGAGGTCGGTGGACGCCAGCTTGTTGTTGTGCGGGACGGGAACCACCCGCAGAGTCTCGAGCGATTTCGCCATGGCGTCGTCGAGCGCGGCGCAGAGCTGCTCAGCCACGCCGTCGTCCTCGGCGCCGCGGAGCATCTTGACGATCTGGACCCTCACGTCCCGGAACTCCGCTCGCGGGTGGCCGGCTGCCTCCATCGCGTCGTCGATGGCACCGAAAGCGCCGTAGAAAGGCCTCCACCTCCGCAGGGGCCTCCCGCTCTGCTCGTCGGCCATGGTGGCGGCGGATGCGGGCAGAGCCGGCGGGAAGAGGCGGCGGATGTGGGCAAGCCGGCGGGAAGGGGCGGCGGATGTGGGAAAGGCGGCGTATGCGAGCAATGGATGAGCTGTTGCAGATTGAATCGGGAAATTGGTGCGCCTTATGATATATAGAACGTGCTGATCGAATCCGACTCGAGTTCTCTGGGCATTCAAGCGGGAGCCTGACGCGTTTCCGCGAGCAAATCGAATTGGAGCAACCCGACACCGACTCGAGCTCGGCGACTCTGCGTGCGCTGCCAGCAACTTGTGCGAAGTGTTTTGCCTCCATGGGAACCACCGGGACGCTGCCGTTGCCATGCGCGCCGCCGCTAGCCATGGCCGCCGTCACGCGCTTGGACGAGGGCAGCTCGGCTCGGGTCTATTACAGCTGTACTGACGCAAGCGCCCCTACTAAGGTAACCTTCTCCTGATCTCCAGCCTTTCTTCGCTTCCCAAAGAGCCGCAGTTCGCCGGAAAACCGTGTGCGCCGCCGCGTACGCCTACTGCTCCGCCGCCGCGCTGTGCGCCGCCGCCGCACATGGCCGGCGGCCACGTGCCGCCTCCGACGGACCTCCTAGAACCCCCGGGTGCGCCAGATGATAGGGAGGCTCGCTGTCCCGCTCCCTACCGCCGGTGAGGCCATGCCCGGCCAAATCGATGCCTGTGGGGCCGTGCTCTGTTTCTGTACGTGAAGAGGAAGGTGAAGTGGGGAAAAGAATAGAAGGAAGAGCAGAGTTCCAGGTTTTTTTTTTTTTTTTTTTTTTTTTTGGTGATAAAAAAGAGCAGAGTTCCAGTTGAGAAAGTGCAGAAAGAAAGAATGAAGAATGTGGCAGAGAGGCTGCAGTGATTTGAAGATAGTTTGGCTTTCCAGATACAAAAATATTTTTTAGCTTTTCTCTTTTTTTTTGGTAACAATATCCAAATCGGCTGCAAAAGTTATAAAATACATACCAAATCATAGAATAATCTAAAAATATATAAGTGATTTTTGTACTTATATTGCCCAGATTTACACAGTAGAAGTGTAAATTCACTTATTTGATACTTTATATTTTTTGGATAATTTGACTAGATTTATGAACTTTTCCGTAAAATCAAAGTGATTTTTTACAGTGCTTAGAAATAATTACAACCGTCCGTACCTCTTCATCTAATGGCTAAGAAGGTAGAGGAACCAAATCATAGGAACTTAAGTTGTGGACCGGAACTACAATTTAGTGGGCCAGGAACCTTATTGTTTTACTGATAATTAAATTGTAAAGGGTGTAACTGTACTTTCATTTAATACTCAGATTCTCGTGGCCCTCGTTCTTAATTTATCTCCTGCGTGAGGAAAGCCTGGAAGAGGCTCGTTGGTGGCCTGGCGGCTTGTCAAATCTGCTGGGGACGAAGGGCCGCACTGCCGGCTTGTATGGTTGCTGCTTTGCCTCTCTCGCACCATCATGGACAGAAACTTCCATTAGCACGTCGTCACACTTGCTGCCATGGCGACTGCTGGCCTGCTTTTCTGTTTCACCACGTACTCGCTCCGTCCTTAAATAACTGTCGCTTCGCTTCCCGAGAGACAAATCTTTGGTAATTTTAATAAATAATAAATATCATTGATTAATATCATAATTAGTATCATCAAAAAAGATCTTTGGGTCTAGTTTTTTAACAAAATTATTTGGAGATATAAATATTGCACGTATTTTCTCGCAAATCAAGTCAAACCCTGCACGCATCCCACGGCGACAATTAATTGGGGGCGGAGGGAGTAGATTCGTTCCTCGGGGCATTCGGGATTTACTGCAGGCGGCTACGGCTGCCAGCGATCGGCGGGGCGTGCGTCTCGAGGGAGCCGCGGTGCTGTGTCCACGAGCCGGGGTGAATGGGGGAGCAGGGGGGGGGCCGGCCGGCGCGCCCACGACCACGAGCGGGGGCGAGGGCGGCCGTCGTCGACGGGGACGGAAAGGGTAGAGAACGTCCGGGAAACACTAGGGAGAAAAAAAATCTGTTTGTTCAATTACTATACTAACCCTACGCTAGAAATAAAAATGGATCGATGGAACCACGGGTTCCTCCAAGCACCGTATAAAAGCTCAAAATCAAAAACCTTGGTCTCCAGAACCAGAATGTTTGTCTTCTGCTCAAGCTCAAGCTCAAGCTCCTTCACCGCCTTCACTGCTCAGACCTTGGTCTATCTGGGCACGGAGGCATGCAGCCTTAGCTTCGCTTGCCCACTAGCTTCACGGTTGCTCTTATTTTTTACTGTGCTATGGCTGTTGCTACAGTACATCTGTGAGAGGAAAAAGCAGCTGCTTCAGCAGCTGTTGCTGCTTTTTAGTGCAGCCGAACAGCCGAACAGCTTGATCTGTTTGGAGAACACTGGAATAGTGGAATGTCCTTCGCTTCCTCCTACCATTGGGGACGGTACGGACACCTCGTTCTGGTATGATGTTTGGTGGCTTGATACAACGAGAACACGTTTGCTGAACATTTCCCCGGCAATACATAACGCCTTGTTCGCTTGGGTTGCAAGTTCTAACTTTTTCCACTCTCTCTCCATCACATCAATTTTTATCCATATATATGGAGCACTAAATGTAAGTAAAAAATAACTAATTACATAGTTTAGTTGTAAATCACGAGACGAATCTTTTTGAACCTAGTTGGGCCACGATTGGACAATATTTACCAAATACAAACGAAATGCTACAGTTGCAACTTTTTTCTAACTTCCTCCAACCAAACAAGGCGATAGTCACTACACCAAGAAAGTGATTTCATTAGCGCAAGTCTGTGCTTCAGGACTCGACGCCCCAAGCCCACCAAATCTCTTCTGAATTCAGGCCTTGTTTTGATTGCAAAAAACTTGCATCCGATAAATAGTAGTGTTTTCGTTTTATTTGGCAAATATTGTCCAATCGTGGTCCAACTAGGCTCAAAAGATTCGCCTCGTCGTGATTTGCAACTAAAATGTGTAATTAGTTATTTTTTTTTACTTATATTTAATGCCCATACATGCGGATAAAAATTGATGTGATGGAGAGAGAGGGAAAAAAGTTGGAACTTTGGTTCCAACCGAACAAGGCGTCAGTCAATTGCAAACAGTGGCGGAGGGTCCTACCACTATTCGTCTAAATGGTTGTTTACAGTTTACACCATATACTCAACATTTAAATGCTACGCAGTGGTACGATGTTTCTGCTTAATCGTCTATTTAAACGACTATTTTAGTGTTCAAGTAACTATTCGATTACTTTTCATTTAACGTTTAGGATCTAGTGCTAATTATTTTGCCCCGTTTAACTACTTGTTATTGCCGTGTTTCTTTTTTTTCCAAAAAAATAGATTGATTAGTGAAGGTTAGAGGCTCAAGACTAATTAATTTCTCTCCATTTTTTTTGGTTTTTCTAATTTCTTTTGTATCATAGCACAAACGTTTCTTTAGGTGTTATGTATATTTTTGTTGTGTATATATTTTGACATGTATGATTGTCGTGCTTTTGCACGGCCCCACTTATAGGTTCAAATCCTGGCTCCGCCCCTGATTGCAAATGTCAGCCAAACAATGCTCAGCGCCACTAGAGACAAACGTCGCTTCTGCCTCAAACAGGATGCGCCACCGGCCACCACAACCTGCTGCCAAATTCATTTGGGAAAGCCATGCTCTGCTACGACTCATTTGCCTACGAGTGCAATTCTTGGTCTGGTACTAGTGCACGAGCGCGGATACAGAGCAGAACTCACGGTGTTCAGAAAGACCACCGTCGATTTGCCTATATGTGAGAACTGAGATATACAAGCAGGCTGATGAACACATGTGTGCTGAAGTTTTCTGGGTGACATTAGTGTTTCATACTCGTCTGATGGATGTCTATTAAACATGAAATGCCCAAACCACTTCCCACAGAAGGTGTTTTTTGTCCGACACTCAAATCTAGCCAAGTTAACAAATGAAAAAAAATCCACTAAAAAAACAAATGGAAAAAAGTTCATTCTACACCCACGAACTGATTAAAAAAACTATTATCGTAATATATTTTTTCGGTAATGATACATATCACACGTCAGTCCAAAAGCAACCGTCCGGACGGACCAACCCACGCGCGCCACCTAACTAGCTGCTATCCATTCGTTTATTTTCCCTTCAAAAATATTAGACACCAGCTCCTTCCCCACCTACCCACTCCAATTGTTGTCCACTCGTTCCTTTCCCCATCAAAAATATTAGACACCAGCTCCTTCCCCCACCTACCCACTCCTTTGTTTTCATCTACTTTCTATAGCCATGCCCACACTCTTCCCTGTTCTCCACAGCCATACCCACGTCTCTCATGTTCTTCATCCTGCTCGTCCATGGCGATACTTCATCACTGCCCCACGCGCCCGCTGCCCCTACTGCTGCTTCTACAGCTACTCTAACCGTTGCCCTGCGATCGAGGCACGGCGTGGTGTGGTGCCCCCTCCACACCGGCGCACCCTCACCCACCACGATGGCGCCCATGGTTGTCTTTCCATGGTAGATCCATGGAGCACGACGCAGATCCAGCGCGCGTAGTGGTCTCCTCCACGCAGCAGACGTCCCACACCGTGATGGCACCTTCAGCAATCCCGACGTCCTCCTCCCTTACCCGACAGAGCACCTCTCCTCACACCGGCGATCTCCCCCAACGAGAGCCTCCAATACTTGCAGATCTGGCAGCCATAGGGCTCCTCGCACCAAGATCGATCTCTCTCTCTCTCTCTCTTCTATGATGCAATTGTATGTTTCAGTTGTTTCGGATGCTTTTAGAGGTACGTTGGATGGTAGATTGGGAAATGTTGTACATGTTGCATTTATTTTCAGAGAGACATCTTTGCAAGAGTATGTTTCGAGTGTTTCAAATATTTTCATAAATATGTTTCATATGTGTTTCTAGACGCATGTTGCAATTGCGGTTATCAAGATGTTGCATATGTTTCATATATATGTTACATGTGTTTTTATTTAGATGTTTCGTATGGTTGCAATGGTTTTTCAAGTATGTTTCAAGTGTGTTTTCCAAGTGTTTTAAAAGCATGTTTTAAATGTTTCATTTGTTTTTGAGTATGTTGCGGTTGTTATATTTGAATGTTTTAAAACTAGATCGAGTATTGCATCTGTCTTCTCATCTTTTCGCCGCCACGCCTCGGTGTCGCACCTTTGGTTTCCCGTATGGGGCATGGGACATGGAGGTGGGCGTAGGTTTTCAGGTGTTTTTTCAAATGATTTTGTAACTGTTTCAAATACATGTTTCAAATGTTCCGATGTCTTCAGACGTATGTTGCAATTGTTACATATGAAAGTTTTAAATTTAGATTTGGTATTTTTTTTTTGCAAAAACTAAATCTGGTGTTTTGCATCTCCCTCCTACTCCTTCTGCTACCTTGCGTTGGTGGCATGCAGCAGTAGCTTGATAGGAGATGGCGTGCACACACAGATGGCAGCAACAACAGGAGGCGGGCCCGCGTGCAGTAGCAGGAGAAGGTGGGCGCATGCGCAGCAGCAGTAGGAGGTGGGCGCGCGCAGTTGCAAGAGGTGGGAACGCGTAGCAGCAGGTGTGGGCGGACACATTAGGTGAGCGTAGTGGTGCGGATGGTGCAGCGCGCAGGCGTCCGGGACAGGTGCTAGTGTACGGACGTCCGGCCCCAGCGTCACCGATATTTTTTTTGTCTCGGACTTCAAAATCAGAAATGTCACTCTCCTGAACTCTCAAAACCGTTGAGACGATCTCCCTACTCCGGTTTACTGTAGTTTTTTAAAAAAAAAGAATAGAAGTTTTGTAATTTTTACTTAAAAATGGATAAATAAGGTTCTTAAACATATAAAAAATGTATCTAGGTTTTTAAAAATTTCAGATAAATTCTAGAACTAAACTAGAATATGATAAAAAAATTAAAATTTATATTTAGAGCTCATGAAAGCATCTTTAGATACTACAAAATCTGAATCTTATATGATATTCTGAAGTTTGAAACTCGGCCAAATATGAAACGAAGAATGCAGATCAAGACAAATCCTTGCAAACCACAGCTTGAATCACCGCACAACCTGCCGTTCAAATTGTAAAAACAAAATGTGTTCCTCAACAACAATGTCTTGCTTAACCAACGAGACATGCAAAACCGGAAACTGAAAATTTTAAAAATAATCAAGCTCTTATCACAAACTAACATGTATCATGATGATAACGTGTGCAGACATAGGGGACAGCAAAATACGATGGCTGCACTCTGTGTTTATTTCAGTTATATTCGATAAACACATAATTTGCTTACTGCAATGAATTGATATAACATCTAACTAGTGTTGTTTCAACGAATCATAGTTCCGAATCTTTTTTCAGAATGGAAGTGTTATGTGCCTGGTGTCAGCCTAAAATCATATAGCACTGCTTGTATAACACTGCTTATATGGTGAATGATGCACGCATGTGTAGAGTCATCAGGCGCATTGGAGTGCCTTTGGAGCAAACATGACAACGGTTTGGCTTTGGACACGGTGCAAGGCAAAAATTGCTGTTTTTCATTACTGATGATCACATAACATTATACATACAGAGATATAACTGAAGTTTCCGTCAAAAAAAGAGATATAACTGATGTTAATACCCTAATAATGGCCACCAAAGAAATAGACCGGGGCCCTAAATCATCTGAAGAGACGGAAGCAACGAACGACGGACGCCTGAGAAAGTCCTACAGGCTGCTGGGACTCTGCCTCGTACGATCGGACGCATCTTCCGTTGGTTTTGCGCGAACATCTTTGCCGCATCCTTGTCATCGATCTTCTGAATGATGTGTTGACGCTTGATCCTCTTCGCTTCTTCGTAACCCTCATGCAACTTGCGTTTTGTAGTCTCCATCTTGCTCTCGGCGATGGCTGGCTTGTTCGTCTCACTCGTGCTCGGCGTCGAATAGGTAGATGAGGTCAGAACCAGCTTTGCTGGCGGTGCGTACACCTTCTTCTGTGCCTCGGCGACGGGAACGGTAGGAACCATCTTCGCTGCCGGCACGAACAACTTCTTCTTGTCTGTCTCGGTGGCGGCGGCGGCGGGAAGCATCTTCTGAGGCGGTATGAGCAGCTTCTTCTTGTGTACCTCGGCGGTGGCGGCGGGAGCAATAGAGATGCCGTGGCGTGGAACCTGATCACCAGATAGCTTGTCGTTGTCGAGCTCCTCCTTGACTGCTGTGGCGACGTAGCCGTCGATGGGCGCACTCAACCTGCGCACGACGTCGCCTGCGAGGCCTCGGATCCGAGCTGAGCCGTGGTTCCGGAGGGCGCCGACGGCCCTTGCGAGGTCGGAGGACGCCAGCTTGTTGCGCGGGACGGGAACCGCCTGTAGAGTCTCGAGCGATTTCGCCATGGCGTCGTCGAGCGCGGCGCAGAGCTGCTCAGCCACGCCGTCGTCCTCGGCGCCGCGGAGCATCTTGACGATCTGGACCCTCACGTCCCGGAACTCCGCTCGCGGGTGGCCGGCTGCCTCCATCGCGTCGTCGATGGCGCCGAACGCGCCGTAGAACCGCCTCCACCTTCGCAGGGGCCTCCCGCTCTCCTCGTTGGCCATGGTGGCGGCGGATGCGGGCAAGCCGGCGGATGCGAGCAGGCCGGCGGGGAGGATCGGTGGACGCGGGGAGGGCGGCGGATGCGAGCAATGGACGAGCGGATGCAGATTGAATTGGAAAATTGGTGCGCCTTGTGATTTATAGAACGACCAGATCGACTCCGACTCGAGTTCTCTGGGCATTCAAGCGTGAGCCTGACGCGTTTCCGCGACCACATCGAATTGGAGCAATCCGACACCGACTCGAGCTCGGCGACTCTGCGTGCGATGCCAGCAACTTGTACAAAGTGTTCCACCACCATTGGAACCACCGGGACGCTGCCGTTGCCCTGTGCGCCGCCGCAGCCATGGCCGCCGTCACGCGCTTGCACGAGGGCAGCTCGGCCCGGGCATATTCCTGCTGCACTGACGCAAGCGTCCCCACTAAGGTAACATCCTGCTGCTCCCCAACCCTTCTTACCTTCCTACAGAGCCGCAGCACCGGAAAACCGTGCGCGCCGCCGTGTACGCCGCGCTGTGCGCCGCCGCCGCAGATGGCCCGCCGGCCATGTGCCGACCTGGTTGAACCCCCAGGTTCGCAAAGGATAGTGAGGCTCGCCGTCCGGCTCCCCTACCTCCGGTGAGGCCATGCCCAGCCAAATCGACGGCCACCCTGTGCGCCGTGCTCTGTTTCTGTACACGTGAAGTTGCAGTGGGGAGAAGAATACTGTAGAAAGGAAAGAGGAGGGGTCCGTCCAGACTGGACCGTCCAGCTGAGACAGTACAACAGAGAGAATGTGAGAGAGGGGATGAAGGGGTGTTTGATCTTTTTTTTTTTTTTTTCTAAATTCAGTGTTGGCTCTATCCTAGGATATAGTTAAGCGTATGTTTATTATAACATCATATCTAAAATCAAGAATTATTTATGCCTAATAAATTTGTCTCGTAAATTAATCTCATTCAATCTATATATATCTTTCAATAACTTGGCTGTCAGGTACAAATTAGTCCAACAACTTATAAAATATTTAATTTAGTGCAACAACTTGACATGTCGATGCAAATTGGTCCAAGACCTTGTAAAATGCTCGATTTAGTATAACAACCAGACAAATTGGTGCATTTAGGTTTCAAATGTTATAGATACGATATATTTGGCATGCATTGTCTCATTTTAGGATTTTTTTTTTTTTTCTTAATATCACGACCACAACAAGTTTTAGGTTACGCCATTTTTTTCAAATTGATCTTGCAATATTGTCTTGTAATTTTTTACACTTGCTTTAAAAAAAAATCATCTTACCACCATCTATTTTTTAGAAAAAACTAATAAAATCTAAAATAGCTTGAAATAAATAATAAAGTTTAAGGGAATGTTGTACTCATAATTGAATATTAACACACGGTGTAAACATACCCTATCGGTTAGAATTTTAATTATAGTTAAAATTAGAGAAAAATATTGCTTTTGTGCATAATTAAAACATATAAATAGGCGTAAACATGCTTCTAATGTTTCATAGACATTGTTTTTTATTATGCTTCTAATGTTTCATAGACATTGTTTGCTATTTCTGAATTTCAAATAAAGATTCTTGTCTTGGACAACTATGTCACCATTTCGATCTGAATATCAATTGGCACATAGTTATGAATTATTTGTTCCGAGGTGAATATACCATCTCTTTGCTATACAATGTGACCAGATACATTATTGTTACAATGTTTGGACAACAAATGCACCAATCTGATAAGTATTATTAGATTCTTTATTAGTTATACTTTTATTGTATACCTATTTAATGTCATAAATCTTTATTGTTTGTTCTATAATTTTAATTAAATTTAAAAAATTAACTCCCCAAGATTCTTGGAGTATCTTATAATTTGAAACGGAGTGAGTATTATTAGTAGATAGCTAACTATCAGCCCATGTGTGTTTAGATACTTGGCTAATAGGTTCATATGTTTACAGCAATGGACTATTTAGCTAAAGCTGCGAGCTTAGCTAACATTTTTTATAACTAACAATTAATCTCTGGTATATCAAACAACCTCTCTTTGAGTTTGCACAGGGGAATTCAGTTCATGAGAACAACACAAGAAAGAAGAAATAAACCCAAACTGAAATTAAAAACCAACAGCCCGAATTTGCATTAATAATAGGTACATATACACGATTCCTCCTCCTCTGCTCTCAAAAGTTTTCCATGGTACACTTTCCCAATATAAGATCCGATCCATGACGACGCCTAGTAGCAGTTAGAACGAACGAAATCACTCGAGCTGCGCGTACCAGATCCCCTGGATCTTGACATCCTTGGGCGCCTTGGCGCCGAGGTCGGTGTCCGACGGCTGCACTCTCGAAGACGCCGATGACCTCGCCGGTGTCCGGGTTGCTCTTGGTGACGCTCAAGGTGATGTTGCCGGTGGAGGCGGCGGCGTTCTTGATGTTCTCTTTCTGGAGCTCCTCCTCGTCGCCTCTGCCTCCGGCGGGGAGCGCGACGGCGTTGTCGTAGCCGGTGGAGCCACCACGGCCCTTGGGGTCGAGGAAGGAGGAGCCACGGTAGCTGGGCACCAGGAACGGCCCGCCGAAGCTCTCGGGCTTTCCCGTGGCGACGAGCTGCTTGACGGTGAAGAGGAACGGCACGCGCTCGCCGCCGGGCAGCTGCACGGTGACGGCGGCGTAGTCGATGCCGTCCTTCTCCTCGAACTTGAGGGTGCCGTCGGAGCCGACCTCGAGCGGGCCCTCGATCTCGTCCAGCGTGTAGGTGAGGCGCGTCATGAGCTTGGTCTTCTGGAACTCGGGCGGCGCGTTCTTGGCGATGCCCTCCGCCTTGACGGTGAAGGACGTCGGCTCCAGGCAGAACTTCTTCATCTGGTACTTGCCGGGCTTGAACGGGAACGCCTCCACGCCGCCGTCGATGGTCGGGCACTGGTTCGCCGTCCCCGTCCCCTTCACCTCCATGTACGTCTTGCTCTGGATCTCGTCGTAGGTCAGCCTCTTCGGCGTGCCCTCCGCGCTTGCGCCCTGCATATATGAACACACACACAAACGTGTCACCATCAACTTCAATTCGATCGATCTTGAGGAGAAGACAGACAAGCTTGCCGTTGCTGATAATGCTTACCGAGACGAGGAGAGCTGAGGTGGCGAGCGCGAAGCCGGCGAGCTTGGCGGCGTCGACGCACCGGCTGGCGACGTCCCTGAAGTCGGACTGGAGGGAGCAGGTGATCCGGGCGGCGCCGGCGTCGACGCCGAACGCCCTGGCGAGGTGCGAGGACGGGCGGGCCGACAGCGAGGCGGAGGGCGCCCGGCCGCCGATCTTGGCCGGCTGCATCAGGGTGGCCGCGGCTTGGAGCGAGGCTGCCATCGTCGTCGTCGTCGTCGTCGTCGCGGCCGGTGTTGCCTTTTTTCCCGCTGGTGGGGTGCGTGACGTGAAGGGCGTTTTGTGAGGGCGGGAGAGTTGGTTATCTACGCGCAGCCGAGCGGAGGCCACAGGCGGAGGATAAGAGCAACGGATAAGGGGTCTCCTCCCATTGGTGACTTGGGGCTATGGAGATGCCGGGTGCACACGTGGCATGCCCAGGTGCCACTCCTCGCTGGCACTTGTGGTCGTGCTGACTGGTTTCTGTTTGTGGGGACCACCGGAGAAGGATCTCCTCTCTTCCCCCTAATCCCCGTGGATCATGGTATACAGTTTTTAGTGAAGGAGCTAAAGTTTGTTTAATCGGTGATCATGTTTATAAACAAAGCATATCATATATAATAATGAAATGCAAAATTCATATATACAGGGGAATGATAATGAATTCAAAAGTTAAATTCCTAAGATGTAATTTTTCTCAATCCATGCACATAATTGATGATGGCACAATAAATTCAAGCACAATTTGGGTTTCCAAACACAAGCCAATGATTTTTCCCATTAAAATATAGATGCACTGAAAATAGTCTTCTTTAGACATGAGCCACCTAAACGTTTATGTCTCAAATTCGTTTTGCGTTGCGGGAACACACACCAATTGGATAGTAACATTTTGGTGAACAACGCAATTGGGGTGTCGATCCCTTTTGTTTGAAGGGCTTCTTCTCTTTTTACACTTTTCTTATCCTCTTTGCAGCTAACGACTTTGCCCTTTTCTTTGATAGTATCTCCTGTTGCAAGTTTCAAAAAAATAAAAAGTATCTCCTGTTGCAACCCATCAGATAATGTGACATCTAAAAGTATACATAGATAGTTAAAGGTTCCTAAAGGCTAAAGAAAGAAAGAAACTGTCCTTAGCTTTCTATTATTTTGTGAATGGTACCCACTTTCCACAAAAGGAATGTAAGGAGGCTCACCAAGTTTGTTATTCGTAACATGGGTATGCATATGCTCAAACTTTCCATGTTCCACGAACAATTGAGGCTACCAAGTTCGTCATATTAGATAAACGGTACGGAAGAATGCAAATCTACACATATTGTGGCTTGATCAAGAGTGAGATCATCACAATTTCTTAAAAAAGATTGCCAAAAAAGAAACTCTTGATTGAAAGTCAAGAATGAGAGATATAAATGCGCTAGTCACAACTAAACTATTGCTTAGCGAACATTTGGAGTTACCAACTATGGAGATGAATTATTATTACTCGATTACCAAAATCCATGTAACTAGGTAACCTAGGAAACAACATTTATTTTTTCATGCCCTTGATCTGTCATAAACCTATACATTTCATGCCCTTAGCCCTTATCACTTGATCTGTCATAAACCTACACAATTCAGGCAATCTATTTCATCACTGAGGGCAGTTTCAATGGACAGTTTGTAAGGGCAGTTTGCAGGAGAGAAAGAGACAAATTAGTGTCTAATGGAAACTATCCTTCTCAACCCATGATTTCGATAACAGTTTCTATACGAAGAATAACTTAAATGCAACAAAAAAAGGTAGGGCAAGCAACGATAGTCTCATCGCACAGTCAGCACTTTGTGCTCATCATAGCAACCGTATAGAAATTGTGCATCAAACACAACAAGCCACTGTGAGGCTATGACAAGCAAACATATATTATGAAAATATAACTAATGAAAAATCTAATAATACCTAGTTAGTATCATAAACATTATTATCTTATTATATAATTATGATTTAAACTTGAAAACTTTAACTTTCTATGATTTTTAAAATGACGTGTAATTTATTAGGACGGAGGGAATATTAATCATAGCCCGTACGGGTTGTTGCGGTTGTCTGATGAGATCATGGCTCATCGGACTGGAGGCCCATTTGATTCTCAATGCAGGCCCATTTCTCTGCTCTCCCATCGATTGTATTCTTTCATCCGATGGATAGCAACTATCGCAGAGAAGAAACCAGAGCGCCGCCGCCGCCGCCGCTCCACCACAACGCTCGGTTCCAGCCTGCCCGCCGCTGCCGCTCGGCCCAGCGCCGCGCTGCGCAGCTTCCCCAGCACCACGACGTGCAGCAGAACCGGCACCGCTATTTCCACCGTTGCTGTAGATGGATCCGTTTCTTAGCGCACGAGCTGATGACGGTGATTCCCAGCACGGCGATGCATCCAGATGCTCAGTCCCATGCCTCCCTGAGGTACGCCCGCATGGAATCCATACCCTAGATTGCAAATTCACATACACCATGACTGCTCCAACCACACTAATTCATAGGATTATGCTAGCTGTATTTTATCTGATCTCACAGAAAACATCTTTTAGTGCCGCCATTTGTCATGGTCCCCACTGTGCTGTGCTCCTACTTACTGAACTAGTTAGCTTTCGCTGTTCTAACTTAGCTGGTAATATCACCATCACAACTATATTATCTGTATGCTTGGCATTTTGTTATCTATGAAGGGTACATCACCACAAATTCTCTCAACTTCTATGATTAATACACATTCTGTTCTTGTCTTGCTTGCCCTGCCATTGAGAGCCTGAGCATATATCTACTAATATAATCAGGCAATCAGGCATGCTGATACTATTTGATATAGTTGACACAGCTACCTGCTGTTCCTGGTAAAATATGCATCATAATCATAACAGCCTAGTATACCTCACTTTTGGGTCACTCTGCAGATTATGGAGAGATTTGACTGTGATATACCAGCGTTTGAAACAGTTACAGTTAAGCTCCATCAGAGTCATGTGTGTAGCTGTTGTTAAACATTGACATTGCATATGTTTTTGCCCCCATTGAGTACATATTAAACACTATCTTCAAGCATAGATTATGTCAAATTATTTTCAGCTGCCTCTGTATCGATGCAGTTACAACAAAATTGAAGGTGGTTGCCTTTTTGTGTTGGCCAATGGTAGTAAGGTCTGGCAGGCATCAATGACACAGTTAGGAAAAACCTTCTCGAACAATGCTCAGTTTACCTACCACTGTTAAATTTAGTTGCACCGTCTACCTATGTAATGTAGTGCATCTTGTGCGATCGTGCTCATGTGGTTCTACTGCCGTTTTCCTTCTCTGTATGAAATTCGATATGGCTTTAATGTTGAAATCTTGTTTTCCCATGCTTGTGCGTACAGGACATTTGGCATCATATACATTCCCTAATGCCAATACGTGCTGCTGCTCGTGCTGCTTGCATTTCTACTGCCTTTCTACATTCCTGGAGACGTCGTCCCAACCTTGCCTTGAACTGGAAAACACTTGAGGCAGAAGAGTGTAGCTGCGGATTGAGCAGTGTTCCTTATGAGAAAAAAGTTGACAGCATTCTGAGAAACCACTCAGGCATTGGCTTAAAGATATTGGAGGTTGATTTTGAGTTTGATTATGGTTGCAGTAACTTTTCTTATGCCAATAGGTGGGTCCGTATTGCTGTTGTACCAGGGATTGAAGAGCTCGCCCTTACGCTATACGAGGATTACAACTTTCCATGCTCGCTTTTATGTGATGGGGTTAGGAACTCAATTCGGTGTCTTGAACTAGGCTCTTGTGCCTTCCATCCCACTGCCACACTTGGGCCCTTGAGAAGCCTAACTAGTCTGCATCTGAGTTCTGTGTGTATTACTGGGGATGAATTAGAGTGCCTTCTTTCCAACTCCTTGGCTTTGGAACAGCTGGAACTCTCTGAGTGCGAGGAGATAAATTCACTAAAGATACCTTGTGTTCTGGAGCAGTTAAGGTGCCTGATTGCTAGTTCATGCCGGAGGCTGGAAGTGATCGAGAGCAAAGCTCCAAATCTCTCCAGTATCGAGACTAGTGGAGGACTGATAAAAATCCCACTTCCAGAAGCTTTACAAATGAAGCAGTTGTTCATGATGGATTCGAACGTTGTCAGTTATGCTCGAACTGAGCTTCCGTCCTTCATGCAAAATCTTGAGAGTCTTGAACTATTTTCAACTGAGGAGGTAATACTCTAAAACTTTAGGACCTGCAGAGTGTGATACATGCATATGACAATGGCCCTACCTTGTGTTATAAATATGTTGAACATGGCAAATTTGTTGTGCAGGCAGTCAGTATACCAATGCTGCCTACCAAATTTCTCTGCCTCAAGCACCTGACCATTTATATCAGAGAAGAGCACTTTTCCCCGTCCTATGATTATTTTTCACTGGCTTCTTTCTTTGACGCATCTCCTTCATTGGAGACTCTGTTCTTGGATGTAAGGCACTTCCTGTCTTGCTAATATATAGTCTATAGTCACTCTGTTCCATTAATTCAATTTCCTTTGCGTTGACAGGTTTGTCCAAAACATTTGGAGCAGGAATCAGTTCACGGAGGCTCCTCAGATTTGAGGCAGCTGCCTGAATATCGCCATGGCTGCCTCAAGAGTGTGACCATTGTAGGGTTCAGCTCTGCAAAGAGCTTGGTTGAGCTAGCATGTTGCATTGTCAAGAGCGCAGTCTCGCTTGAGGATCTTGTGTTGGACACCCTTCATGGCGAGGCAAGGTGTTCCGAAGAAAATGTTAATATTTGCTGGCCCATTAGCGAGGATGACCGCAAGGAATCCTCGAGAGCAGTGATGGCTATAAGAAGGTATATTGAGGGTGAACTTCCAGCTACAGCTGAGTTGACTATTTTGGAGCCTTGCACACGGTGTCATTCCAGCGGAGCACCTCTCCATTGGACCCAGCTACACAAGCAGCTCTCCCGGTCCGTCTAGTGTTGAAGCAGGGCTGGTGCTATGCTGATGGAGGTGGATGGGTAGTCCCCATTTTCTTTGTATAAAACAAATCGAATGCATCCACTGAACTAGTTTGATTCTTCGTCTTCCTTTCTCTGTCTGGTGAACTTAGTGTTGGTCAGAAAGCAGTAGTCTTACTATACATGGTAGTAGTAGAATACAAATTTTGGGCTGAACCTGCAAGTTATTTTATTCCGAGCCTGTTCATTGTTGGATTTTCTTGGAATCGGCCATTTCTGTTTGTGCAATTGATTTGTTCTAGTCTGCTCTTCTTGCCCGGTTCATTTAAACTGGTTTCATTCAGGTGGGCACAGCACAAAGTTTTAATTCGTTAGAGATTCGTATAGCCGATGGTACCATATTTGTACCTGGCACATTTTGTGATTATTCATGCATGCATGCGGAGGGGAGCTACATCATGTTGTACTCCTTTCGGTTCTTTGTTGTTAAATGCAAATACGTACTAGGAGTAGTATGATACTGTATTTAGGAGCCGCCGAGCTGGTTGTCACGAGCTCCGCTGCCTGGTCTCCCACTGGCTTCTACATCATTTTGTGATCCAAGGAATGTCATCAGAAAGAAGGTACTGGTATAAAAAAACAGAGTCCTTCTTCTACTCTTTCTGAAAAATCAGGATAATAAAGAAGTTAATGATTCATACAGCATTAGCGGACGCAGTAAAAGCCCGTAAAGTGTTCAGTAAAACACACACAAACCTTCTGAATCTGAAGGAGCACCAAAGTGGAGGACCCTGTTGTCATAAAAAAAAAAAGTTGCAGGACCCAAGCTAGGACAGACATGCCATGTCCATGTCCATGCCGGAGGGAATCTCTCTGCAGCGCTGCACGGCACGGTGGCCCAAGCCCACACCGACCTCCTTTTTTTTCTCGACCTCGTCACACGGTCACCAGGCACTGCTGCCCTTTTGCTGTTTTCTCCACTCGCATCGCATCGCACCGTTCCGTTCCGTACTGTGTGTTCACATGGTCCCTGACATGCTTGCTGCACCTGCCCGGCTGCCAGTACTACTAGTAGTCCATTACCCTCTGTTCCTTTCCCTAAAAAAAAAAAAAAAAACCCGTCGGACTGGGATCCCCCATCTCGCCGCCTGCCTGCGTGCGGTGCCGACCTGCCGTGACAAATATGGATGAAAACGGATAGGATACGGACGGATATCACTGATACTATATTTGTTTTCATATTTCTGTCCGGATTCGGATTCGAATATGGATAGTGTCATCCATGTCGGATAAGATACAATTGGGTATCGATATTATAAATATGCGATTTGAGTATTCGAATACGGATATGGTACCGGATGTTGGATATCCGGATCTGGATACGGACAGATCTAAACCCATCTAAATAAATTCGGTCGAACGGACGGTCGGATAAATATCCGTACCATTTTCATACAAACATGGCGGGGCACGAGAGCACGAGGCTCGGTTGACGGTGGTCCCGTCTCTAGTTGACTTTGCACCACGGCATCCGCATCGATCGCTGTTCCTGTGGCCCGTGCCGTGCTGTGCCCCCACGGCGCAATCGGCCAGCAGCAGCAGGCGGGGCGAGACCGGAGTAGTAGCATGTCACGAGTAGTCGAGAGACTAGGCAATCCATTTGAACCCACAGTTCGGTTCGTTTATTCGATTTATTTAGAAAAGCTTCAGCTTTTTTGAAGAAAGCTTGCAACCGATCGATCGGTTTCAGTTTCGATTTCAACCATGATTTTTAAATAGTATTGTCTTATTCAAAAATTTTGTGTAAATAGTATTTTGCTTTGTGGTGAGGTGCTCTAATAATAACTTATTTTATTATCTGCCAAAAAAAACTCAATTGGACAAATGGTCAAACATACTAAACGTCATCTGTTTCGTACCAGTATGTTTTCTGTTCCGGGAGCATGACGTGGACGCGTTCAACGTTACGCTAAACGACCGCGGGGCAGACAGAGTACTTATACTATGTAGTATACGAAGTAATGCACCAGGGTACCACGGACAACAACTCTTTGTATAGGGTACAACCGAAAAGAAATCCACACTTCACCTATTAACCATAAAGATTATTACTGTCCATAAAACACAAGACATACCCGGTGAACTTTACCACGAGCATTTCACTCGGATCCTCCCAGCAGTACAGCGCCCACCAACCTTTTCACACACCACAGTCACTCTGTCGGTCTTCCCCACTCATTAAATACACCCGTACGAGCCCCACCACACTCTCGCTCACGACACTACTCAGTCCACACTCCCAGCCCCAGCGAGCTCCACCACTCTCCCTCGCCGTCTCCGCGTGAGTGAGTGAGCCGCCAGTGAGGCCTGCGACCGAGGCGGGGACCGACGAGACCCAGCCATGGCAACAACAACACCGGCAATGCGCGCCGTGGCCGCGGCGGCGCTGCTCCTGCTGGCGTCCGCCGCCGTCGCGTCGGCGTCGACGCTGGCGCTGTACAACCGGTGCGGCGAGACGGTGTGGCCGGGCATCCAGCCGAGCGCGGGGAAGCCGCTCCTGGCGCGCGGCGGTCTGCAGCTCGCGCCGGGCCACTCGACCTCGATCCGTCTCCCCGCGGGGTGGTCGGGGCGCGTGTGGGGCCGCCAGGGCTGCTCCTTCGACGCGGCGGGCCGCGGCCGCTGCGCCACGGGCGACTGCGGCGGCGTGCTCTACTGCAACGGCGCCGGCGGCGCTCCCCCGCCACGCTGGCGGAGATCACGCTGGGGACAGCGGCGGCGCAGGACTTCTACGACGTGAGCCTGGTGGACGGGTACAACATCCCGATCGCGATGACGCCGGTGCACGGCTCCGGCGCGCACTGCGTGCCGGCGGGGTGCGTGAGCGACCTGAACCGCGTGTGCCCGGCGGGGCTCGCCGTGCGCGGTGAGGGCCGCGTGGTGGGGTGCCGCAGCGCCTGCGCCGCCTACGGCGCGCCGCAGTACTGCTGCACGGGCCCGCAATTCGGGAGCCCGCAGCAGTGCAAGCCCACGGCGTACTCGCGGCTGTTCAAGGCGGCGTGCCCCAAGGCCTACTCGTACGCCTACGACGACCCCACCTCCATCCTCACCTGCTCCGCCGGCGCCTCCTACGTCGTCACCTTCTGCCCGCACCGCCGCTGAACGGGAAACATCAATCAATGGCGTTTACATAGGCCCATGATGGGTTTAGATGTAGCCTGAGCCTGCTGTTCTTGGGCGGTGTTTTTTTTTTTGGTTCTTCTGATTTTTCTGGTTGGTGTCGTTTCGTTGCATTGCATCGTGTAGTATCGTATCGTATGGTCGTAGTGTGATGAAAAATCGATTGATCTGTGGTCTACCGCTGGTAGGCCGAGATCAGACGACGGGGGTATATCAGATTCAGTATCAGTATATGGGAGACGGGGGTATATGCTACTTACTACATACCAGCACTGCATTTTGCACTCTGAACTTCATCTTCAGATCTTCCTCCCTGTAGCATCCGTGGTGCAGCTGCTACTGCTACATTTTGAAAACCTGAGATCTGAAATCATGAACAGTAAAATACAGGCATTCTGCAGATCTGAGGAATCGGTGCACCGGCAAACAAACATCACATTACTACTAGTGTACATGCCAAGGGCACCAAGGGAAGCAGGTTGGGGCAGCTGCAGGCTATCTATCGGGTATCGGCCACCGTCCATAGCGTCGTGCAGTGCAGCACGCAGCACGCCGCATTTGCTAGGGTAGGCCCGATTTTCGCCGCCACGGGGACAGGGAGGTCACGGACGGTCGGACCGGACGACGGACATCATAATTCCGGGGCGCGACCTCCGAGGCTACTTTTCCTCGCAGCAACAGTAGTAGTAGTACGGTCCTGCTGCTCTCATCGAGGCGACAGGCCGCCCCGGAGTTCATCGGATTCCGGCCGTCCGGTTCGTCTTGAGTTGAGTTGAGCCGCTGGTGCGACCGTCGTCCGATTTCTAGCCATCCAGGTCCACGGCGGCGACCCGGCCGGCCGGCCCTCGGACCTAGTACAGTATACTGTAAAAAAGTACAGCCGTCCAAATGGCTGGCATCACTAAAAGATTTGAAATGGTTTCGAGCCCAACATTCCCCTGCTGCTTCACGTTGATTAACATTTTTAACCGTGATCTGATTCTTTGTTTTAGAGTAGACTTGCAGGCATGTTTGTTTGTTGGTTTGGTTTGGTTGTTGTCAGAATGCCAGTTGCTACCCACTAGCAGCAGTATACTACTCCTTAGGTCCCTTCTTATTTGTCACCGTGGATGCGTGCCATAAGTTTGACTTGATTTATAGAAAATACTTACAATATTTATATCTTCAAATAATTTTGTTGAAAAACTAGATCCAAAGATCTTTCCGATGATATTAATTATGATACTAATCGATGCTATTTATTATTTATTAAAATTACCGGTATTTATGTCTCGAGAAGCGAAGCGACAAATAAAAAGAGACGGAGGGAGTACTACTACTAGTGCTTCTGGCGTTACTCCACTGCATCTACCACGGTGGCTGGCCGTGTGTGTGTGTGCACTGGTAGCAACTTTGGATTCTCTGATCAATGTGGAACGTGTCTGCCTCTGCGGCTCTGCCTACTACAGTACTCCTGCCTTTGCTGGTGGCCTTGGCCGCGCCGGTCAATGCAGAGTCGGTCACTCGCAGGCTCACTCCTCATTTTCAGGGCAGCAAAGAGGCACAGTGACTGGCTGACTGCCCTGCTGCTTCGCCTTTTCCCCTCCTCCTCCAGTAATCACTGCATTGGCTTTGGCAGTGGCTCTTTGCTGTGGCTACGAAATTCGACTACAGTAATACACACGGGGTTATGTTCCGTTCCGTTCGGGCTAGTTTTTTTTTTTTTCTTCTTTTTAACATTTCCTTGCTCTCGTCATCGCACTTCCAGCACACCTACTAGTACTTCGTGTGTTGTTAACCTGATCCAACAGCAACACGAACACGTATAGAGAATAATAGAAAGCACCTGCAAAGTTTTCACGGTCACATGCATGCATGCGTGATGCCATCCAAACCTTTTTCAGAGCACGGAACATGTGTGTGGTGTACGGGTGGGTGTGTGGATCCGTGGGCTCAACTCATCAGCTTCAATCAAGTATCGATGGAGCTCGATCCACCGATCACAGGACGACGATCCAGTACCAGGCCACCACCAGCTCTGGGTTCATCTTTTGCTGGATGGATGGATCTCTTTCTGTTCCGTGTGCTGGCTCACCCTCATGCGGATGGCGTGACACTGTACGTGCTGGGTGGGTCCCGGTCTGCGGCCTTGGCCTTGCGGGTGAGTAGAGTACGTATACGTGGTGCAAACAGACAAAGGCATGGCCGGCCGCATGGGGCGCACATGACCTCGTGGGCTCGTGGCAGCAGGTAGGAGGAGGACTCGCATCGCACCCGACCAAACCGTACTACGTCCACCGACCCCGCGCCTGCCCTGCGTCACATGTCCGTCACTGCCTCGCATCCAACTTCCAAGCACTTTGTGTTTTACAGCGCCGCTCTGGCCGCAGCTTAGGGTACCCGCACTGGGTCCGGGACCAACACCCGGTACCGCGTCATGTCACCGGATTCCGGATGGAAACGGCTGCAGCAAGTGTCCGGGACCGCGCGCGCCCATCCGGAATCGCCCGTGACGTCCGCCAAGCATGGCGTGCTAGCGGGCGTCCGGGGAGCGCCTGCGTAGCGGGGCCCCACGGCGTCGGCGTCCGCCCGTCGTGTGGGAAGGAGAGAGAAGGGAGAGAGGGAGGGAGAGAGAGAGAAGCGGCACGGCCCGGCCGGGAGAGAGGGGAGAAGCCACGGAGAGGGAGGAGCGCCCGGGATGTTTGGGGCGGACGCGCCGCCCGTGCCCCGTCCGGCAGCCAAGGGCGTAGCCCGTGCTGCTTCCCAATCACCCGCCACGCGATCTCGGGGAGCGCCGGGAGGGGAGCCGTGGGGAGCCGCCGGGGGAAGGAGCGAGGAGCGCGGGGAGGAGGTGGGGCACTGGGCGCCGCGCGCCGAGCGGGAGTCGCCGCTGGGCCGGCGTGGCCGGGCACCGTCGCGCGCCCCGCCGCAGCGAGCTCGCTTCAAAGGAGGCGCGCTGGGCAGCCTGGCCCGAGCGCAAGCGCAGACTCGGCGCTGCCGCCAGCGCTTCGCGGAGCAGCCGCTGAGCCGGCGCCGGCGAGCAGCCGTCAGCCGCGTCTCCACGCCTCGACCGCCGCCGGCAGCGCGCCGCGCTACTTCAGCGCCCCAGCCTCGCCCGAGGCCGCCGTCAGCGCCCGCCTTGCCAGGGAAGGCTTGGCCGCCGGTGGAGCCGCGCCGCCGTCGGGGAGAGGGAGGCGCGGCCGCCGAAAGCAGCACTGCCGCTGGGAAAAAGGGCGCGGCCGCCGAGCAGCGCTGCCGCTGGAGACGGAGGGAGGCCTTGGCCGGAAGCCGACCGCGGGGCGCCAAGCCCGCCAGCGGTGCTAGCGGGCCGCGGCGCTGCTCGGCCGCTGCTCGGCGCCGCTCCATCGCAGTCTTTGCTTTCGGCGCGGAGGCCGGAGGGTGCGCCAACCGAGAGAGAGAGAGAGAATGGGAAGAGAAGGGGAGGAGAGAGAGGACAGGGAGGATGACGTGTGGGTCCTATTAAATAGAGGATGAATATAAAGGATGGATGGATGCGGGAAAAAGTAGTATAAAGGATGAAATCTTGATGACCAGGACGGAATATTCTTTTTAAAGGATGGATTTAGAGTATGACGAGTGCGGATAGCCTTAGCGGGCATCCACGTACTAAAGCACTTACGTTTGCATGCTTCCGCAGGCTTTGCGGCGGATCCTGCGAAGCCTAGCAGAACCCACACCTACTGCCCAGCAGCGTGTGTCGACTCAATTGATTAGACAACCAGCACCCCAATCCCATGGCCTACGCAGCGACGAGGTGGGCTGCAGGGCTGGTATATCATGGCCTGCGCGCCGCCGCCGCGCTCCCCGGACTGCGCCACCACAGCCGCCAGCATGGCGTTCACCACCATGTCCCCCGGGATGACGTCCATCACCATGTGGAGGTCGGCGAGGACGGCGGAGATGTTCCGATTGTCGTAGCCAATGATGAGCGTGTCTCCATGGTGCGCGTGCCCCTGCATCCACCGGGCACTTGGTCTGGTCGTCGCACGCAGATCATGCCCGCTCGGCAGCTCCACCCTTGCGCCTTCCGCCCCTGGGCGACCCGTCGCCGCCGCCGCCGGCTGAGGCGGCGTCCTTGGCCTCGCCGTAGTCCTCGTCCTTGAAGAAGCCAAACACGGGCGCGAGCACACGGGCACGTTTAGCACCACGGGCGCCACGCAGACGCCGAACGAGTAGGACCCGTCCACCGCGCGGGACCGCGACTTGGACGCCGCGTGCAAGTTGCAGGAGAGCTGGCTGCATTCCAGCATCCAGCCCGTGGAACACGATCTAGCGGAGGTGGCGGTGGCGGCAGCGGAGACAGTCCCACGCGCAATCGACAAGGCGCAGGGCAGGACTTTGCGGTTTCTGCGGGCTTCTGCCAGCGGCCCGCATTTGCTAGCAGGCTGGACCACATCAGCCCGCAACAAAAAAGCAAGCAGGCCCCGGTTGTCCAGTGGGCCTATTTTGCGGGGCGGGCTATGCGGGCTTGCGGGCAGGCCCGCGCCGCTTGCATCCCTACTGAGAGTGTACGTGTCACCTGTCACGTGGCGCCGCGATCACGACCCTCCCTCCTCCTCCTCCTCCTCCCAGTCGATGGATGGATATGTTCCGAGCGACGGAGATCGGAGAGGAAGAAAGGCGACCAAAAAAAAAAAAAACCCAGGCGCGTCACCTTCTCACCATCCTTGCTCTTGCCCAAAGCCGGTTCTGAGACTGCACGAGTGCAGGGTGTGGATGAACAAGACAAATGTGCCGCCGTTCTTGAATGAATAATACTCCTACTCGTCTCCACTCGTGTCGTCTACTGTTTTCTTTTTAATGGAATCGTGTCGTCTACTGTAAATGTGAGCATGTTTTTGGCAGGTTCGCCAAGTCAGAACTCAGATAGATAGTGTTTGGCCGGAACAGAATACCGTGCTTTGCTTAACTTGACATTTGCAGGGTCGGATATTTGGCATGAGAACCTCTTTTCTCAACAAAGGTCAGAGGGTTCGAGCCAAGTGGCTTAACCTAGATACGCCTAACTAAAGTCTCGTCTCGTGTGCCAAATGGTTAATGGGGCTTTCTATTCGTACTTTTTTTGGTTAAAAGTTTGGTGTTTATAGAACCCAACGTTCACCACACAGGTAGTTTGTTTTAATGAGCTAAAATACTAGCTCAGTTTTTTTTTTAAAAAAAGGTAAACAAGTTGAGCCAGCATCAAAACAAATGAGATTGCGAGCCGTGAGCTTTTTCGTTCAACGATGAGTGTGGTGAAACATAAGAGCAGGTATAACAATTGGCAAATCGACAACTACGGGAACCAAAGGCTCCCCTCTTCCATTCCTAGGTATCTGGGGCGGAGCTATGGACAGTGGGTGCCACCGCACCGACGAAAAAATTTAAAAACAATAATAAAAGCTAAATGTTCAGTTCTCGTTCTCCATCCCACTATCACCCAAACCCAGTAAATCATAGGCGTTCCAACATACATAGCAAGCATGTGTGTTGTTGCCCTAAAACATAGCAGCATGTGTGTAATAATAATAATAAATAAAAACAACTCAAAGGGAAAACTGCAGAAACACGTGTGGCAGCCAGAGAGATCCTGCTATCAAAAAGCAATAGAGCTACAGCATTGATTTCCAAGACATCCCTGCCACCTACACAGTGGGGAAAAAAACGTACGTATACATCAATAAAGCATCCTAATATTTGCGTCAGCATCAGCATGTGCTATATTTGTGCGCCCACCACACCGTCCGTCACGTGTGGTTCCTTGGTTTGTCGCCCAAACGGAACACGGGGAAAAAACAAAAAAACGAACTGCCGGCACGTCACGCCCGCGGGATCAGTCCACCGCCAGGAGCCCGACGGCCAAAAAAAAAAAACCAAATGCAACCCGAGCCCGTGTTCCAATTCCAACACCAGGCCCAGGCCCACACCCGCACGGGACGCCCGAGCCATCATCGGCCAGATCCCCCACCAGTTACCTCCATGCACGAGGGCGCCCCCAAAAAGAAGCCGCGACGGCCCACGGCCCGTCGTCGCCGGCCAGGCCCACCACTAGCCGTGCTGGTGCGGTTGCTACAGCTCCTGGTCAGCCGCGTCGTCGTCGTCGTCTGCGGCGCTCATCCCCATCCCCATGAGTGAGGCGTGGTCGGCGAGGAACCTCTCGGCGATGGCGGCGTGCACGGCGGCGCCGGTGGGGAGCACGTCCTCGTCGATCATGAAGTAGGGCGAGTGCCCCGTGTGCACGGACCCCAGCGTCTCGTTGCGCACCCCGATGTAGTAGAACCCGGCGGGCACCGCCTGCGAGTAGAAGGAGAAGTCCTCGGCGCCCATCATGGGCGGCACGTCCCGGTACGCCGGGACGGCGCCCGCGCCCCGCAGCGCCGCCGCCACGCGCCGCACGTGGCCGTACATCCGCGCGTCGTTCACCGTCGGCGGGTAGAAGCTCTGGTCCTCGAAGAAGTCGACGGCCGCCGCGCACCCGTGCACGCGCGACTGCGCGCTGATCACCTCCTCGATCCGCCGCCGGAGATGGTAGAAGCTCGCGTTCGAGAAGGCGCGGAACGTCCCGCCCAGCACCAGCTCCGGCGGCTCATGGTCCTCCTCCTGAGGATGAGGAGGCTGCGCCGCCCCAGCGTGCGCCGCTGCGTGCTGGCCGATGTCGATGTGTCGCTGGCGTTCACCAGTGTCACCGACACCACCTGCGAGTCCAGCGGGTCCGCCTCGCGGGAGACGATGCTCTGCAGGCTCATGATGGTGGACGCGGCGGCCAGGACGGGGTCGGCGGCCCGGCGTGGATCCTTGTCGCCGCCGCCGCCGCGTATGACGGCCTTGAAGAAGCCGCAGCCGGCGAGGAGCGCGCCCGTCCTGGACCCGATGACGGAGGTCGGGTGCTGGTGCGACACGTGCACGGCGAAGATGGCCTCCACGCCGTCCAGCGCGCCGTCCTCGATCATCCGCTTCGCTCCGCACCCGGACTCCTCCGCCGGCTGGAACAGGAGCTTCACCGTGCCCTGAGACAAATTACGTTTCCTGTCAGAGTCCGGTCAGAGCACCATGGGCCAGCCGATCAAAGAGGGTGTTTGGATGGTGTGGAAAAAGTTTTGCCTGTGTCACATCGAAATGTCGGAGGGACGTCGGAAGGGGTTTCAAATACTAATAAAAAAACAAATTACAGAACTCGTCAGGAAACAATGAGACAAATTTTTTAAGTATAATTAATCCGTCATTAGCGAATGTTTACTGTAGCACCATATTGTCAAATCATGGACTAATTAGGCTTAAAAGATTCGTCTCACAAAGTTATCGCAATCTGTGTAATTAATTATTTTTTTAAACTACATTTATTACTTCGTATATACGTGACTAGATTCGATGGGACGGGGCAAAAAATTTGCCAGGGAATCCAAACACCCCCAAAATAACATCAGCATCTGACTTTCACTTCCACTTTTACAGCCGTTTTGTGTCAACCTCTAAGCAAGAATTCCATCCTTCCAACATGATGATTATCCCCGTAGGATTAGGTTAGGAGTAGCTAGCTCATGTCTGCACCAATTCTTTTCAGATGTCACAGTAAGAAATGCCAAGAGCACACTCACTGATGAGGAAGCACGAGCACCGGCACCCGATGCTTCAAAAGCAGTGGATGGTCCTCAAAAAAAAAAAAGGCAGTGGATCAAGGAGTGCCGTACCAATTCCCAACAGCACAACTGCAACAATTTGAAAGAAACAAACGCTGTGCAGAGGAATATAATAAATTTTTTTCCTTGATGCACTCACTAAAGCCTTAAAAGGTGCACTGATCATTGCGAGTCTTGAGGAGCACGTGGGGAAAAGAATTGAGATGTCAAAAGAATTAATTAGGAGTACTCCGTAGTGCTTAGTGCTTACCGGTACGATTCGTGAAGCTGACATTTGCATGATGCCACTGCCGATATCAGAGTGTGGTGGCGCATCATTATTTCTGCACTTTGGCGCTCGTCTTAAACTATCATTTTGTCCCACTGTGATGCTTTTCCTCCCCACAAAGCGAAATCTAGCGACCTAAATTGAGATCACGTTTTCAAGTAGAAAGGGAGAGAATGCTGAGGCCTTGTTTAGTTCCACGAAACTTTTTAGGAGAGAGATTGTAAAGTCCCAGAAGACTTCGTTTTTATTTGGTAAATATTGTCCAATCGTGGCCCAACTAGGCTCAAAAGATTCGTCTCGTGATTTACAACAAAACTATGTAATTAGTTATTTTTTTATTTATATTTAATACTCTTTACATGCGGTAAATTATTTGTGAGAGGAGAGAGATTGAAAAGTCCCAGAGCACTTCGTTTGTTTGTGGTAAATATTGTCCAATCGTGGCCCAACTAGGCTCAAAAGATTCATCTCGTGATTTACAATAAAACTGTGTAATTAGTTATTTTTTTATTTATATTTAATGCTCTTTACATGCGGGTATAAATTGATGTGATGGAGAGAGAGCGTAAAAACTTGAAAGTTGGAGATGCATCTAAACAAGGCCTGAGATGGGATCATGGGAATGGGATGGGCGGGTGCTGGGTGCACAGCACAGCACAGCACGTAACAGGCAGGCTCCGATCCCTTGCACGCATGAGTAGTAGTAGTAGCAAGTAATAGAGTGGCGTCCCCAGGGATGAACGAAAGCTACGTCTACGAACGAGCGTCTCTGCATGCTTATATTCTTTCTGAGACGAGAAGCTAGAACAGTGGTATTTGCAGACCGAACATTTTAGAAGTCTTCAGAGCTAGAGAGAAGCACCTACATTTATTTGGAGTAGCTTAAACTAAGCTATAAACAAGACAAAAAAAAAATAAGTTAAGTTTTTGGATCAAGCATAGTACTTACCAAATTATTTTTAGTCAATGCAGAGAGCGTGTGAAACTGAAAAGAGACCGTACCTTGAGTTGGTGCTCTCGAGACTTGAGGATGCTGGCGGCGCCGAGGAGCATGGCCACATGCGCGTCGTGGCCGCACGCGTGCATCTTCCCGGGGACCCGGCTCTTGTGCTCCCACTCCACCGCCTCCTGCAACAACAACAACACACACGCGCACCGACGCGTCGTCAGGTCAGGCAAGTGCCATCATCTTCCATGCCGAGCCTGGACCCCGGAACGAACCAGGAGAGCCATTTTCTTGTGTCTGTGATGGGCGTGCCGTGGCTTTGTTCTACTCTGATTGATCTCTCGAGATTCGGTGACCACAGCTGCTGTCTCCATTGCATCGTTGATAAGAGAGTGGGGTGGTTTCATCGCGAGGAGAGCAGTCAGTAACCGAGTGGGCTGGCTGATGGACCTGGACCACCTAGGTAGGCTAGGCTAACGGATGATAGATGGATATTGGATGATCACATGTTTCACAAGGAGGGAAGCACGAGACATCCGTGTGCTGTACTCCAGGTGGCCTACGCGGCGCAACCACCCAAAGGGAGGGAGAGGACCAACAGTTTTGCTTTGCACGGAGGAACTGCGCTACGGAGTACTACTCCTAGCCTAGGACGCGCTTCTGCAAATCCACCCTACGCACCCTAGCCTATGAGCCTAGTGGACCATGTTTAAATAAAGCTTAAATAGTTCAGATTGAAAGTTTATGCAATCTGAGCAACTGTAGCACTTTCATTTGTATTTAGCAAATATTATCCAATCATGGCCCAACTAGGCTCAAAAGATTTGTCTCATGATTTACAATAAAACTGTATAATTAGTTATTTTTTTCACTAACATTTAATGCTCCATTCATGCGGGTAGAAATTGATGTGATGGAGAGAGAGTAGAAAAACTTGCAACTTGCGCATGAACTAAAGAAGGCCTAAATAAACTTAATAATGGGTATTTCAGAACGAAGGGAAAGAAAAGAAAAATGAGAAAGTAACCATGGTGTGTGCTGACTAAAGTATCGTCATGCATTGGCACCCTGCATAGTTTATTTGAATATTTCATTTAATTAACTATAGTGCACCATCTCATCCACTAACCAAGTGGCTGGATTGGACGCACGCACTCTGTGCTCTCCGGATAACCCTTGGCGCGCTCAGAGGGCGGCGTGCTGGCAACGCATGAGCTGAATCGTGCGGAGATTTAGCTCGTGGTCGTGGGGATAGGATCATCATCATTTGAATCGTCAGATAAGGATTTCCCGCCCTTGGATTATTAAGTTCTACGAAGAACTAGCTAGCACGCCTCAAATTTTGAAATCGGAGGTAGAAAAGAATCGGAAAGATTAGTTAGTTCTTCGGTGAGTTTTGCTATGGGCGAGCCGGCGAAGCAAGGAAGGTCGCAGCATGAGCATGGCGATGAAGCGAGGAGCACAAACAGCCCACGTCGTCCGTGTACACGCACGCACGCACGTACGTACCTGGATGGGCAGCGCGTCCATGTCGGCGCGGAGCGCGACGACGGGCGGGCGGCCGGTGCCGAGCGTGGCGACGACGCCCGTGCGCGCGACGGGGTGGCGGAACGCGACGCCCAGCGCGCCCAGCTCGTCGCGGACCAGGCGGCTCGTCTCCACCTCCTCGTACGCCAGCTCGGGCCGCTCGTGGATCCGCCGCCGCACCGTGCGCAGCCACGCCGCCAGCTCGGGCCGACCCGCCAGCGCCGCGATCTCCTCCTTCCACGACGACGACCCCACCACCCCCACGTCGTACCGCTGGTGCTGCTGTTTCCCGCCGCCGGAGCATCCCCGTGCCGGCCTCGTGCTCGCGTTCGCGTTCGCGTTCGCGGTCGCGGCGCCCTTGCCGCCGTGCCTCGCTCTCCCCACGGCGCCCAGGATCGTGTCCTCCTCCAGGAACGCCGCCGTCGCCGGGCCGGCGGCCGGCACGGGTATCGTCGGAAGCGTGATGAGCAGCAGCAGCAGCGGCAGCGGCAGCGGCAGCGCGCGCAGTGCATGGCCGCCGCGGCCCATGGCTGAAACCGATGGAGCGATGAGCAGCTGTGTGGTGCTGAGCAGAGAAGGACTCGGGTGCTGGAGGGGCAAGCAAAGCAGCAGCGAAATGGAGGGAGGTGGAGGAATGGCGGGGATTGATAATAAATTACGCGGCCAGGGCCAGGCGAGGCGAGGCGACGGCAGCGGCTCGCTGATTTTTCCGCGCGTCGTCTGGGGCTCCCTTCTCCTCTCCCTGTCTGTGAGCCTGCTGCTGGCAGCGAGTGGCACCTTTCTTTCTCTTTCTTTCCGATTTCAATTCCAATTCGGCTCGTGGCGGAATCATTGTAAACCACTCGACCCCTCTGACATTATTAGCGCGGGGAAGGGGGACGGGCCCGCGCTGACAGTGACGCATCAGTGCCGATCGCCGCAGGATTAGTGACAGTATACTATGCTAGGGCTATTTTATTTTGTTTATTTTATTCGTCCGGATTAGTGGTGCTAGGTCTGCTCTTCTGTGACACCGCACCGCTGATCCTGATGATAGATACATTGCGTCGCATGTGGCGTAGTGTCTGATGTTGCCACCACCGTCAGCATTCTAACCCAGTAGTACATATCCAGTGCCAGTGCCCGTGGCACTTGCCACTTGCATTACTCCCACTGTATACTGTATTTTCTAATGATCTGGCGTTAGATTATGACAAAATTTAATTTGATCGTCTGGACAAAAGAAAAGCACAGCACTAATGGCGGTACGGGTGGGATCGATGGTCGCTGGGGTTATTTACGGCAGACAGTAACCGCTGCGAATGAGCAGGCGGGTGTGGTGGCGCAACACACCTCGGCGTGCACTGACGGCTTTTCATCATCAAGTGCAGTGCAGAGTGGAGGCCACATACGTCTCGATCGCGCTGCTGGAAGTGAATTTAAGAGCCTAATTGTTTTTTTGAACGAATATTTAAGAGGTTGATTGTTACCGGGGCCTTGTTCAGATTGTAACTTTCTACGATCTGAGCAACTGTAGCACTTTCGTTTGTATTTGGCAAATATTGTCCAATCATAGACTAACCAGACTTAAAAGATTTGTCTCGTAATTTACAATCAAACTGTGCAATTAGTTATTTTTTTACTTATATTTAATGCTCCATGTATGCGGGTACAAATTGATGTGATGGAGAGAGAGAGTGGAAAAACTTGCGAAAGTAGGTGAATCTAAACAAGGCCTAGCATGATCGGCTGTGTCATTTCTGGCTGTAAAACTTAGACAAGCTTAAGCTTTTGCTAAAAAAATTGTCAACATCTTACACCTAAGGCCTTGTTGGGGCCAGTAAATGTTAGAAAAAGTTGCAACTGTAGCATTTCGTTTGTATTTGGCAAATATTATCCAATCGTGGCCCAACTAGGCTCAAAAGATTCGTCTCATGATTTACAACAAAACTGTGTAATTAGTTATTTTTTTACTAACATTTAATGTTCCATATATATGGGTAGAAATTGATGTGATGGAGAGAGAGTGGAAAAACTTGCAACTTTCATGCGAAGTGAACAAGGCCTTGCTAAATCCATCGACTCAAGCTTTTCTAGAACCTTATATATGGCAAATAAGTATTAATAATTTTATAGATGAATCTAGTATTCACAAGTAATCAAAACTGGTTATCTTCATTTCTCTCTGTTCATTTTATAGCATACTACCTCCGTCCCCGAATATCGCAACTCCTAGAATCCGTGCGGGTCAAACTTTTTAACTTTGACCAACTTTATAGAAAAAAAACCATCAATATCTATGACATAAAAAATATATTTTATGAAAATATATTGTATGATAAATCTAATTGTACTAATTTGGTACTATATATCTTAGTGTTTTTTTTCTAGAAATTTGGTCAAAGTTTAAAAATTTGATTTAAGACAACCTCAGAAGTTGCAAAGTATTCGGGACAAAGGGAGTACTAACATATACTTCCACAATCTCTATCCAGCTGTCATAAATTTGTCAATTATTCTATGTCCTTTTGCATTGCACCTACTATGTGTGCTTTAACATGTGCTACAAGCCTTGTTGCAATCTTTGCTTAAATTATATTAGTTGTTGCATTGTTGCAGGTGATTGATACTACATGCCTTGGGCCGACGGCACCTGAGGAACTTTCCACTGCCTTTGTCATTGTATTTATGTGAAGCCAAATGAGCATATGGCTCAACTGGTTGGCATCTTTTTTTTGGTAGAACATGTTTATTTGTGTTTATAAGTTCTCGATTTGATGTAAGTATTGATATTTTCTTGAATTTTATTCTAGGATTAACAACGTTATTCTTTTAGAGGTGACTGTATGTGCTTGTATATGAGTCTACATATTGTACTGTGTTTCTAAAAAAAAGAAAATAAGGTAAAATCCAAATAATTTCTATTCTATTTCGCTTCGAATGTGCCAAGATAAAGAAATCGTAGGGTGTTGGTGTTGCATGTTTTTCACATTAGTTGCACGATCTGTAACCAACCACATACCTTTTCTCAATTAATTAGGATCACACTGTCTTGTATGCAAGTAAATAAACTAAATTGCATATGCATGGCATGGGCCATGGTTAGGACCTTTTTTTAAGACCATCAGTCCATCACCCATGATTAGGACTATGCTGCGGACGATGCGCTCATAATTCATTGACGCCATCAGAACTTTTATTTAACACATTTGGTGTACACGTGCAACAAGGCATGATATAAAACGCAACACGCCTAACGCAAGGGAACGCATATCCTTGGCGTGAACTATTTTACTAGTACTATCCAAGTTCGGTCGACACGTCTAATGACAGCAAATGATTTGCTAGCCAACCAAACACTGACTAATAAAATTATAGCTTGTTAAATTTCTGACGGGATACCAATCATGCTCATAATTATATTAGGTTCAAGTCAGACAATCCAAACAGCTTTATATTATAAAAGTGTATTTGACGAATGTAATCATATAATAGTTAACAAGATCGATATAAACGTATTTGTGTGTATATACGTTTTGTCAAGAGTTTGGTTGAGTATTTTATAGGAATTGTATATTTTCTGGGACAAGGACAGATGCAGTAGTACTAGATGATGTAGGTAGTGCCGTGTGCGTGGCGCGGGCAGAGGAAGGAAGTACTCCTGGCTCTACTCCTTCGGTCAAAAAAACCATCACTTTTTATATTTTAACTATAAATTTAACTTGATTTATAAAAATATGGGTAATATTTATTGTATCTTTAAATAAATTTATTAAAATCTAGGTTTAAAAATCTTTCTAATGATATAAATTAAATATCATAAATATTATTTGTTATATATATATTTAATCAAAGTTAATCTGAAAAGAGAGAGGGTAGTTTTTTTTTAACCGACGAAGAAGGGTGGTAGGTTTGCGTCGCGTCCACACGCACGCAGCAGACAAAGCCGTGGAGCCATGTGTCCGCTGCACCTTTAGCTCGTGGTGGAAATGAGCGGAGCCGGTTTTGCTGGCTTCACTGCCGGAGCTTGGTCTGGTTAGGGTCCTGCTTCTCCCCGCAATAAATTCTGATGGAAATGGCACGGTTTCGCCCTCGTTTCCCGGGACCAGCCAGGCAGCTATCCCCGGCGCCGGGCCGGCGTCACGTCCCTGAGACGCGAATGCGACCCCCGTCGATGCAGCAAATGCAACGTTTGCTGTGACAAAAACTCAAAAAGGCAGACGCCTCAGCTGCTGGTGGCTGCTGTGCTCGCCGTGGGGATCAACTTCTGCCGTGGCCGCCGGTGGCCTACCATATGGCTACCACTTGGCGCTGCTTTCGGGCCAACGGTTTGGAGGGTCCGACGTTGGCTGGCTGGCAGGAAAACCCATTTTCCCGTCGAGGGGATCGGTGGACGTGCGAGTATGACAACGACCGGAACGAAAAGCCTACCACTACAACTTGTCTGCCTCTAATGCACCATGCATGCATCTCATCTCAACACAATGTGCGTTTCGTTTCGAAGAAATTAGTCGTTGGAACACGCAGTTCCTGTTCCGGTTCCGGTGACGTGTGTTTGTGCAGGCGTACGTGCAGCGGCGGCACGCGTAAGGTAACCACACTGGGCAGCAGCTTGGAGAAGCGTGCAGGGCTCCGGCGGCCGGCGGAGGCGGCCGGAGCGCCGCCCCCTTGGTGCCGACTCCCGAGCGCCACCGCGGACACGCCGGGCGCGCGGAGACGTGTCCGGCCGGGGTAGTACGTCCGAGGCGAGCCGCTCATGACGGCGCCGCTGAACGAGAGCGCACGTCCACGGCCGGACTGATCGGAGACGTGTCCTGCCGCTCTGCCCCGCGACCAGCGCAGTCACACACGCGGCGCCGCTGAAGCAATGTGAGTAGCGGCGCCGCGTGCAGCATGGGCACTGCAGTGTGCAGACGTATTACATCTCTACAGTACTGCGGCGGCGAACAGATTACGTGGATCCGACGCGCCGTCGTGTCCCTGCATGCCGGCAGTGCCAGGGGCGGCAGGCACAGCTTGCGAACGACGACACGCCATCCGCCATCCGATCCGGTTGCAGCTGCAGCCAGTGTGCAGTGTACAGTAAGTCCGTGTCCGTGGCACGAGCACGTGCAAGCCTGGAGTCCGTGGCGTATTTCTGGTATACTCGTACATGGCGACATGCATGCGTTGTCCGGGCGCTGCCGAGATGCATGCGCCATCATGTGCATGCAGGGCAAAGGCATCTCTCCAAGCAAGAGGAGCAAACGGGATCGGGAACGACGGCGCCGGCGGTGCCGCTCCGACGCTCCGTCCGTCCGCACGCATTTCTCCGTCCGTCCGGCGGTTCCCAACTCCCCAATTCCGCACCGCACGCATTTCTCGTGCGTCTGGGCCGGCGTCGCCTTTGTGCGCCTGCAGGCGCTGCCTAGAGGTGCAAAGAGGTAGCCTTTTTTTAGGTACACCTTCAAACCTCATTAGTTTAAATATTTATACTACTTTTTAAAAATTTTAAAGAAATAATATAAATACTTAAACTAAAGAGGTTTAAAGGGGCACCTAACACTCACCAATTTACACCTCTAGCGCTGCCTGGTCCGTTTCGGGGCCATTTTTCCACTCCGGGCGTGCGTGTCTCTGCTTCTGGGGCACTGGCGGGCGCACTACGCTTCGATTCCGGGCGGCCCTGCGTGACCGCGACGCGACAGCAATTGGTGCAGTGGTTGCGCGGGATCGTGCTGGCCTGCACGCCCGGTCTGCCCGTTCCGGGCAACTCACGGGCTGTACGCTGTAGTACGCCGCGCGCGCGCGACGGGGAACATGTGGCCACGCGCGCGCAGACGTGACCGCCCGGCCGGCCGACCTGACATCCCGTTCAGCTGGCGCCGAGGCGGCGAGGCCGATCACACACACCAGCGTGCAGGTGCGTGAGTAGCTGGATGCGCCGAGTCCGGGCGGTCACGTGCGGAAGGCATCGTCGATCTCGGCGGTGGCAAAACCGCACGGACAAAGTCAAGGACGCTGCATGTACTCCTACTATGCCAAAGCCGGCGCTGCTCCGTCCATTACTCCTGTTCACACATTTTGGTCGCGCGGACAAATGAAAAGCGCAGTAAATACAAATTACACTGCTACAAAGGAATATGTGTAGGCCGCCATGCTCTTTGCGTGGCAATGCATTGCCGCCTGTCTGTTTTTTTTAAATCCTTTTTTGTTGTCCCTGCTGTTCTCTGATCAGTGAGTAGAGTAATAAACAACACACCACAAAGCATTGCTTAGTAATTTCATCTCAAATTTACTGTGGAAAACAAATTTTGCACGGGCTGCGTGAGTTCCTACTGGTTAGCGACGGAGGCGCGCAAGAAGGGTCGCCGCTTGGCAGCTCAGGCGTAGGCCTCCTAGCCAGCGTCATAGTTTGAGTTGTTTGAGTTGATCTTTGTCCAATGCAGTAACCTAACACAAAACACTAGAGAGGATCTAAGCTTTCATATAAATGCTTACTGACCTCTTAGGTCGTCGCTACGACACGTTGTGTTGAACCTTTTCTCTATCTTAATATAGAGACGAGTAAACCTTTTTACGCATTTGAAGGAAAAGAAAACAGATTTACATTGTTTTTTTTTATTCCTTAGTTTATAGTTTTAGCTATACATTTTGGACTTCTCTCTTAAACCAGTATTGTTTATGGGAAAGAGTAGGTCCAATCTATTTATTAAAATTAATATCTGATACTTAATAATTTTTTATCAAGCAATTCAAAGTTTAACCAAATATATAAAAACATTGATATTTAAGATGTGTGATAAGTATAATTGGATTAATCATGGAATATATATTTTATAATAAACATATTTTGGATGGAGATATTTTTTTTTGCGGGTATATTTTAGATAGAGATGATGAACCTATTTTCTACTCTCTACGTTCCAAATTGTAAGTCATTTTGACTTTTTTTATACATTCATTTTGCTATGTATCTAGATATAATAATATGTCCAGATATATAGCAAAATTAATGAATCAAAAAAATCAAAATGACTTACAATTTAGAACGGAGGAAGTATAAACTAAGTCAAATATAAGATTGTTTGATTTTTTTTTTTGAAAGCAAGATTCTTTTTTTTTTTTAAGTGAATACGAGTAGTAACTAGACGAGCTACGGATGAGGTCACAAGTCTTGGTTTGAATCACGTTGCTGCGTTCATCTCCTGTAAAATTTGGTCTGAAGTACTCGTATTCCCCTAATCCACGTATGTTGGAGTGGATTAAGGGTAAGTATTAATTTTTGACTTCAACTCAACTACAATATATGAGGGTTGAGGTGGATATAACCATATAATTATGTGTAAATATAGTCAAAAAAAATTAATGATCCGGATAGATATCTACGCATCTCCACTAGTTCAAATCAAAAGCTAATTACACAATTACTGCTTCCAGTTTTTTTATACATAGTTCATTTTAAGTTGTTTTTAAAATAAATAAATTACACTGTGCCTCCCACATTTTTGCAAACTTAGTTCATTAAGTTTCCTTTTTTTTTTTCAACTGGTAAGCTATGTCTAGTCTAGGATTGAAACACTGAATCTTGATGGACAGATTCCACCTCAAGCCAAGCCCAATAGTTTATGATTTGTACATAGTGCCTTATGTCAATAGCATAGACACACACAAACCGTGTACCCTCCTGCTTAATTATTGTGGAACTCGGTAGATAGATGAACAATTAACCCCACGTCCAACGGTCGATCCACACAGCAAACTTTTGACATGGCTAGCTGCAAGCCTTGCAAGCTGGATCTAGAGCAGGTCGGCCATGAGCCTGAACTCCTCGATGGTGATGGCGCCGTCGCCATCGCCGTCCAGGCACTCAACAATCGCCGCGCAGTCCTCGGGGCTGGCGTCGCCGAGGGTGCCGAGCACCCTGGCGAGCTCGTCGGCGCCGACGAGCGCGGCGCCCGCGGCCTCGAGCTGGGGCAGCGCCGACTGCAGCATCGCCCCGAGCGCGCCCAGCCCGAGCTCGCCGGCGTTCATCACGTCAGGAGGCTCCTCGACGCTGAGCCGGCCGTCGCGGTCGGCGTCGGCGCGCGCCAGCATGTCGCGCGCCTCGGCCTCCGTCTTGTCCAGGCCCAGCGACGCCAGCAGGCCCTGCAGCTCCGGCGCCGTCACCAGCCCGTCGCTGTCCGAGTCGAACGCCTGGAACGCCTCCACCAGGCTGCTGATGTAGCTCAGTGCCTCGAAATCCACCGTCAGCGGCCGCCCCGCCGCCGCCGCCGCTGCCATCGCTGTGTGCTTAGCTTAGCTTGCCTGGGTGAGGAATTGGTTGTCGATCTGTGGATGATGAGCCCTGCTGCTCGGTGGCTTGCAAGCAAGCACACTACGGCCTTTAAAAAGAGTGAGAGCCAGCGTGCGATATTTCCGTCGCCATTCAAGGTCCCGATAAGGTCTGGAACGGAGAACCTGAATCTTTTTCTGCTTTGTGTCGACATGGAATGGAATATTGGTGCTATCACTGAGCATCGTGTTCCCGCGCCGCGATGCGATGGAGATCAGACAGAGGAGGAAGAGCCGGTTGGATGGATTCTCTCGTGCGAGTGAGATGGCGACATGGCGTGGGCCGCTGGACAGTGGACGGAAAAAGATGGGTACTGGGCCAAACTGGGCCTCTTTGTTTCTCCGTAGCAAATTTCTCATCTGATCTGATGAAACTTTACTTCGTTATCCGTAGCACAAATTCAGTGTCCTACTGACATGTGTTTTATATTTTACTATTACTCGAGGTTTATTGAAGACAAGAATGCCCTACAAAAGTACACTAAGAAATGCGTACATCTAATTATGCGTAAAATATGAAGTATCAAAGTATCAAACGACTGACTGTACACTTCTACTTTGTACATCTGAACAATATAAGTTTTAACGAAATTTACATTGCTACTGTTTGATTCTTTTTCTATGATTTTCTATATGTTTTATAACTTTGCAGCCGCTCTGATCATTTCTAGAAAAAAGAAAACTAAAAGACACTTTTTCACTGGGACGGCAAATTATTTTCGAATCACTACTGGCAGAGCGTGTGTCAAATCTTGTTTCCACCCCGCCCCCGTTGTTTTGCATTGTATTCTGCGTGATTCTTCTACTTAATGAAAAAGAAGCGCGAGTCTTTTGTGTTTTGGAGAAAAAACTACTGCAGCCCCTGTCCCACGTCCACGTTCTTTGTCTGTTGCACTTTCTCAACTGCAACCCTCGTCTTCCTTGTATTCCTCTCCCAACACCTTCCTCTTCAGTCTTCACACACAGAACAGAAACAGAGCACGGCCCACAGGGCGTCCATCCGGGCATGGCCTCACCGGCGGTAGGGAGCGGGACAACGAGCCTCCCTAGCATCTGTCGCACCCGGGGTTCCAGAAGGTCGGCCGCAGGCGGCACCTGTCCGGCCGGCCATGTGCCGCGGCGGCGCACAACGCGGCGACAGGGCAGTAGGCGTCGACGGCGGCACGCATGGATTTCCGGCGAAATGCGCCTCTGTGGTAAGCGGCGAAGGGCTGGAGATCTTCAGGAGGTTACCTTAGTGGGTGATCTTGCGTCAGTACAGCCGGAACGTACCCGAGCCGAGCTGCCCTCCTGCAAGCGCGTCACGGCGGCCATGGCTGCGGCGGCGCACACGGCAACGGCTGCGTCCCGGTAGTCCCCATGGAGGCAAAACACTTTGTACAAGTTGCTGGCAGCGCACGCGGAGTCGCCGAGTTCGAGTCAGTGTCGGATTGCTCCAAATTTCCCAATTCAAGCGGAAACGCGTCACGCTTGAATGCAAAGCGAACTCGAGTCGGATTCGATCGGCTAGTTCTATATATCATAAGGAGCACCAATTTCCCAATTCAATCTGCATCCGCTCGTCCATTGCTCGCATCCACCGCCTTTCCCGCATCCACCGACTCTTCCCGCCGGCTTGCCCGCATCCGCCGCCTCTTCCCGCCAGCTTGCCCGCATCCGCCGCCACCATGGCCAACGAGGAGAGCGGGAGGCCCCTGCGAAGGTGGAGGCCATTCTACGGCGCTTTCGGCGCCATCGACGACGCGATGGAGGCAGCCGGCCACCCGCGAGCGGAGTTCCGGGACATGAGGGTCCAGGTCGTCAAGATGCTCCGCGGCACCGAGGACGACGGCGTGGGGGAGCAGCTCTGCGCCGCGCTCGACGTCGCCATGGCGAAATCGCTCGAGACTCTACAGGCGGTTCCCGTCCCGCGCAACAAGCTGGCGTCCACCGACCTCGCAAGGGCCGTCGGCGCCCTCCGGAACCACGCCTCAGCTCGGATCCGCGGCCTCGCGGGCGACGTCGTGCGCAGGTTGAGTGCGGCCATCGACGGCTGCGTCGCCACAGCAGTCAAGAAGGAGCTCGACAACGACAAGCCTTCCGGTGATCAGGTTCCACGCCACGGCATCTCTATTGCTCCCGCCGCCACCGCCGAGGTACACAAGAAGAAGCTGCTCATACCGCCTCAGAAGATGCTTCCCGCCGCCGCCACTGAGACAGACAAGAAGAAGCTGTCCATACCGGCAGCGAAGATAGTGCCTACCGTTCCCGTCGCCGAGGCACAGAAGAAACTGTACGCACCTCCAGCAAAGATGGTTCTGACCTCAGCTACGTATTCGACGCCGAGCACGAGTGAGACGAAGAAGCCAGCCGTCGCCGAGAGCAAGAAGATGGAGGCTACAAAACGCAAGTTGCATGAGGGTTACGAAGAAGCAAAGAGGATTAAGCGTCAACACATCATTCAGAAGATCGACGACAAGGATGCGGCAAAGTTGTTTGTGCAAAAGCAACAGAAGATGCGTCCGATCGTACGAGGCAGAGTCCCAGCAGCCTGTAGGACATCCTCAGCTGTCCGTCGTTCGCTGCTTCCATCTCTTCAGATGATCTAGGGCCCGATCTTGTTCTTTGATGACCATTATTAGGGTATTAACATCAGTTATATCTCTGTATGTATAATGTAATATGATCATCAGTATACACAAAAGAGCAATCTTTGTTTTACAACATGTCCCATTATGAAACCAGTTGTATGAAGCTTAATACATACTACTGTTATATGTTTATTATATATTCATCTGGTACTAGCACAGATCTGAAATTATGAGGTATTTGTAAATTAACCTGGAATTTGAATGCGCACTGTGTTCTTATACTGCGAAATGAAATACTGAATCTGAAAGGATTATTGTTAGGATAAAAATATACATCTTATATGTTAGTCAGTAGTACTTTTTTTATAAGTAGGGTTATTAGCATTAGATATGTGCAAAGGATTTATGTGAAATAGTTTTCTAACATGATCTCATGATAGTATCACTAAAAAACTTAGTCTCTTTTAAAATTGAAAACTCAAAACTGATATCATTTGTGCATTCAGTCAAAATTGAGCACCTAAATCTGGGAAAGTTATTTTACTTAGAAAGTAAAACGAGTTCAGGAATTTGAGCGTTTGGCACCTGCCTGGCAGCTTCTCTCACCTTATTCTTTGCTGCTCCCTGCAATCCGCAGCAGCTGGACGACGCTGGCACAAATACAAGGATATGAAAGCCATTTCTCTCTTTTTCTCCTGGTATATGCTTTCCTCGTTGGCTTCTCCACAGAACAGAATGGTTTTGGCAGCAACAGCAGCTCGTTGGCTGATCTTGTGGATGGTATATCAGTTCAGAAATAGAAGAGTGAAAATGAAATGAATCCAGTATTCAGATTCTAAACAAGGAGCATATATTTTTGTGCTTTGTTCAGTTAATGGAACAGAGGAGCCATGACAACAACATTATGCATATTTCTCTCCATTCACATGTGGTTACTGATATGTAAAACAGAGATCATGTTAATCCATCTATCATGATAAAAAGTTTCTAAATTCTACAATCAAATCAAAATCACACTTTCACATTAAATAAATCTACAGTACAGTTTTATTACAGATGTACTGATCAAAGGCTTGCTAACCCATTTAAGTTGCTGGAGTTGAACATTATAAACAAAATTGGCCATCATATCCCAGAATAGAATTGAAATCATATTAATGGAGAGTAACTTTGTGGGATGGGAGGAGGTACTCATCACTTATACGCTACGCTCTGCTCGTCGCGGGTGGATAGGCGCCACAGGATGAGCTCGATTGATATACATTTTTCTATGTTTTATTAAAAACTCCATTTTCAACTAAAAAATACAAAAAATCTTTTATTTTTTTTAAATTAAAACTACTCTAAACCGGAGCAGGGAGATCATCTCAACGGTTTTGAGAATTCAGGGGAGTGAGATTTCAGATTTTGAAGTCCAAGAAGAAAAATCAGATTGCGACAATAGTTCGTAGAGGTAGAATGAACTTTTCTTTTTCATTTGGCAACTGGGCTAAAAACCTTCTGTGGGCCAACTAAGATAGATTGGGCCTGAAGATGACATCATAGGCCTTCAACTTTTCTTTTCTTCTTCTCCCCACACCATCCTCCTCTTCACGTGTCCAGAAACAGAGCACTGCCGCACGGGACGTCCATCGATTTGCCCGGGCTTGGCCTCACGGCCTCACCGGCGGTAGGGAGCGGGACAACGAGCCTCCCTAGCATCAGGCGCACCCGGGAGTTCCAAGCAGTCGGTCGGCGGCTGTACGTGGCCTGCTGGCCATGTGCGGCGGCGGCGCACAGCGCGGCGACGGAGCAGTAGACGTACGCGGCGGCGCGCACGGTTTTTCCGGCGAACTGCCGCTCTTTGGGAAGGGATAAAGGGTCAGGGTGCGGCAGGATGCTACCTCAGTGAGGGCGCTTACGTCAGCACAGCCGGAATATACCCGGGCCGAGCTACCCTCGTGCGAGCGCGTGAAGCGGCCATGGCGAGCGGCGGCGCAAATGGCTACGGCAGCGTCCCGGTGGTTCCCATGGAGGCAAAACACTTTGTACAAGTCGCTTGCAGCGCACGCAGAGTCGCCGAGCTCGAGTCGGTGTCGAGTTGCTCCAATTCGATTTGCTCGCGGAAACGCGTCAGCTTCACGGTTGAATGCACACAGAACTCGAGTCGGATTCGATCAGCTGGTTCTATATATCAGAAGGCGCACCAATTTCCCAATTCAATTCGCATCTGCTCGTCCATTGCTCGCATCCGCCGCCTTTCCTGCATCAACCGATCCTTCCCGCCGGCGTGCTCGCATCCGCCGCCACGCCACCATGGCCGACGACCAGAGCGGTATCCCTCTCCGAAGGTGGAGGCCATTCTACGGCGCTTTCGGCGCCATCGACGACGCGATCGAGGCAGCCGGTCACCCGCGCGCCGCGTACCGGGACGTGAGGGTCCGGATCCTCAAGATGCTCCGCGGCGCCGAGGATGACGGCGTGGGGGAGCAGCTCTGCGCCGCGCTCGACGACGCCATGGCGAAATCGCTCGAGACTCTACAGGTGGTTCCCGTCACGCGCAACAAGCTGGCGTCCACCGACCTCGCAAGGGCCGTCGGCGCCCTCCGGAACCACGGCTCGGCTCGGATCCGCGGCCTCGCGGGCGACGTCGTGCGCAGGTTGAGTGCGCTCATCGACGGCGGCGTCGCTACAGCAGTCGAGAAGGAGAACGACAACGCCAAGCTCTCTGGTGATCAGGTTCCACGCCACGGCATCTCGATTGTTCCCGCCGCCACCGACGAGGTAGACAAGAAGAAGCTGCTCATACCGCCTCAGAAGATGCTTCCCGCCGCCGCCACCGAGACAGACAAGAAGAAGCTGTCCGTACCGGCAGCGAAGATGGTTCCCGCCGTTCCCGTCGCCTCGGCACAGAAGAAAGTGTACGCACCGCCAGCAAAGATGGTTCTGACCTCAGCTACCTTTTCGACGCCGAGCACGAGTGAGACGAAGAAGCCAGCCGTCGGCGAGAGCAAGAAGATGGAGGCTACAAAACGCAAGTTGCATGAGGGTTACGAAGGACTGACATTTTCTCCTTCCGACAGACTGCCCCCGCGTCGCCCCCCCCACGCGGGCGACTCGGGCGCCCCCTCCCGGCGCCGCCTCCCCCTCCCCTCTCCTCCCCTCCCCGCCTCGCCGCCGCCGGAGCTGGCCGCCGGCTTGGCCTCTCGGCCGGCAGGGATGGCGGCGGCGGGGGCCTCCCTTCCTTCGGTGGCGCGGCGGCGGACGGACGTCCTCCCGGGGGCGCGAGCTGCGTGGGGCTCGGCTCGGGGGAGGGCTGCTGCGGCTGTGGCCACGCCGGCCGGTGGATGGTCGGGCGAGGGGATGGCGGGGGGGCTCCTCCTTCTCCCCCCCGCCTCCCTCCTCCGGTTCTTGATGGCCGGCGCGGCGGTGCCGCTGGTCCGGTGGCCAGCGGCCCGATCCGTGTCTGGGGCGGCGGATCCGTGTCCCGGGCGGCCGGATCCGTGGTTGGCCGGGCGGCGGGCTCCAGGCCGGGCGGCGTGCGGCGGGCGGGCGCTCGAGGCGCTGGGGTGGTGCTCGTGCGAGGTGTGGGGGGGCGGCGGTAAAGGTGCCTACTCTCGCGCCGCTCCCTCACGGCTATGGCGTGCGTGGCTGCCCGCGCCAAAGCCCGGGCCCCTCTGCGGCTTGGACTGGGGGCTCGGCCGCGTCGGAGTGGCTAGCCGGCTGGGTCGGGTGCGGTGGCCGGCCCGGTGGCGGGGTTCGTCTTGCAGTGTTGGGGGCGGCCCTGCCTCTCCGCGCGCCTCCCTCCGCGGCCCCTTGGTCGCCGGAGCTGCGGAGGGTCGCCTACTGGCCATGGCTGGATAGCGGCCCGGCCTCTCCACGGTGCTGGTGTTCGCCGGCGGCCAAGACGGGCGGTAGCGTCGGCATGGGGGGCGGATCCGGGGCTTGGCGTCCGGATTCGGTAACCCGAGGGGGCGGGGGCGGCGCCCGAGTGGATGGGGCACACGCTTTGTGGCTGTTGGCGGCGTTGTCGGCAGCGACAGTGGCGGGTGCTAGAGCCGGCGACGATGGTCCTTGCCGGCCTCGGCGTGCGGCTATGTGACGCGAGCGGCGGAGTCAAGGTCCGGTTCTGCGTAGTCCAGTCGGAGGGGGTGACGGCCGACGCAGCTTTGCGGCTGCCATGGGCAGCCGGCGCGTCGATGCCTCTCTGATGGGGATTCCGTGGGGCGGCGGGACAGCGGCATCGGCGGTGAGGGCTGGCAGGGCTTGGCTTCGCGACCTGATGTTTCGTGCTAGAGGGCTCTTGGGCGAAAGCCTTGGCAACGGCGACGCTATTGGGCGCCGCTTCCCTGTTGGGGGCGTTGTATTCTTCCCTCTAGCATGTTATCCAAGGGTGAAAACCCGGTCCATTATGGACGTGCGACGGCGGCGCCATTGGCGTCGCTCCCTTCCTTAAGGCGCCGCATTCGGATGATCGTCGGGGCTTCGAGGCGAGGCGAGGCGAGGGTCGCGACTGGAAGCTGGAGCTGCTCTTCGGTGTTTGAGCTGGGTAACGGTGACCGGTGGCGGCCATTTCCTGTAGGGAGTTGGCTAGAGGGTGGTTTGCCATGGGAAGTCGGAGCTGCTGGTAGCATTGGCTTCCATGCTCGGCAACGATGACTCATGGCAGTGGGCCGTGTGTGGACTCATCCGTGTCGCGTGGGTGGCTAGCCCCTCGGGTGCCTTTGGCATCCCGTCTGGCTAACCTTCTTGTACATATTTTTCATTCGTCTTAATTGAGCGGCAGAGCTCCTGCCTTTATTTAAAAAAAAAAAAATGAGGGTTACGAAGAAGCGAAGAGGATCAAGCGCCAACACATCATTCAGAAGATCGACGACAAGGATGCGGCAAAGATGTTTGCGCAAAACCAATGGAAGATGCGTCCGGTCGTACGAAGCAGAGTCCCAGCAGCCTGCAGGACAACCTCAGCTGTCCGTCGTCCGCTGCTTCCATCTCTTCAGATGATTTAGGGCCCGATCTTGTTCTTTGATGACCATTATTAGGGTATTAACATCAGTTATATCTATGTATGTATAATGTAATATGATCATCAGTATACACGAGAAGAGCAATCTTTGTCTTACAACATGTCCCATTATGGAACTAGCCGTATCAAGCTTAATAACCTGGAATTTGAATATGCACTGTGTTCTTATACTGTGAAATGAAATACTGAAGCTGAAAGGATTATTGTTAAGATAAAAATATACATCTTATATGTTAGAGTTAGTGTCAGTAGCACTTCTTTTATAAGTAGGGTTATTAGCATTAGATATGTGCAAAGGATTTATGTGAATTAGTTTTCTAACATGATCTCATGATAGTATCACTAAAAAACTTAGTCTCTTTTAAAATTGAAAACTCAAAACTGATATCATTTGTGCATTCAGTCAAAATTGAGCACCTAAATCTGGGAAAGTTATTTTACTTAGAAAGTAAAATGAGTTCAGAAATTTGAGCGTTTGGCACCTGCCTGGCAGCTTCTCTCACCTTATTCTTTGCTGCTCCCTGCAATCCGCAGCAGCTGGACTACGCTGGCACGAATACAAGGATATGGAAGCCATTTCTCTCTTTTCTCCTGGTATATGCTTTCCTCGCTGGCTTCTCCATAGAACAGAATGGTTTTGGCAGCAACAGCAGCTCGTTGGCTGATCTTGTGGGTGGGGGGAAGAAATGGTATATCAGTTCAGAAATAGAAGAGTGAAAATGAAATGAATCCAGTATTCAGATTCTAAACAAGGAGCATATATTTTTGTGCTTTGTTCAGTTAATGGAACAGAGGAGCCATGACAACAACATTATGCATATTTCTCTCCATTCACCTGTGGTTACTGATATGTAAAACAGGGATCATGTTAATCCATCTATCATAATAAGCTATTCCAGAAGTGTGAATGCTACATTGATTAGTAACACTGCATATTACTTTTGCAACAGATTTCTAATTTGCATATATTTACTTGTTCTGGTGATAAGCGAACTCAATACAATATCACACCACGTACAACAATACCACGGAAATTGCATCTTGGTGTTCCTATGGATGATTGATTCTACAATGTAAACGTGAAACTGCTGAGATGCACATTTCATCAAACACCAAGGGCTGCACTGCAGCAAGCCGAATGGGAGCTCCTAACAGGAAGCTCAACGTGGCTTGGGCACATCCACATGGACCAAAAACAAAGAGAGAGAGAGCTTACACTCCTCACTCGTGCCGTGATGCGCTCGTCTCGCCGGCACCGTCTCGCCGGCGGCCCACGACCAAGCCGGTGGCACGCGTTTGCGGTGGCGTCCGCCTCCGTGATGTGGTTGGTTCGCTGCGGCAGTGCGTCGCCTTGCCGGTGTGCGGCGGCCGCGTCAAGCTGCTCCAGGGGACCACGCCCATGCGATGCCACGCATAGGTTGCTCGCGCCGGCTGCATGGCCTCACTGATGGTTGGCGCCTACGCTTGTGGTCTGCGACTCGGCGGTGGCGGCCGTGTCCAGCACTCTCCTCTCCAGCTCCAGCTGCCCCAGGGCCAGGGGCCAGGGACTATGCTCGTGCGACGCTACGCTTGGCTCATCGCGGGTGGGTAGGCGCCACAGGATGAGCTCGATGGAGATACATTTTTCTATGTTTTGTTAAAAAACTTACTTAATTAGTACTAACTTTGTTTTAAATTATAGTATCTAGTTCTATTAAAAAATTGTGATAAATATCATATATTTTATTGTGGCTTGCTTTACTAATAAAAGATCTTTAAAAATAACTTTAATTTAACTATGTTTATATAAATTTCTTTGAATAAAATGAGCGGTCAAACTTGAGATTAAAGAATTAAATGGACTATAATTTGAAACGGAAGAAGTACAAAATCAACTTAAAAAATTACAGAAATTCTTTTCTTTTTTAAAAAAATTAAAACTACTCTAAACCGTAGCAGGGAGATCATCTCAACATTTTTTGAGAGTTCAGGGGAGTGATATTGCAGATTTTGAAGTCCGAGAAGAAAAATTAGATTACGATAATTCGTAGAGGTAGAATGATCTTTTCTTTTTCATTCGGCAACTGGGCTAAAAACTTTCTGTGGGCCAACTAAGATTGGGCCTGAAGATGACGTGATAGGCCTCCAACTTTTCTTTTCTTCTTCTCCCCACACCATCGCCCTCTTCACGTGTACAGAAACAGGGTACGGCCGCACGGGGCGTCCATCGATTTGCCCGGGCTTGGCCTCACCGGCGGTAGGGTCGTAGGGAGCTGGACAACGAGCCTCCCTAGCATCAGGCGCACCCGGGGGTTCCAAGAGGTCGGTCGGTGGCGGCACGTGGACTGCTGGCCATGTGCGGCGGCGGCGCACAGCGCGGCGACGGAGCAGTAGACGTACGCGGCGGCGCGCACGGTTTTCCGGCTAACTGCGGCTCTTTGGGAAGGGATAAAGGGTCGGGGTGCAGCAGGATGCTACCTCAGTGAGGGCGCTTGCGTCAGCACAGCCGGAATATACCCGGGCCGAGCTGCCCTCGTGCAAGCGGGTGACGGCGGCGCAAATGACAACGGCAGCGTCCCGGTGGTTCCCATGGTGCCAGAACACTTTGTACAAGTCGCTTGCAGCGCACTCAGAGTCGCCGAGCTCGAGTCGGCGTCGAGTTTCTCCAATTCGATTTGCTCGCGGAAACGCGTCAGCCTCACGCTTGAATGGAACTCGAGTCGGATTCGATCAGCTCGTTCTATATATCATAAGGCGCACCAATTTCCCAATTCAATTCGCATCTGCTAGTCCATTGCTCGCATCCGCCCTCCGCCGCCATCCCAGCATCCACCGATCCTTCGCGCCGGCGTGCTCGCATACGCATCCGCCAACCTGCCCGCATCCGCTGCCACGCCACCATGGCCGACGAGCAGAGCGGGATCCCTCTCCGAAGGTGGAGGCCATTCTACGGCGCTTTCGGCGCCATCGACGACGCGATCGAGGCAGCCGGTCACCCGCGCGCCGCGTACCGGGACGTGAGGGTCCGGATCCTCAAGATGCTCCGCGGCGCCGAGGACGACGGCGTGGGGGAGGCGGGGAGCAGCTCTGCGCCGCGCTCGACGACGCCATGGCGAAATCGCTCGAGACTCTACAGGTGGTTCCCGTCACGCGCAACAAGCTGGCGTCCACCGACCTCGCAAGGGCCGTCGGCGCCCTCCGGAACCACGGCTCGGCTCGGATCCGCGGCCTCGCGGGCGACGTCGTGCGCAGGTTGAGTGCGCCCGTCGACGGCTACGTCGCCACAGCAGTCAAGAAGGAGATCGACAACCCCAAGCTCTCTGGTGATCAGGTTCCACTTCCGCGCCACGGCATCTCGATTGTTCCCGCCGCCACCACCGAGGTACACAAGAAGAAGCTGCTCATACCACCTGAGAAGAAGCTTCCCGCCGCCACCACCGCCGACGCCGAGATGCACAAGAAGAAGCTGTCCATACCGGCAGCGAAGATCTTTCCTACCATTCCCGTCACCGAGGCGCTGAAGAAGAAGGTGTACGTTCCTCCAGCAAAGATGGTTCCGACCGCAGCTACCTTGTCGATGCCGAACACGAGGGAGACGAAGAAGCCAGCCGTCGCCGAGAGCAAGAAGATGGAGGCTACGAAACGCAAGCTGCGTGAGGGTTACGATGAAGCTGAGAGGATCAAGCACCAGCGCACCACTCAGAAGATCAAGGATAGCGAGGCGGCAAAGATGTTCGAGCAAAAGCAGCTGAAGATGCGTCCGATCGTACGAGGCAGAGTCCCAGGAGCCTGTAGGACATCCTCAGCTGTCCGTCGTTCGCTGCTTCCATCTCTTCAGATGATTTAGGGCTCGATCTTGTTCTTTGATGACCATTATTAGGGTATTAACATCAGTTATCTCTGTATGTATAAGGTAATGTGATCATCAGTGTACTCGAAAAAGCAATCTTTGTCTTACAACATGTCCCATGGAACCAGCTGTATCAAGCTTAATAGATACTCATTATGACGTATTTGTAAATTAACCTGAAATTTGAATGTGCACTGTGTTCTTATTCTGTGAACTGAAGTACTGAAGCTAAAAGGATTATTATTAAGATAATAGCACTTTTTTGATAAGTAGGGTTATTAGCAGTAGGTATCTGCAAAGGATTTATGTGAAATAGTTTTCTAACATGATCACATGATAGCACCACTATAAAACTTAGTATGTTTTGAAATTGAAAACTCAAAAACTGATATCATTTGTGCGTTCAGTAGAAATTTAGCACCTAAATCTCACTATACATATTTGTCAAATTTGGGAAAGGCATTTTACTTAGAAAGTAAGAGTTCAGGAATTTGAGCATTTGGCACCTGCCTGGCAGCTTCTCTCACCCTATTCTTTGCTGTTCCCTGCAATCCACAGCAGCTGGACTCCGCTGACATGAATACAAGGACATGGAAGCCATTTCTCTCTTTTTCTCCTTGTATCTGTTTTCCTCGCTAGCTTCTCCGTAGATCAGACTGGTTGTGGCAGCAACAGCAGCTCGCTCCTGAAGTGCTCCCCGCCGTGTGGTACTGTTCTCAGTGTGAGGCAGCCACATCGAGCTGCATATCTGCACCAAATCTGCAGCACACCGTAAGCCAAAGCTGATTCTAAACATATTAGGTCCCTTGCATATTGCTGAGACTTCACTTGGCTGATCTTGTGGATGAGGGGAAGAAATGGTGTATCAGTTCAGAAATAGAAGATTTAAAATGTAATGAATCTACGTTCAAAAAAAAATGTAATGAATCCAGTATCCATTGGTTCAGTTAATGGAACAAAGGAGCCATGGCAACAACATTACTGCATGCTTCTCTCTCCATTCACATGTGGTTACTGATATGCAAAATTGAGATCAGGTTAATCCATCTATCATAATAAAATATTTCCAATTCTAAAACTAAATCAAAATCATACTTTCACATTAAATAAATCTACAGTTCAGGTTTTTACAGATGTACTGATCAAAGGCTTGCTAACCCATTTAAGTTGCTGGAGTTGAACATTATAAACAAAATTGACCATCATATTCCAGATTAGAGTTAAAATCATATTAATCGAGATTAACATTCTGGGATGGGAAGAGGTACTCATCACTTATAAAACAAGCTATTCTAGAAGTGTGAATTACTGAATGCCACATTGATTAGTAACACTGAATATTACTTTTGCAGCAGAATTTCATCATTTCTAATTTGCATAATTACTTGTTCTAGTGATAAGTGAACTGAATACAATATTACATCACGTACAATCATACCACTCATAACTTCAGCAAAACGGTAGTCAATTTGTGCACCTGTTTCATCAGGCTGCTTGCAGATCTCACTAACATGTAGGCGAATCGACGATGGTTTTTCTGCACTGGATCCACTCGTGCACTAGTAACCAGACAAAGAATTGCACTCGCGGCGGTCGGCGGAGCATGGCTTTCCCATATGAATTTGGCAGCAGGATGTGGTGGCGCATCCCTGCACTGTCGCTGAGCATTGTTTGGCTGACTGACAATATGTTGCAACTGAATTGACTGAATTCAGAAGTCGCTACGGCAGGCAGGTGCTGCATGCACGAAGAGGTTTGGGGGCTTGGGTTGTCGAGTTCTGATTCCTGAAGCATGAAAGCGCTTTGCTGGTGCAGTGACTGTGTATTGCTGGAAAACATTCAGCAAACGCGTAATTGTTGTGCCCCAATGGCCACCATGGTAATCGTCTGGGTATAGTGGTAGCAAGGAGCGAAGGACATTCCAGTGCTCTCCAAAGTCCAAACAGATCCCCTTCAAGCGAAGCTAGTGAAGGAGCTTGAGCAGCAGCGTTCTGGAGACCAAGGTTTTTTTTATTATACGGAAAAATGCAATACATCTAATCTAACTATACAGAGAATATAATGTATCAAATGAGTGAGTGATTTTACAGTTCTACTCTCTAAACCTGGACAATATAAGTCTAACCAAAATTAATTTTATTTTTTTAAAAAAATTTCTATGATTTGGTATGCATTTTTATTGCAGCCGATTTGGTTATTTTAGGAAAAAATAGAAAAGATAAAAAGCATTTTTGTATCTGAAAAGCCAAACTATTTTCAAATCGCTGCAGCCTTCATTCATTCTTTCTTTCTGCACTTTCTCAACTGGAAACTCCTCTCTTCTATTCTTCTCCCCACTCCACCTTCCTCTTCACATACAGAAACAGAGCACGGCCTCACATGGCGTCCATCGATTTGGCCGGGCATGGGCTTACCGGCGGTAGGGAGCAATAGGCGTGGCCGGCCAGCGGTACAGAGCACGGCCTCGCAGGCGGCACGTGGCCGCCGGGCCATGTGCGGCGGTGGCGCACAGCGCAGCGACGGAGCAGTAGGCGTCGACGGCGGCACGCCCGGGTTTCCGGCGAAATGCGCCGCTGCGGGAAGCGACGATGGGCTGGAGATCATCAGGAGGTTACCTTAGTGGAGGCGCTTGCGTCAGTACAGCAGGAATATGCCCGGGCCGATCCGCCCTCGTGCAAGCGCATGACGGCGGCCATGGCTGCGGCGGCGGCGTTCCGGTGGTTCCCATGGTAGTAGAACACTTTGTACAAGTTTCCGGCAGCGCGCGCAGAGTCGCCGAGCTCGAGCCGGTGTCGGATTGCTCCAATTCGACGTGCTCGCGGAAACGCGTCAGGCTCACGCTTGAATGCACAGTGAACTCGAGTCGGATTCGATCAGCTCGTTCTATATATTAAGGCGCACCAATTTCCCAATTGAATTCGCATCTGCTCTCGTCCATTGCTCGCATCCGCCGTCTTTCCCGCATCCACCGATCCTTCCCTCCGGCTTGCCCACATCCGCCGCCCCTTCCCGCCAGCTTGCCCGCATCCGCCGCCACGCCACCATGGCCGACGAGCAGAGCGGGAGGCCCCTGCGAAGGTGGAGGCCTTTCTACGGCGCGTTCGGCGCCATCGATGACGCGATCGAGGCAGCCGGTCACCCGCGCGCCGCGTACCGGGACGTGAGGGTCCGGATCCTCAAGATGCTCCGCGGCACCGAGGACGACGGCGTGGGGGAGCAGCTCTGCGCCGCGCTCGACGACGCCATGGCGAAATCGCTCGAGACGCTGCGGGTGGTTCCCGTCCCGCACAACAAGCTAGCGTCCACCGACCTCGCAAGGGCCGTCGGCACCCTCCGGAACCACGGCTCGGCTCGGATCCGCGGCCTCGCGGGCGACGTCGTGCGCGGGCTCACCACAGCTACAGAGGTGAAGGAGGAGCTCGACAACGACAAGCTCTCTTGTGATCGGGTCCCACGCCGGGGCATCTCTACCGTGGTCGCTGACGGCAACGCACGTGGATCTGTTGTTCCCGCCGCAGACGCCGACTTACACAAGAAGAAGCTGCTCATACCGCCGGCGAAGAAGCTTCCCGCCGCCGCCACTGCGGCCGCCGAGATACACAAGAAGAAGAAGCTATCCACACCGGCAGCGAAGGTACTTCCTACCGTTCCCGTCGCCGAGGCACAGAAGAAGGTGTATGCATTGCCAACGAAGATGGTTCCGACCGCAGCTACCTCGTCGACACCAAGCACGAGTGAGACCAAGAAGCCCGCCGTCGACGAGAGCAAGAAGATGGAGGCTACGAAACGCAAGTTGCGTGAGGGTTACGACGAAGCTGAGAAGATCAAGCGCCAGCGCACCACTCAGAAGATCGAGGATAACGTGGCGACCAAGATGTTTGAGCAAAAGCAGCGGAAGATGCGTCCGATCGTACGAGCCAGAGTCCCAGCAGCTTGTAGGACCTTGTCAGGCGTCAAACGTTCGTTGCCTCCATTTCTTCAGATGATTTAGGGCCCGATCTTATTCTTTGATGACCATTATTATGATTTTATTATTAATCAGTTGTATCTCTGTATGTATAACGATATATGATCATTAGTAGTAGAACAGAGGAATTTTTGTCTTGTGTTCAGGCCAAATTGTTTGTCATGTTTGCTCCAAAGGTGCTCCATTGCGCCTGATGACTCTACACACGCGTGCATTTTAGTATCATACAATTCTAGGCAGATAAGACACATAATACTTGACATGCCGAAAAAGATTCGGGTAATGGATTTGGTTGAAACTGACTCAGATGTTATATCAATTAATTCCCGTGAGAAAATTCAATGTTCGTAGAATATAGCTGAAATAATAGACAGGACTGCAGCCAGCGTAATTTGCTATGTCCCCTAAGTCTGCGCACATTATCGTCATGTTAATAACTTAATATGCTACAAAGTTAGCTGAAACATGTTAATATGCAATCAGAACTTGAATTGCATTTTTTTTATTTTGTATTTCTGGTGCATGTCTTGATGGTTAAGTAATGTTTTGTTTTTGTAATTTGAACGGCAGGTTGCGTGGTGATTCATGTTGCGGTCTACAAGGATTTGTTTTGATCTGCATTCTCCATTTCATATTTGGCCTAGTTTCAAATTTTAGAAGCATATACGATTAAAGTAATTTCAAGCAAGGAACGGAAAAGTAGAGATGATTCGAGAAAAAAAAACATGAAACTTGTTTCAAAAATTTTTTAAGTAAAAACATATTTTGGGTAATACAATCAGATTTTAGTATTTGTTCATGCATATTTATTCTAGAAAAAACATTTGGAATTTTTTTAGAAAAATTAGTTCTTACATTTTTTTTGTATAAAGTCTAATTGATCTTCGTGAACGATCGATTTACTTCCTGGTGGCTGATATGGCGCCATGTAGTTAAAATCTGGTTTTTGAACTGAGAGAGGTAAATTGGACTCATGCAAGTAGTCTAAAAAGGACGCAAATTGTTCACGCCGAAAATCAAAGCTTCAATTTGGAAATTGGGCTGGATCTGAATGCTAACAAAACCTTCTGTGGCCCACCTTAAGGTTGGGCTAGAAGATGATGTCACAAGGCTCCAAGTGTGTTGCTAGTGGGCCTGTCAAGCCCTCTCTCCCTCAATCCAGCTATGAGTTCCAGCCCAATTTCAAAAATCGTTCCCTGAATTTTGGTTGGTGAACTTTCATCGAGGACTCTGCGAAAAAAGCAAGAGAAGAAACCTACTCTCGTCAACCGCTTGTCATGCATTTCCTGGAATGGTCCACCAAATCCTTCTGAACGGTCCTACAAAAATCCAAATCACCATCCAGATCCAATGCCGATTTTTGAGCCATTTCTCCATGTGCCAAAACAAGTACCCATCAAATCTCACTTTTTTCGTTCCAATTTCCAAAAGAGACATGGCCGGGCGTTCTCTTCTCGCAAAATCAACACACCCCTACGCGGAGCCCCTTATATTGACTGATCACGGTCTACAGCTTGATCCGGCAACCCAACGAACTTGTCAAGACTCAAGAAGGCATGTCAAATCCCCTTCGTGTTCATTGGGAAAAAGACAGTCAGCATGGAGAAATTTTGCAGGAGGCACTGTATCTCCAGCTCCATCTCCATCTTTCTGATTCTGAATTCTGAAACTGAACCTGAAGCTTCGATAAGGACAAGAAGCAGGGCCCCAGAAGAACCGGTCCTGGATATTGCAGGGATACGATATGGCCGGCCGGCTTACTTGCCTCTGTCTGACTGTCCGAGTCTGGCTCCTCATGCATGTTGCACTCTGAATTGAGGCTCAGGATCCATGGCAAAATCTATTGCAATCAATTTTTCCAACGAAAAACAGAACTACTGTTGCAATCAAAGTCTGAACAACGGACAGGTTACCCGACGCCTGACGAGTGCTGAGGTAGCAACGAGGCAACAGTTTCAAGGAGTCGGTAGGAGATGGAATTAGCAAATGGAGGTCAGCTGCTGCGTGACGTGTGCCGGCTTATATATATGTAATTAACTGGTGACGGTGAGGCAGGCATAGTTGCTCTTGTGTATTAGATCCTTCATTGTGGTGTGGAGACTAAGATTAAATTTTATAATCTTTAAATACACTGACGTTTGATTACTAATGCTAGCTAGTTGGATATCACTCCAAGCTCACTGATTTTTATGAAAGAAAGAAAAAACTTGCGGTAATTACATTGCATGCGATTTAACATGGTGCAAAGTCAAGGGAAAGTGACCGGTTAGATTATTATTAGTAGATAGATCAGTATGGAGTAGTAATAATCAAATTAAAGCTCTTGTCAAAACCACCTCACCTAATGCATGCCAAGGGCCAAGCAGGATAAAAACATTTCACCCAAGATGTTGACAATGCAAGGAATGCAAGTACATGACGTTTCTGACTTTACACACACGATGGATGGAGACTTGGGGCATGTGAAATTAAACTAGCGAAACCGCACGGCATGTGTTTTCGCGTGGTGCATGAACCGGGTTAAGCTTCTGCCGGAAGTACGTAATACGTTAGTTGACCAAATGGGTTTCCGTGATCTAAACAGTACTAGCGCATTTGGGTGAGCACACATAGATTTTCTCATGAGTAGAACATACCACCTAACAGAAACGCTAGCTCTGCTAGCTTGATCACAAGCTATGCTCAACATAACACAACTTTCTCTTTTTTTTTTTATAGAAATTACACAGTACAACGTAGACGTTCACAACATATACGAGTATAGTTTGTGATCAAGTGTGTTTGCTAATACTAGCAGGACTGGCTTGATTTGGAGGTTCTGTTCGGATAACCCATCCATCCGTCTACAGATGTTCGAAATCCAAAGCTTACAAGTGATGCCTGCACTAGGCAACTTGAGCTCCTCCACTCACTGAGGCAAACAAACCCTATGCTTAGTGCCAACGAATGATGAAAGATCTTGACCGCATTCCCATGCTGATTATAAATGTCTGGTTAAGTTTAGTGCCCACAAAAAGGTCGAATTTGCACTAATATAAGCATGATGATAACCCATATCTCCATCGAATAACAAGTGAACCCATTCATTCACCCCGGCAACTCTTGGTGCTTGCATGATCCGGCAACAAGTGGAACTTGCATGATCCGGCAGATCACTGATCACTCATTACCCAGGCAGAGCCGTCCATCAGGACAGAGATGGCTGCTGATGTGATCCAACCCAATACCCAAACCCAATTGTACTCATTCAATTCGGCCTCCGAACCAAAACCTCCGGCTGGGCAACCGATCATGCATGTGGTCACGTCAACTCTTCTCCTTCGTCTCGTCTCCTTCTCTACCTCTACGTCTACGCTGTACGCTCCCAGCGTACGCAACGCGAGAGGGACACGTCACTAAAATAATTGCCACTGCCTGCCAAGTGCCAAAGGCAACGACAAGAACTGCTAGCCGTCAGCGTCTGGACTCACCCATAGCGCCATGCATCACCTAAACCCTCACCTTTCACCCAATTGGCTATATATTGCTTATCGTATTTTATTTTATTTTTTAAACTAGCATGCTCACGTACGAGTACATCATACACAAAGTATGCATTCTTATACTTGCCCCTTAATATATAAACACACACAGGCAGGTAACAACTTAGAATTCAGACCACAAAATTTGTAAACTCAACACAGACACCACACTGTTAATGAATATGCCATCTGATGCCGAAAGGGTAATTAATCGAAAATACAATTCGTGCCAAGTCAAGAACTCAAATTCAACGAGCTCCACCAATCAAGTGAGACTACAACCGTTTGATGCAACCCACCTGATTAAGCTTTCTTTCTGTCCACGTTCGTTCGTTGGTGTCGTAGTGTGAAGGCAGGAAGCAACGCGAGATACTGATGATCCGTGTACCTTTCCAAAGACCGGGTCTACACGCCGGCGATTTTTTTTCTTTGTCATCTTTTATTATTTCCAATCCATATACATATATACGGTCAGTCTTCGAGTCGCAAACGTGTATGCAAAACCATGTACACCTCTGACCAGACTTTCCTGCAACTACAATGCAATTGTGTGAAACAAGTGATGTGAAATTCACGATACTGACAGTAATAAGTGAAGAGTGAACAGATTCAAATGGTTCGGTAACCAAATGTTTTTTTTTTCTCTCTTTCTCATTCAGGCAGGATTTCTTGATCATTCGTCGACAGAGACGATCAGACGACAACCGCACGAGGTATCCGGTCTGAAATCTGAATGAATGAATGCAAAGCACTGCTGCATTGGTAGCAAAAGGTTGTAAACCTACTACCTGCTGCAAGTCGTAAATCATCGCTGCTGTGGAACAAGAAAGGAATAATAACAGTATGAATACACACACAAAAGTAACATCAAGAATAAGACCAGTCTTATTATGTATTAGTACATCTTTTCCTTTTTGCGAGCCAGTCTAGCACTGTAGCACATGTGTTTTGCATGCATGGCTTTTGCACTAGGGAAAAAAAAATTCTTTGTGTTTATCATTCCGCAATAAATCGTTGCCCATGGTTTAATGGTCTAGCACTTCTGCAGATCATGCTTGATCTCAAAGATCTTAGTGATCGAATGAGCTGTCAGGATCAGGAATAATCATTCCTTTGGCAGCCAAAACCACATGGAGTGAGTAGCAATCCGGTAATCCCCAGCACGTCCTAAAACTCTAGGCATACAGTATAGGTAGAATACTTTGAATTGACAAGGAAAAAAAAACAATAAAAGTCTATGCACATCTCACGGCGACCTGGCTTGCCCATCTGACCATGTCCTGTCCCACGTTACCTCTCAATATTTTTGTCATGATCCATCAATCCAATAGATGCATAGGTCATCTTCCTAGCTAGAGTCATACTCACTTCGTACCGAAAAGAGTGCATTTCTAGAACGCTGCTAGGTCAAATCTGATAGATTTATATAAAATAAAAGATACTAATAATTATCCTAACAAATAAATATTACTGGATTCATCGCAGAATATATTTTCATGACATGCTTAAGTTTAAATCATATATATTGATATTAATTTTTATAAATTCAATTAAACTTAAGATAGTTTGAGTTTGAGCGGATATAAATTGCATTCTTTTTCAGACAGGGACACTGTGCCGTAGGGCCAAGGCAAACGGGGACGCTTTCCTTTGCCAGACGCGCGTACACATCACCCGACGCTCCAAAGGACCAAAGTAAACGGCCCGGCCGGGCACAGCCGTGGCCACCCACCCCGGCCGGCCCCGGCAAAGCCATTATCCTGATGACCTCCTCCATCCACTTGCTCCTCAATCAGCCACAGACTGCGCACACATTGACCACGACGTTAATGATAGCCTTTCTAAGATTATTATCGATTATATATTTATGTATGTGCGATGCGAGATGAGGCCGGGAGAGATATATTATCAAGATAAGTGTGTAGTGCTCTTCGATGCACCTGCCACTTCCTCCAGAAGTGCCCACTGGAAACGCGAATCTTCGGTGCCTCGTCGGCTGTTGCTTTCGCCTTTTTTTTATTTCCAGTTCTGCAAAATGGATCTGGAAAAAGGGTTTACAACTGTCAGGAGAACACTGCAATGAACATGTAAATAAAAATGAGCACCGCAATTAAAATGTAAAGAAATTGAGCAGTGTCTGTTTGTTAAAAGAAAAACCCTGAATTTTAACTGTCATAGGTCACAGTTTTCGGCGGTCAAGTGATTTCTTCTCAAGGTTTACATGTAGATGTAGCCATGTAGGGTAATATAGTGACAATACAATATATGCAGCAGAAACTTTCATTTGGCATTAGGTTGGTGATGAAAAAAAAAAAAAAAAAAACATGGTTTGGTTTCTTACCAGTTAAGACTTGAGAGTCGTATAATTGATTCAGAAGATATGCATGAATATATGCAGCAATAAATTATGTCAGCGTGGTGCAATATTCAATACCAACCTGGGCTCCAAAAAAATATTCTGTGGCAACTTCCAAAGTTTGATGACGACCTAGAGAAGGATAACAACTAAGGCTTCGTACAGGGAAGTTGGACTTTTGCACGTAGAGTTGTAGCAACCCAAGCAAAACGTCAAACATGTGAACTGGGCAAGAAAAGTATTTCTTTTTTTTTTTTTTTTCTTTCCTCTCTGGAGTCTGTATTGAAGAAAAAAAACTGGTGGTGGCAAACGTGTAAGTAACTGACTTGGATGGTTCTGCAACATATACCTTTGCCATTCTTCCTCAGGGAACAAGACGAGGAAAAATCAACACCACCGGAAAGAGCAAACAGCTTCTTCTTCCTCCTCCTCCCCACATGCTGTCCTAGAAAGAACCTCTGGTTCTTTAGCTAGTCAGAGCCCAAATTCCAAACTGAGCGTCTCTGCGAACAGCAGGACGTTTCATGAGAGAATCATGCAGTCACTGAATTTGCTATGCAGCAGCAGTAGCGCCTCCAAATTACCCGTGCCTTCCTTTGGTATTGCCTTGGTCGTCCTCCTCTCATGTGTGTCCCTCACCGGCTCCTGTACAGATCAAGAGAAGAGCTCCCTCATCGACTTCCGAGATGGTCTCTCACTGGATGGCAATGGTGGCCTCAACATGTCATGGGCCAACAGCACAGACTGCTGCCAATGGGAAGGAATAAGCTGCGGCAACGGTGGCGTGGTCACGGAAGTCTTGCTGCCTTCTAAAGGCCTCAAAGGGAGGATCCCAACATCTCTCAGCAATCTTACAGGGCTGCTGCACCTCAACCTGTCATGCAATTCACTCTACGGCAATCTGCCAGTAGAACTGGCGTTCTCCAGCAGCATCATCATCCTGGATGTCAGCTTCAACCACCTATCTGGTCCTCTGCAAGAGCATCAATCCCCAATTTCTGGCCTTCCTCTCAAGGTACTGAATATCTCAAGTAACTTCTTTACAGGACAGTTACCATCCACAACACTGCAAGTGATGAACAATCTTGTCGCTCTTAATGCAAGCAACAACAGCTTTACAGGACCATTGCCATCTTTTATTTGCATCAATGCCCCATCACTTGCCATGCTTGACCTTTCCTTAAATGACTTCAGTGGCACTGTTTCCCCAGAGTTTGGCAATTGCTCCAACTTGACTGTACTCAGGGCTGGCCACAACAACCTTACTGGAGGTCTACCCCATGAACTGTTCAATGCTACCTCATTGAAGCATCTCTCGTTCCCAAACAATAATTTGCAAGGGACACTTGATGGTTCCAGCCTAGTCAAACTCAGTAATCTTGTTTTCCTTGACCTTGGATCAAATGGGTTCAAGGGAGACATGCCAGATTCTATTGGGCAGCTGGGAAGATTGGAGGAGCTCCACTTAGACAACAACCTGATGATCGGAGAGCTGCCATCGGCCCTAAGTAACTGCAGAAGTCTCAAATATATCACCCTCAGAAACAATAGTTTTATGGGAGATATTGGCAGAGTTAACTTCACCCAGATGGATCTAAGGACTGCAGATTTTTCACTGAACAAATTCAATGGAACAATTCCTGAAAGCATATATGCTTGCATCAATCTAATTGCTTTGAGGTTGGCTTACAACAATTTTCATGGCCAGTTCTCACCAAGAATAGCCAATCTCAGATCCCTTTCCTTCCTCTCAGTTACCGATAACTCATTTACAAATATCACAGATGCACTTCAGAATCTCAACAGATGCAAGAGCCTTACCTCCCTGCTAATTGGAACCAACTTCAAAGGTGAAACAATGCCGCAGGATGCAGCAACCGATGGTTTTCAGAATCTTCGGGTCCTAACCATAGATGCATGCCCACTGTTTGGGGAAATCCCTGTTTGGTTATCAAAACTCACAAAATTGGAGATATTAGATCTATCATACAATCACCTTACTGGAACAATACCATCCTGGATTAACAGGCTGGAACTCCTCTTCTTTCTGGACATGACAAGCAACAGGCTTACAGGGGATATCCCAGCTGAATTGATGGAGATGCCAATGCTACAATCTGAGAAGAATGCTGCCAAGCTGGACCCAAAGTACCTTGAGTTACCTGTATTTTGGACAGAATCACGTCAATACCGTTTGCTCAATGCTTTCCCCAATGTATTGAATCTATGCAACAATAGCTTGACAGGCATAATTCCCCAAGGGATTGGTCAGTTGAAAGTGCTCAATGTCCTCAACTTTAGCAACAACAGATTATCTGGAGAAATACCACAACAAATTTGCAACCTCACAAACCTGCAAACGCTAGACTTGTCAAATAACCAGCTCACAGGTGAACTCCCAACTGCACTGAGTAATCTTCACTTCCTTTCTTGGTTCAATGTGTCTAACAACGACCTAGAAGGACCAGTTCCAAGTGGAGGACAGTTTAATACCTTTACAAATTCTAGCTACATTGGGAATTCCAAGCTATGTGGTCCTATGCTCAGTGTCCATTGTGGCTCAGTAGAAGAACCTCAAGCCTCAATGAAAAGGAGGCACAAGAAGACCATCTTTGCACTTGCATTAGGTGTGTTCTTTGGAGGGCTTGCCATCCTTTTCTTGCTGGGACGTCTTATTTTGTCCATCAGAAGCACAAAATCTGCTGACAGAAACAAGAGCAGCAACAGGGACATTGAAGCAACTTCATTAAACTCTGCTTCAGAGCACCTGCATGATATGATAAAGGGAAGCATTTTGGTGATGGTACCTCGAGGAAAGGGAGAATCAAACAATATCACTTTCAATGATATCTTGAAAGCCACAAATAATTTTGATCAGCAGAACATTATTGGTTGTGGAGGTAATGGTCTAGTCTATAAGGCTGAGCTACCTTGTGGATCCAAGCTTGCGATCAAGAAACTCAATGGAGAAATGTGTTTGATGGAAAGAGAATTCACAGCAGAGGTTGAAGCACTCTCTATGGCACAACATGAGAATCTTGTGCCATTATGGGGTTATTGTATCCAGGGAAACTCAAGGCTCCTCATATATTCTTTTATGGAGAATGGGAGTCTTGACGATTGGCTTCACAACAAGGACAATGCCAACTCATTTCTTGATTGGCCAACAAGGCTCAAGATTGCACAAGGAGCAGGTCGGGGCCTTTCTTATATCCACAACACCTGCAACCCTAACATTGTTCACCGTGGACGTCAAGTCAAGCAACATCTTACTTGACAGAGAATTCAATGCTTATGTTGCTGATTTTGGCCTTGCAAGATTGATCCTTCCTTACAACACACATGTCACGACAGAGCTGGTAGGCACTCTGGGTTACATTCCTCCTGAGTATGGCCAGGCCTGGGTGGCCACGCTGAGAGGTGATATCTATAGCTTTGGAGTGGTCTTGCTTGAGCTGCTCACAGGGAAGAGGCCCGTCCAGGTATTAACCAAGTCGAAGGAACTTGTCCAATGGGTAAGAGAGATGAGGTCCCAAGGAAAGGATATTGAGGTCTTGGATCCTGCTCTCAGAGGAAGAGGACATGACGAACAAATGCTAAATGTGCTTGAAGTAGCCTGTAAGTGCATCAACCACAATCCTGGCTTGAGGCCAACCATCCAAGACGTGGTGTACTGCCTGGAAACCGTAGTCGAGCCCCTGCAGATGCAGGTGCAGATGTAGTTAAAGGTGAACATATTGTGGGTGGCAGTATTGAACTCCACTAGACTAGGTGTAACTTCAGTAGAGGGAAGACTTTCTAACAAAGAGTGCAGTAGTGTACATTTCTGAAAGAAAAGTCTCACTGTCATGAGGCCCTGTATACAATTTTCCTTATTCCTTCTGTGGAAAAATTGCACCTCCACGTTCAAACGATTGAACATGGAAAGTGCATTATAAGAGCATTGGGATCTTGCTTAGTATGCCTATGTTTGTACCCTAGCGAAGTCGTACAGTTGTGTATGTAAATCTGTGAAAAGAAAATGCTCACAGCTTTGAGCTTCTGTATAGAATTTTCCCTCTATCTGAAACCTATAGCACTCAAGTTCAATTGCAGGAACGGTGCTTTGAAAGCGCATTGAGCTATCAATTAATTTACGAACACTTACAGAATTGTGAAACATGTACAAATGCCTGTATTAAAAAGCGTAATTGAGGAAGAAGGATGGACTTTGCTGATTTATCTGGGAAGGGGACAAGATATGAAGTACCATTGTTCAGCTCGGTCCCTCCTTTCAACAATATGATTTCTAAGCCACATGGTTTCCTTCCAAGTTCCAGCAGTCCTACAGCAAACAAAGCAGCACAACGGCGGAAACAAGAACACAAGCAATGCACACTTCCACAGATCACACCATCCTAACAGCCCGACAATTTCCACATGCAAAATGCTAACACGAACAAGCCCTAGCAAAAAAGGGCAGCACAGCACCAACCTCTAACACAAATGTCAGGGGCATCAAATGACGGTCGCGGTTGCCGGCTGCCATCTGTCGGTGGTCGCCCTCGCCCAGCCAGGAACGCGCGCGAATCCATGCGGAACGGAAGGGGCCGCCAGTGGCTGTGCGGGCGGGGGTGAGAGGCCGCCGGGGAAGAAGGCTAGAACTCCCCTCGGTCTCCTCTCTCTTCTCCGTGGGCCGTCGCATTCACCGATCCATTATTGCCGTAGATGGGCCTTTATGGGCTAACACCCGTCTTTTTGCAATTTGGCCCTTTTTTTGAAAGTTTTTCACAAGTACGCCCCTACTCGTTTCGTTTCAAAAAAATGGACCCCGACCTCCGAGCCATCGCTATTGGCGCCGACATAACACGAATCGGGCGCCGAGTAATTGGCGCCGTGGTCGTTGCACCGGCGCCCACCGTGGTGCCGATGTGGCGAGGGGGTCGGCGCCAACGACCTTGGCTCCGAGCTCGGAGTCGTGGATCTTGGCGCCGAGCTCGACCCAAGACTGATTGGCTCCGAGCTCTGAGCCATAGATCTTGGCGCCGACATCCCGGTATATAACCCGACCCAACCTTTTCTGCCGAGGCCTCCGCTCTTTCTTCGTAGTTGCTTCCGTGTTTTTGCTCTCCTCGCCGGCCTTCACCGTGATATTCATTTTTAACCTTGGAAACTTGGATTTTATCCATTAATATTTTGAGCAAGGTATGTTTTATCTCTTCCCTCAATTTTTTGGATTAGTTTGAACCATACTATGTGCATTTTAATTCATTAGATATCTTGATAGTTAGGGTTAGATGAAGTAATGACATTTCTATTATTGAACCTTAGGATGCCTAGGCGTGGGAAGTCTAGTAAGCCAAGGTAAAATATTTTGTGTTCTTAATTATGTTCTTATAATATGTCTTATTTAGCCTATTATCTTTATGTGTGTACTATAGGACGTTTACTAGGCCACCACCAAATGCCTTTGAACGATTGCCACGCTAGTGGTGGTTCCCTGTTCGATGTGTTACTCGCGGTGATCCTTGCAAAGTGGACAAGTGTGTTGAGAAGGAAACATATGGACAACGGTATTGGATGTGTGCTAATTATGCGTATGAACCGACGCCTCGTCAAATCCGCATTGGATTGATGGTTAGTTAATAATGTAGTATATAATTCTTTTGTGTTTTGATCTTGAATATCAATAATTCTTTCCGCATTGGATGTTTGAAATTTTTTGTAGACCCCTCCTCCGCTTTGTGATTTTGAGCAATGGATAGACACTGAGATTAGCGAGGAGGACAAGCATTATCTAGGGTTATTGAAGAAGTGGGAGGATGAGGACGGGGAAGTTTTTGAGAGGAGGGGGCAGAGGCAGCAGAGAAGGAGCACAAAGAGGAGGAGGAAAGGAGGAAGGCTGCTGCATACAAGGAAGAGAGGGAGAGGAAGCTTGAGCGTGCTCGCCGAGCCAAGGCAGCCATGGAAGAGAATCCCGATGCCGAGAGAAAGGGCAAATGGCCGCGTTGCACTCAATAGCATTCTATGGTATGGGGAAAATGGTCTCGTTGGAGGACGTGGAATTTATGTTTAGCGTTGGACAATTTTAATAAGTATTGAACTTTCCCCGTATTCATTTGTGATGAACTACCATTTTAATATTGTAGTAGAGTAATGTATTTGGTTTCATGTTAACTTGGTATGGAATCCATGTGTTTGTCCTCTTGTTGCTTGTCGAATTATATTTTTAAATTTTCGATAGACTGATTGTCAGTTGAGTATGCAAGGACCCTATTTGTGCCAGATTTTTTGATGTAATTCATTTTGCATCGAATCTGAATTTTATTAAAAATTTCGACAGAGTCTCCCCTATATTTTGATGCAATCCATACACAAATATGATAATAATATATGATCCATCATTCCAATACAGATATATAATTGCACAATCACATGCCACAACCATCAACACATTTCACCAACGGCATCAATAACCATCCAAAGTCTATGAGAAGTCCATACAATTCATTGTAAAGTCCAAACAGTCCATAAGTACAAACCAAAAGGAGTGGTGAAGGTTAACATATAGGCAGTCAACAATCTCATGCCTCTCCATCAACACCTCCTAGTCTTACCCTTGCCCTTACCAAGAGCACCGGTGCCTGGAGTGTAACGTGATGGCGAGCGGCGTCGACGTGGGCGTGGCTGTGAAGGTTGTGTCGACGGAGCATCCTCCAATTGAGAAGTCCCAATCTCATCATGCATCGGCTCGTCCTGCAAGTCCTCGCTGTTTTCCTCGCCCTCGATCGCAATGCCATGTCCTGTGGACCAAGTTGTAGCATTGGCAAAGCGAACCCATGCCCATAGAGCCTCCTCAAGGAACGTGCACGTCCCTTGTAGTAGATGCCCCCGCATCCACATCGAGCGACCGCTCCTCGAAGTCGACGTGCAAGCCTCTGGCGTGCATGATTATGTCAAGTAACAACTAAGTCAATCATGGCTTAAGAAAGATTTACAAACTTACATCTAGAAAGCCAAGCATCTCATTGTCCCCACGACTCTTTGGACGAAATCGATCAATCTCCTCTACGGAGCGTCTGAGAGTGTTTCCCTGCCAATACAATGAACATCATGTCAAGTAGTGAACAATCACACACAATACGTAATGCAATGCATCGTTAAGAAGACTTCATATTACCACTCTATCGAGGATTGGTGCTGCCTCCACTTGAGTACCTACGCGGGTAGCTTCATCGCATAATCGTGTCTTCATCCCTCCCGACTCCATGTCGGCGTAGTCGCCTTCGTCCCATCGCACTTAAGCTTGCAACGTGTCGCACCTTGGTACCAAGCTTGGTACCGCCCCGTACTCACCGGCCCGAGTGTGGCTCGTCATTGTCGCCAACATTCTCATGCAAGCAATCCCGGTCCTCGATGTACTTCGATGTTCCTCTCCCCGGTCAAAAATCTTCTTCTTCTTCCGACGATCAAACCACGCTTGACACATACAACAAGATTAGTTCAAATTTCCCAACTTACATATACAAATGCAATTAAATAGTGGAGAACTAAATAACATCAAAACATACTTTTTGTGCAACTCCACCGAAGTGGAGATCACTCCGGTGGCCAAAGTCGTCGACATCCAAACCGACGTGCAACCCTATGTGGCAAGTGCCACTCGACAAAGATAGAAGAAGATTAGAGGGCACCTCATCCTATATAGGTCCTCTTCATGAAAGCATGGGAGGCTCAAATTGCTGTACCTCCTCGTGGTCATAGGGGCTGCCAAGTTACCTGCAACCACAAACAAAATATGTTAGATGCTTCAGTCTTAGTCAAATAATTGTGTTGAAGGCAAGGTATTTTAGAAACTTACACTTGCAGCTGTGAGCGCATCAAACTCGTTTGAAAATTCAACATACGCCCTCGTCGCCCTTGCATAAGGAACTCTGACCTGGTCCCAAAAGTGAGCATAAGTCGGTCTTCTACTACTGGGACACTGGAAACCATCGCCGAGGAGGCAAAGACCTCTGGACGACCAACCGGAAGACGAGACCACATCCGAGCTGCGGAAGGAAGACACACCCGCCTAGTGTCGCGCTAGGCGCAGTCCGACAACAAGCATTGCATAGCTGCCGGTACAGAAACGCTAGCACTGCTGATCCCCAACTGTACTGTCCTGCCTGGTCCCAATCTGTGAGGCAATGGATATGTATCCACGAAGCAGAGTCCCCCGTCCCATCTGGGAAGAGGACGCAGGCAAACAAGTGTAGGATCCAAGCCCTACAAAGAGAAGGTAACTGTCATTTGCATCCGCATTTAGAGGGCACCGACCAAAGTTTCGACGCAGCCCGGAGGATCCCCACTCCTCGGCACGCTCACCTTGCTCACTCATTTGGTGGCTCTCGACCAAGAAAAAGCCTCTACTGCTCTCTCCAACCTTCAGACCTGCATGGTCCAGTGACCGCCCTGCCAATAATCTTCAAACCAAGCATTTTCTGACTGTCTTCGAGAGTAATTGTCATTTCACCAAAAGGCAGGTGGAAGCTGTGTGTCTCTGGGCGCCACCTGCATTTTTACAAGCCAATTATGAAAGGCCATAAATATGTGAATCAAGTCCAAAATATAAACATGTGACTAAGCATGGTAAAAAAAAATATAAACTGTTGGTACTTAGGTTGTGGGCAGCAGGACATCATGAATTTATTTGCACCAAAAGTACAGCTACAAGTTTACTAAAGTGTTAATGGTATAGTTTCTAGAGAATTTATCAAGTAGTCTACAATTTACCTCTCAACTAGCGCTGTGATAGCCGCCGAGTTGAACGTGGGCAGCCCGCGACGAACCTGGTAAGAGATGACATCTAGGCCAGCTCTCTCGAGGAGTGGTGTGTACCTCTCGTCATACTGCATGTCCAAGAACCCATCATGGGTTCTAGGACGAAGGGTGGGAGGGTCCTGCATACATAAGATATTTAATTAAGATTGTAGTTACTTATAAGTAAAATAGCATTAACATAATATAATGTAGACCATGTCAAATGTACCTGCCCCTCCGCTACAAGACGTCCCCGGTGTCGCGTCGTATTAATCGGATCCAAAGCGAGTGGAATTGAGCCATCCTACAAAAAAAAAATTTAGGTTAGTAATGCAACAATAAATAAAGTTGTATTTACAAATAATAAAGGAAACCATAGAAGAATAGAATAAAATGAATCAACAAAGAACACATAATCGCACCTCACTAATTTGCCAACGGCAAGTGCGTGAATTATGACCCAATCTACCGCACTTGCCACATTCGTACCGCTCGGGGTCAGTAAGAAATGGTGTGGCTCTTCCACGCCTCGTCCTACCAGGAATCTGATCCATAACCATCTTGTGTCTCGTCCTCTTCCGGGATCCACGCTTGTTCTACCTGGATCGGCAATGTACTTTGGGCCATTGTATGGTGGCCACTCTCCTCGATCACGGAATGGCACAAAGCGAGGTGTCCATGTGAGCACGAGCTTATCAATACTAAATTCACGGGGTATCCGACTCTCAAAGTCAAAGTTGCGATGCCTTGCTGCTGCCACCAAATGAGAGCATGGAAAATGGTATTGCCTTGGTGCACCACAAGTGCATGAATAATCTTGTAGTATGACCACATGCCTCCTCGTCTCTCGAACGTCACCATCTGATGTTGTACCACCCACTTGTACCACCTCATATGTTCCGGTATGTTGGTCAAAACAATTAACCTCATGTGTATCAGCCCGTGCCTTTGCCGTCTCTAGATGTGCCTTTGGTTTTGGAGCCCAAATCTCACCCTTACTCTGCAACTCCATTGCATTGGCATGTCTATCATTAAACCATGCCACAAGCTTGTAGAACGTGAAGGACACGATAGCATTCACGGGCATACCACGTATGCCCAACAAGCAGCTTGTTGAATGACTCGGCCATGTTGCCGCCTTTGAAACTCATACCTCCACCCACCAACATCATGAGCCCGTGTCCATTTCTCCAAATCTCTCATCATCCTGCATACAACCATTCTCTACCATCTCCATTTGTTTCTTCCGAGCCGGGGCGTAACTTCTCTTGAAAATGCTTGTCCTCAAAGCTGCCTTGCGATCTCTTCAAACAAGGCAAAGTTATCCTTCACATTATCCTTACGAAGGAGGTTCTCCGCAAGGTGCCGAGTGCACCAACGATGGTGCAAAGGTGGATACCCGGAACCGCTCACGCACGGCATTAAGTATGCCTTGGTGCCTATCGATATGATGACCCACCTCCCTTCTAGGACCAACCACATGTATCCGCATTCTCAAAACCCTAAGAAACCAGCCCCAACTGTTTTTGTTCTCCTTCTCAACCAAAGCAAATACTAAAGGTACCAGCTTGTTGTTTGCATCACAAGATATTGCAATAAGAAATGTGCCTTGGTACTTGCCTAAAAGGAACGTGCCATCAATGGAGAAGACAGGACGGCAATGCCTAAAGGCGTGGACGCACCGAGGGAAGCACCGAAAGCACGGAAGAATATCTGTCGGCCATCCTTCCATTCATTTGGTTTTGGAATGTACTCATAGTGCATGCCTCGATTGGATCGCTTTTATTGCATTGAAAAGCACAGTGCAACTCGCTCATACCCATCCTCCCAATCACCATATATCATCTTCCAAAGTACCTGCTTAGCCCTCCAAGCCTTCCCATACTTTATTTTAAAACCATACAACATCTCAACCGGCCCTAATTATGGTGCTGACCTTCATATTTGGTTCTCCCCGCAATATTCCCAACATCCGCTTGGCAATGAGCGTCGAGGTCAACTGACGATGCTTGCTTGAGAGCCCTTGTTCAGCACAAGTGTGTGGGCCAACAACCTTTGTGATCTTCCACTTGCCAGTGTCCTTTTGCTTCCTTGCACAAACCCTCCACGCACAACGGTCTTTATCACACACCACTGTGTACCGCCGTCATTTTGGCGTAGGAGTGCAAGACCGTATGCCCTCTTGCGTATGATCGCATAATGCCGCAACCACCTCTTAAGAGCCGGGAGGTCCTTGAACACTGTCCCTTTCACAATTGTCATGTCTAAACCGGCCTCAGGTGCATCTAGCAACTCATCATCCCTTCCTTCTCGCATATGCCCGGTCCGAATGTGCAAGGTCACTAAATGCAGGGAACCCGAAGGTCACGCCAAAGCGTAACACGCCTCATCATCTCAATGTCACTCTCGGTGAGGTCTCCAACAGACGGTCATCATCCGAATCATCGGCCATGGCGATGTCATAAGGCACCTCCTCATTCGTCCCTTCATCGACAAACTATTGGAGGCCCGAAAACCCTCTTCAAAGGGGACATTGCCATCAACGGGGGGCTGCGCCAATATTATCGGGATTATCTCCTACAACATAGACACCAAGCAAAGGAAAGAATAAGCCTAAAAAAAAGGACTGAGGAACTAATCATTTATGAAGAATGTTCACTTACTAGGATGATTCTGTGTCAAAGGGATCTCCTGAGGAGGAGGAGCCTCAACATCATTATTCATGCTACCATCTCCAACTTCCTGAGATATATGATCCACATTGGGGCGGATCGAGCATCGGGTATGGTGCGAACACGGTCCACATCACCCTCAAATCCCCATGCGGGAGGCTCACCATGAGGGATGGGCTGAACCACCACTCGACGGGCAACCACGTCCAAACATGGGTACTGAGCCTTCATAGCAGATGTCACATAGTTCTCCCACTCAATCTCAGAACAAATTGGGATTATCCGCCTAAGCATGTTAGGGGGACATCCTAGGTGAAGTATAGCATCAACTGCAATGCAATCAACTTCTCCATAGCAATGTACCTCCTCCCGAGCCCTTCCAACCAACTCACTAAAGGAAGGCTTAACTGAGAATAACACCGGTACACTTTGCATGTCAACTAACTCAACATATCCATATCGTTGACTTTCAACAGTTCCTCCATGATGTATGGTCACTAGGTTATCCATCTAATACATACACAAATACAACAATTGTACATTTAGTCCACATATGGATGATACAAACTATAACGAAAAATAATTTCTACCTATATATATAACTATCTATCCATCCTTCTATCTTCAATCTATCTATCTAGCTATCTATCTATCTATCTATCTATCTATCTATCTAATTATGTAGTTAATCATCTAATTCACTAACTATATACAACACTATATTAAAGAACTATGGTCATTTGTATTGATGAAAAAAATTGTAATCAATAATTT
>JADLZL010003923.1:0-35152 GCA_015844335.1 Chrysopogon serrulatus
AAATTTTAGCACACTTCGGTGCGCTTTCTGAAAGCCGCGGCATCGAGCGTGCGGCGAGATTACCACCGACTCCAATCGTGGTGCGACCACGCACTTGTTCCACGTTGCACTTCCCGAAAAGCCGTGCATTGAATGTGCGGCGAGATTAGCACGACTACAATCATGGTAACGACCACGCACTTGTTCCCGTCACTTAACTTGAGCATCCATTGCAACAAAAATTTTTTTACACCTGCAGTGCGCTTCCGAGCCGTGCATCGAAGCGTGCGATGAGATTACCACCGACTCCAATCGTGGTAACGACCACGCACTAGTTCCGTCACCTAACATGAGCATCCGGTGCAACAAAATTTTTTTGTACACTTCGGTGCGCTTCCCGAAGGCCATGCATCAAGCGTGCGACGAGATTTTACCCGACTCCAATCGTGGTAACGACCACACACTTGTTCCACGTCACCTAACATGAGAATCCAGTGCAACAAAATTTTTTGCACACTTCTGGTGCGCTTCCCGAAAGCCATGCATCAAACGTGCGACGAGATTATGTGGCAGAACCTTCTAAATTATATGGCCCACAAGCACCTGACATTGTCCTTAAGACCTCTGTCAGCCGTACTTGAGTACCACATAACCTAGAATGTTCTGTCGGGTGAAACCCCGATGAACCACGTTTCCTCTAGGATCGATACTTACAGAGACATCACAGTATTACAACAGTTCTCATACAAAATACCAGAGTAGCGGAAGACTTACAATAACTTAATTTATAAACCTTTTGTTAAACTTATACAAACCAGAGTAGTATTATTACAAGACAGCGGAAGTATCCTTATATAACTTTATTACAAACACGCAACGAAAGCGCCCTGCCCACGGGCCACACAATCTATTCCTCGTCAGTCACTTCATCAACGACCGTCATGCAGCAAGGGCCGTAACACACTTGCTCACGCGGTTCTCCTGCAACAGGGGTTAAACAAACCCTGAGTACAAAAAGTACTCCGCAAGACTTACCCGACCAAGAATTGGGGAGAAGACTCAGGAATGCTGGCTAGTAGGAATCAAGGTGAGGCTTTAGCAAGATCAAATGACACCTTTGCAAAAAGAGACTAAGCCAGTCCTTACTTTACTACATCAATCACTTATCAACCATGTACCGGATTCAAAACTTTCCATCATCAACTTTCATGATTACTACGATGCCGGGACTCGGATCACGGCTCCCATATCGTGGAGCACACGACGATTCGAATCGCTTAATATACCCAGCTGGGGCTTCCTAGCCACACGATGTATGCAGGACCGAACATCTTACATACATCAACTCACGCTCGTATTTCTCCTGACTAGAACGGGTCCTAGCTACGAGGTACAGTACACCATCTCCCTACGCCGCGGTCCCCTTCCACGGTGGCCCCGTAGGATGGGTACACGCTACTCTCGTCCCGGTATCCGTTCTCGTCAAAGATAGTACAAGGGAGCTTACCGCCATTAGCATGCGACTAGTACTATCCAATAACCTCATGATCCCAGCGCCAAACAACGGACGGTCCTTAACCGACACAAGTGGACGACACTACACCAGGGCACTAGCCCTTCCTGATGCAAGTCACTCCACCGACGTCTCGAGTTACTCATCATCATGTTCTTGTTGTATACCATTGACCCCGTCGGAACAAGGGTAAACAACAAGCAACATCAGGTTTTCATAAATTCCCTTCAGGGAGTATAGTTCTCACACTTTTGAAAACAGTTTATCAAAACCCTACACTAGTAGCAAGGCTAAGCGTGTACTAAGCATTTCGAAATCAAAACAGGTATACAGGGTAATGTATCAAGGTACGGTAAATGCATCAAAGTAGGATAGCACACAACTCCTACACCTAATGCATTATATCATCACATGAAATCATAAAAGCTTTCGAAATACAAGGACGGGTTTGAATGCATCCGGGGCTTGCCTTGGGGCTCGAAGAAGTGAGGATTGGCTACCCAATCACCAAGATCAAATCCAACCTCCTCACGACGATCACCTTCTTCAAGAACAGGAGTTGGATCAACCCCTTCCTCAGAGCCGACAGCTACACGACAAGAATGCATGATTACGGTGCAGTGATAAAGACATGCGATAATGATGCAACGATTGTTAACCTATCTTGAGTACAACTTTCCTTCATGGTATAGTTGCACTAAGAAGGTATAACTACCGTCGACGACGACGGATTAACGATACGCAATCAACATGAAATGCCGAAGGTCATTAGGGTTAATGACCTAGGGTCATCACTCAATCCCAAAATCAGGCAACCCCTAATAGTGATTAGAGTGATTACTAATTTATTGACCATTTTTACAGTCATTGAAAGCCACTAATTAACTTGCTAATTGGAGATTAATTAAACCCTAATTAACCACATGATTAATTAATTAAACATTAATTAATTAAAGGGTTAATTAAGCATAATACAAAAAATTAATTAAAACATAACCAAACTTTATAATTAAGATCATTATCACCTAATTAGCATGCAAAACAAATTTCATACTTTTTGGACTTATATTTTAATTATTAAAAATCATGGAAGTGACATTTATGAATTAAAGGAGCAATTTTAATTGCACACAAAAGTTACTGAAAACACAAAGTTATCATTTTTCCTAGGTAGATCATCACTCAGGGGCACACACACATATTTTTGTCATAATTTTATATGCCCAAATGAATTTATAACAAAATAGTGAAAACTCAACTTAGAAATTCATTTGGAAAAAAGAAAAAACAAACTTCTTTTATGGCGCTTAGTTCTTTGTGCGGCCCGATCCAGCCCAACTTGGCCTGCTCTTTCGGCCGGCCAGAGCAGCGTCTTGAAAAAACTCCCTCCTCTTCCTCTCGCTGACAGGCGGTCCCCACTCGTCGGCATCTTCTTCCTCCCTCTTTTTTCTCATGTGCGAGGACGGACGGCGACGGTGGCGGGTCTCGCCAACGGCCGACCCTCCGACGCAACCACACTGCACCAACCTGCTCCCTGCCACGCCGCATCTCCCCATCAGAGCTATTTTCACGACCCTTGCCACCCTCAGGGGAATCACACAACGGCGGCCACGGCTCCTGGAGGCGCATCGGCACAGCCGGCCGAGCCAACCAGAGCACCCGACGGCCGAGCACACCAACCAACCTCAGGAACCTTGGACGAACTCCCTGCGACGCCGAAAACGACTCCCTGAGCCAGGCTGTAGGGTGAAGAACGGTGATGGCTCTGATGGCGGCGGTTCAATCGAGCGAAGAGGCTGACGACGGCGAGCCGACCGGGACGAAAACAAACGAGAAAAGGCTCGTGGATGCTAAACAACTAGGCGGAGTGGTGTGCAAAGGTGTAGGCGTGATCGTGAGAGAGGAACGCGAATTTTGCCGGTGACCGAGGAGGTGTGTCGGCGGCCGTGGAAGAAGAAAACTTGGCGGCGGCGGCGACCACGGCCTTTTATAGGGCAAGGGTGGGTTGTGGAGGTGGCAGGCAGTTTCACGACGGCCGTGAGCTGGCTGGTGGCGCGGGAAAACCGGCGAGGGTGCTGGAAAGGCCACGGCGGCCGGCGAGCCCATGCCGAGCACTGTAGCTCCCCCCCTGTTGAACACTGTAGCACAGAGATCTTTTCCTCCCCTTTTTCAAATTACTCACAAAAGTTGAACTACACTAAAAAAATCTCCCAAAATACAGTTGTCTCAACAATTCATGCTCTACAACATTCATTTAAGAAGTTTTTTCAGAATCCAAATAATTTTTGAATTACATTTCAAATTTGAAAATGAGCTCAAATTCTAGTTTTGGGATTTCAAAATTACTTTTAAATTTTTAATAAAAGATGAAAATCTCCAAAAATAAAAGTTGTTCTATTTTTCATGATCTACAACTTTCATGTAGAAAGTTTTTCATGAAACCACATAATTTTTGAATTAGAGTTTAAAACTCAAAAGGGGGCATTTTGCAATTCAAACAACTTTTGAAATTACTTCAAATTCTATTCAAAAACTTGAAAAACTTTATATACCAAAGTTGTAGAGCTTAAAGAGATGCACAAACTGTATTTTTGAAGTTTTCCCAAATTTTGAATAGTTTGAGATGAAATTGGAAAGGGGGCAAAAACACTTTGAAATTCACCCTTTTTGAAAGAATTTTTAAATTGAATCTTTGGGCTATTAATTAATGAAGTTGGGGAACTTTTCAAACCCAACCAATAGCATACTTTCAAGGTACAAACTTTATACTTTGAAATGGTGCCATTGGTTAGCAACTTTTATTTAGAAAATCAATTATGGTTAGCTCACCGAAATTGAAAATGAAATTCGAATTCCAACACTTAACCCCTAGGGTTAGGGTTTGGGATTCGGATTCCAAATTCAATTTTTGGTTCTCGCTTTCACATCATTTGAATTGTAAAATACGGTTAGGGTGTGAGTCAGGGTTAGCCAAACACTTGTACACACCAAAGTTGCTTTTAGTTGCTCACTTAAGTGAGATTTAAATGGTGTACACATACACATACAATGTAAAGAGGCTCAAACAACCCTAGAATTAAATAAACTCATTTTAATCTTTTCAATTAAGGTTCTCTAATCATAAATGCTCATGCAATGATGATGATGACATGGCAGGTTTAGGTTAACGTAACACCGGGGGTGTTATAGATTACCACCGACTATAATTGTGGTAACGACCATACACTTGTTCCACGTCACCTAACATGAGCATCTGGTGCAACAAAAATTTTTTGCACACGCGTCTGGTGCGCTTCCCGAAAAGTGCATGGAGCGTGCGACAAGATTACCGCCGACTCAATCGTGGTAACGACCACGCACTACTTCCACATCACCTAACATAAGCATCTGGTGCAACAAAATTTTTTTGCACACTTCGTGCGCTTTCCGAAAAGCCATGCATCGAACTTGTGACGAGATTACCCGACTCCAATTGTGGTCATGACCACGCACCTGTTCGATGTCTCCTAACATGAGCATCCGGTGCAACAAAATTTTTTGCACACTTCTGGTGCGCTTCGAAAGCCGTGCATCGGCGTGCGGCGAGATTACCCGACTCAATCGTGGTAACGACTACGCACTTGTTCGGCGTCACCTAACATGAGCATCTGGTGCAATAAAATTTTTTTGTACACCGATGATGCGCTTTCGGAAAGCCGTGCATCGAACGTGCGACGAGATTACCACCGACTACAATCATGGTAGCGGTTCCACGTCACCTAACAAGAGCATCCGGTGCAACAAAAATTTCTAGCACACTTCTGGTGCGCTTCCCGAATGCCGTGCATCGAACGTGCGACGAGATTGCCGCCCGACTCCAATCGTGGTAACGACCACGCACTAGTTCCACGTCACCTAACCCGAGCATCCGGTGCAACAAAATTTTTTGCACACTTCCAGTGCGCCCGAAGGCCGTGCATCGAACGTGCGATGAGATTACCACTGACTCCAATCGTGGTAATGACCATGCACTTGTTCCACGTCACCTAACATGAGCACCCGGTGCAATAAAATTTTTTTGCACACTTAAGTGCGCTTTCGAAAAGCCTTGCATCGAGCGTGCGACGAGATTACGCCGCCTCCAATCGTGGTAACGACCACGCACTAGTTCCACGTCACCTAACATGAGCATCCGGTGCAGCAAAAATTTTTGCACACTTCGGTGCGCTCCCGAAGGCCGTGCATCGAACGTGCGATGAGATTACCACTGACTCCAATCGTGGTAATGACCATGCACTTGTTCCACATCACCTAACATGAGCATCCGGTGCAATAAAATTTTTTTGCATAATTCTGGTGCGCTTTCTGAAAGCCTTGCATCGAACGTGCGAAGAGATTACCACCGACTCCAATCGTGGTAACGACCACGCACTAGTTCCACGTCACCTAACATGAGCATCTGGTGCAACAAAAATTTTAGCACACCGGTGCGCTTTTGAAAGCCGTGCATCGAGCGTGCGACGAGATTACCCGACTCCAATCGTGGTAACGACCACGCACTAGTTTCACGTCACCGAACATGAGTATCCGGCGTAATAAATTTTTTTTGCACACTTCTGGTGCGCTTCCCGAAGGCCGTGCATCAAACGTGCGACGATATTACCATCGACTCCAATCGTGGTAACGACCACGCACTAGTTCCACGTCACCTAACATGAGCATCGGTGCAACAAAAATTTTAGCACACTTCTGGTGCGCTTTCGAAAGCCGTGCATCGAGCGTGCGGCGAGATTACCATCGACTCAATCGTGGTAGCGACCACGCACTTGTTCCACGTTGCACTTCCGAAAGCCGTGCATTGAACGTGCGACGAGATTACCACCGACTACAATCATGGTAACGACCACGCACTTGTTCCACGTCACTTAACTTGAGCATCCATTGCAACAAAAATTTTTTGCACACCTCCGGTGCGCTTTCCGAAAGCCATGCATCGAACGTGCGATGAGATTACCACCGACTCAATCGTGGTAACGACCACGCACTAGTTCCACGTCACCTAACATGAGCATCGGTGCAACAAAATTTTTTTTGTACACTTCTGGTGCGCTTCGAAGGCCGTGCATCAAGCGTGCGACGAGATTACCATCGACTCCAATCGTGGTAACGACCACGCACTTGTTCCACGTCACCTAACATGAGAATCCAGTGCAACAAAATTTTTTGCACACTACGGTGCGCTTCGAAAGCCATGCATCAAGCGTGCGACGAGATTACCACCGACTATAATTGTGGTAACGACCACACACTTGTTCCCGTCACCTAACATGAGCATCTGGTGCAACAAAAATTTTTTGCACGTGCGGTGCGCTTCCTTCGAAAGCCGTGCATGGAACATGCGACAAGATTACCGCCGACTCAATCGTGGTAACGACCACGCACTACTTCCACATCACCTAACATAAGCATGCGGTGCAACAAAATTTTTTTGCACACTTCGGTGCGCTTTCCAAAAGCCATGCATCGAACTTGCGGCGAGATTACCACCGACTCAATTGTGGTCACGACCACGCACTGTTCGATGTCTCCTAACATGAGCATCCGGTGCAACAAATTTTTTTTTGCACACTTAAGTGCGCTTCTCGAAAGCCGTGCATCGGCGTGCGGCGAGATTACTGCCCGACTCCAATCGTGGTAACGACTACGCACTTGTTCGGCGTCACCTAACATGAGCATCTGGTGCAATAAAATTTTTTTGTACACTTACAGTGCGCTTTCGAAAGCCGTGCATCGAGCGTGCGACGAGATTACCACCGACTACAATCATGGTAACGGTTCCACGTCACCTAACAAGAGCATCCGGTGCAACAAAAATTTCTAGCACACTTCTGGTGCGCTTCCCGAATGCCGTGCATCGAACGTGCGGCGAGATTGCCACCCGACTCCAAAGCGTGGTAACGACCACGCACTAGTTCCACGTCACCTAACCACGAGCATCCGGTGCAACAAAAATTTTTGCACACTTCGGTGCGCTTCCGAAGGCCGTGCATCGAGCGTGCGATGAGATTACCACCGACTCAATCGTGGTAATGACCATGCACTTGTTCCACGTCACCTAACATGAGCATCCGGTGCAATAAAATTTTTTTGCACACTTCTGGTGCGCTTTCCGAAAGCCTTGCATCGAACGTGCGACGAGGTTACCACTGCCTCCAATCGTGGTAACGACCACGCACTAGTTCCACGTCACCTAACATGAGCATCCGGTGCAGCAAAAATTTTTTGCACACTTCTAGTGCGCTTCGAAGGCCGTGCATCGAAGCGGCGATGAGATTACCACCGACTCAATCGTGGTAATGACCATGCACTTGTTCCACGTCACCTAACATGAGCATCCGGTGCAATAAAATTTTTTTGCACAATTCTGGTGCGCTTTCTGAAAGCCTTGCATCGAACGTGCGACGAGATTACCACTGACTCCAATCGTGGCAACGACCACGCACTAGTTCCACGTCACCTAACATGAGCATCTGGTGCAACAAAAATTTTAGCACACTTCTGGTGCGCTTTCTGAAAGCCGTGCATCGAACGTGCAACGAGATTACCACCGACTCCAATCGTGGTAACGACCACGCACTTGTTCCACGTTGCACTTCCCGAAAAGCCGTGCATTGAGCGTGCGACGAGATTACCACCGACTACAATCATGGTAACGACCACGCACTCGTTCCCGTCACTTAACTTGAGCATCGATTGCAACAAAATTTTTTGCACACCTGCGGTGCGCTTCCGAAAAGCCGTGCATCGAGCGTGCGATGAGATTACCACCGACTCAATCGTGGTAACGACCACGCACTAGTTCCCGTCACCTAACATGAGCATCCGGTGCAACAAAATTTTTTTGTACACTTACGGTGCGCGCCCGGCCGTGCATCAAGCGTGCGACGAGATTACCACCGACTCCAATCGTGGTAACGACCACGCACTTGTTCCACGTCACCTAACATGAGAATCCAGTGCAACAAAATTTTTTGCACAGTTCTGGTGCGCTTCCCGAAAGCCACGCATCAAACGTGCGACGAGATTACCACTGACTATAATTGTGGTAACGACCACACACTTGTTCCACTTCACCTAACATGAGCATCTGGTGCAACAAAAATTTTTTGCACACGTCTGGTGCGCTTCCCGAAAGCCGTGCATGGAACGTGCGACAAGATTACCGCCGACTCCAATCGTGGTAACGACCACGCACTACTTCCACATCACCTAACATAAGCATCTGGTGCAACAAAATTTTTTTGCACACTTCTGGTGCGCTTTCCGAAAGCCATGCATCGAACGTGCGATGAGATTACCACTGACTCCAATCGTGGTAATGACCATGCACTTGTTCCACGTCACCTAACATGAGCATCCGGTGCAATAAAATTTTTTTGCACAATTCTGGTGCGCTTTCTGAAAGCCTTGCATCGAACGTGCGACGAGATTACCAATGACTCCAATCGTGGTAACGACCACGCACTAGTTCCACGTCACCTAACATGAGCATCTGGTGCAACAAAAATTTTAGCACACTTCTGGTGCGCTTTCTGAAAGCCGTGCATCGAACGTGCGACGAGATTACCACTGACTCCAATCGTGGTAACGACCACGCACTTGTTCCACGTTGCACTCCTTTAAAGCCAGCGCATTGAGCGTGCGACGAGATTACCACCGACTACAATCATGGTAGCGACCACGCACTAGTTCCACGTCACCTAACATGAGCATCCGGTGCAACAAAATTTTTTTGCACACTTCTGGTGCGCTTCGAAAGCCGTGCATCAAAGCGTGCGACGAGATTACCACCGACTCAATCGTGGTAACGACCACGCACTAGTTCCACATCTCCTAACATGAGCGTCCGGTGCAACAAAATTTTTTGCACACTTCTAGTGCGCTTCTCGAAGGCCATGCATCGAGCGTGCGATGAGATTACCGCCGACTCCAACCGTGATAACGACCACGCACTAGTTCCACGTCACCTAACATGAGCATCCGGTGCAACAAATTTTTTTTGCACACTTCGGTGCACTTCCCGAAAGCCGTGCATCGAGCGTGCGGACGAGATTACCACCGACTCCAATCGTGGTAACGACCATGCACTTGTTCCACATCACCTAACATGAGCATCGGTGCAACAAAATTTTTTGCACACTTCTAGTGCGCTTCCTTCGAAGGCCGTGCATCGAACGGCGATGAGATTACCAGCGACTCAATCGTGGTAATGACCATGCACTTGTTCCACGTCACCTAACATGAGCATCCGGTGCAATAAAAATTTTTTTGCACAATTAAGTGCGCTTTCGAAAGCCTTGCATCGAAGCGTGCGACGAGATTACCCACGACTCCAATCGTGGCAACGACCACGCACTAGTTCCACGTCACCTAACATGAGCATACGGTGCAACAAAAATTTTAGCACACTTCGGTGCGCTTTTCGAAAGCCGTGCATCGAGCGTGCAACGAGATTACCACCGACTCCAATCGTGGTAACGACCACGCACTTGTTCCACGTTGCACTTCCCGAAAGCCGTGCATTGAGCGTGCGACGAGATTACCACCGACTACAATCATGGTAACGACCACGCACTCGTTCCACGTCACTTAACTTGAGCATCCATTGCAACAAAATTTTTTGCACACCTGCAGTGCGCTTCCGAAAAGCCGTGCATCGAGCGTGCGATGAGATTACCACCGACTCAATCGTGGTAACGACCACGCACTAGTTCCACGTCACCTAACATGAGCATCCGGTGCAACAAAATTTTTTGTACACTTCTGGGTGCGCTTCGAAGGCCGTGCATCAAAGCGTGCGACGAGATTACCACCGACTCAATCGTGGTAACGACCACGCACTTGTTCCACGTCACCTAACATGAGAATCCGAGTGCAACAAAATTTTTTGCACGGTTACGGTGCGCTTCCCGAAAGCCACGCATCAAGCGTGCGACGAGATTACCACTGACTATAATTGTGGTAACGACCACACACTTGTTCCACTTCACCTAACATGAGCATCCGGTGCAACAAAATTTTTGCACACGTGCAGTGCGCTTCGAAAGCCCGTGCATGGAGCGTGCGACAAGATTACCGCCGACTCAATCGTGGTAACGACCACGCACTACTTCCACATCACCTAACATAAGCATCCGGTGCAACAAAATTTTTTGCACACGCCAAGTGCGCTTTCCAGAAAGCCATGCATCGAGCGTGCGATGAGATTACCACCGACTCAATCGTGGTAATGACCATGCACTTGTTCCACGTCACCTAACATGAGCATCCGGTGCAATAAAATTTTTTGCACAATTCTGGTGCGCTTTTCGAAAGCCTTGCATCGAACGTGCGACGAGATTACCAATGACTCAATCGTGGTAACGACCACGCACTAGTTCCACGTCACCTAACATGAGCATCCGGTGCAACAAAAATTTTAGCACACTTCGTGCGCTTTCGAAAGCCGTGCATCGAGCGTGCGACGAGATTACCCCCGACTCCAATCGTGGTAACGACCACGCACTTGTTCCACGTTGCACTTCCGAAAGCGCGCATTGAGCGTGCGACGAGATTACCACCGACTACAATCATGGTAACGACCACGCACTAGTTCCCGTCACCTAACATGAGCATCCGGTGCAACAAAATTTTTTGCACACTTACAGTGCGCTTCAGCCGTGCATCAAGCGTGCGGCGAGATTACCACCGACTCAATCGTGGTAACGACCACGCACTAGTTCCACATCTCCCTAACATGAGCGTCCGGTGCAACAAAATTTTTTTGCACACTTCTAGTGCGCTTCTCGAAGGCCATGCATCGAAGCGTGCGATGAGATTACCGCCGACTCCAACCGTGATAACGACCACGCACTAGTTCCCGTCACCTAACATGAGCATCCGGTGCAACAAATTTTTTTGCACACTTCGGTGCACTGCCCGAAAGCCGTGCATCGAGCGTGCGACGAGATTACCACCGACTCCAATCGTGGTAACGACCATGCACTTGTTCCACATCACCTAACATGAGCATCCGGTGCAACAAAATTTTTTGCACACTTCTAGTGCGCTTCGAAGGCCATGCATCGAGCAGGCGACGCGATTACCACCCGACTCAATCGTGGTAACGACCATGCACTAGTTCCATGTCACCTAACATGAGCATCCGGTGCAACAAAATTTTTTGCACACTTACGGTGCGCTTCCGAAAGCCGTGCATCGAGCGTGCGGCGAGATTGCCACCGACTCCAATCGTGGTAACGACCACGCACTAGTTCCACATCACCTAATATGAGCATCCGGTGCAACAAAAATTTTTTGCACACTTCTAGTGCGCTTCGAAGGCCATGCATCGAGCAGGCGGCAGCGATTACCACTGACTCAATCGTGGTAACGACCATGCACTAGTTCCATGTCACCTAACATGAGCATCCGGTGCAACAAAATTTTTTGCACACTTCTGGTGCGCTTCGAAAGCCGTGCATCGAGCGTGCGACGAGATTGCCACCGACTCCAATCGTGGTAACGACCACGCACTAGTTCCACATCACCTAACATGAGCATCCGGTGCAACAAAATTTTTTTGCACACTTCGAGTGCGCTTCCGAAAAGCCGTGCATCGAGCGTGCGGCGAGATTACCGCCGACTCAATCGTGGTAACGACCACGCACTAGTTCCACGTCACCTAACATGAGCATCCGGTGCAACAAAATTTTTTGCACACTTACGGTGCGCGCTCGAAAGCCGTGCATCAAACATGCGACGAGATTACCACCGACTCTAATCGTGGTAACGACCACGCACTAGTTCCACATCTCCTAACACGGCATCCGATGCAACAAAATTTTTGCACACTTCTAGTGCGCTTCCCGAAGGCCATGCATCGAAGCGTGCGACGAGATTACCACTCGACTCCAATTGTGGTAACGACCACGCACTAGTTCCACATCACCTAACATGAGCATCCGATGTAACAAATTTTGTTTACACACTTCTAGTGCGCTTCGAATGCGACGAGGTTACCGCCGACTCAATCGTGGTAACGACCATGCACTTGTTCCACATCACCTAACATGAGCATCCGGTGCAACAAAAATTTTTTGCACACTTCTAGTGCGCTTCCCGAAGGCCATGCATCGAAGCGGGCGGACGCGATTACCACCCGACTCAATCGTGGTAACGACCATGCACTAGTTCCATGTCACCTAACATGAGCATCCGGTGCAACAAAATTTTTTGCACACTTCGGTGCGCTTCCCGAAAGCCGTGCATCGAGCGTGCGACGAGATTGCCACCGACTCCAATCGTGGTAATGACCACGCACTAGTTCCACATCACCTAACATGAGCATCCGGTGCAACAAAATTTTTTGCACACTTCTGGTGCGCTTCCGAAAGCCGTGCATCGAGCGTGCGACGAGATTACCGCCGACTCAATCGTGGTAACGACCACGCACTAGTTCCACGTCACCTAACATGAGCATCCGGTGCAACAAAATTTTTTGCACACTTCGGTGCGCTTCCCGAAAGCCGTGCATCAAACATGCAACGAGATTACCACCGACTCAATCGTGGTAACGACCACGCACTCGTTCCACATCTCCTAACCCGGCATCCGATGCAACAAAATTTTTTTGCACACTTCTGGTGCGCTTCCCGAAAGCCGTGCATCGAGCGTGCGGCGAGATTACCGCCGACTCAATCGTGGTAACGACCACGCACTAGTTCCACGTCACCTAACATGAGCATCCGGTGCAACAAAATTTTTTTGCACACTGCGGTGCGCTTCCGAAAGCCGTGCATCAAACATGCGACGAGATTACCACCGACTCTCAATCGTGGTAACGACCACGCACTAGTTCCACATCTCCTAACCTGGCATCCGATGCAACAAAATTTTTTGCACACTTCTAGTGCGCTTCCCGAAGGCCATGCATCGAACGGGCGACGCGATTACCACTGACTCCAATTGTGGTAACGACCACGCACTAGTTCCACATCACCTAACATGAGCATCCGATGTAACAAATTTTGTTTACACACTTCTAGTGCGCTTCCCGAATGCGACGAGATTACCGCCGACTCCAATCGTGGTAACGACCACGCACTAGTTCCACATCACCTAACATGAGCATCCGGTGCAACAAATTTTTTTGCACACTTCTAGTGCGCTTCGAAGGCCATGCATCGAGCAGGCGGACGCGATTACCACCGACTCAATCGTGGTAACGACCATGCACTAGTTCCATGTCACCTAACATGAGCATCCGGTGCAACAAAATTTTTTGCACACTTCTGGTGCGCTTCCCGAAAGCCGTGCATCGAACGTGCGACGAGATTGCCACCGACTCCAATCGTGGTAATGACCACGCACTAGTTCCACATCACCTAACATGAGCATCCGGTGCAACAAAATTTTTTTGCACACTTCTGGTGCGCTTCCCCGAAAGCCGTGCATCGAGCGTGCGACGAGATTACCGCCGACTCAATCGTGGTAACGACCACGCACTAGTTCCACGTCACCTAACATGAGCATCCGGTGCAACAAAATTTTTTGCACACTTCTGGTGCGCTTCGAAAGCCGTGCATCGAAGCGTGCGACGAGATTGCCACCGACTCCAATCGTGGTAATGACCACGCACTAGTTCCACATCACCTAACATGAGCATCCGATTGCAACAAAATTTTTTGCACACTTTCGGTGCGCTTCCGAAAGCCGTGCATCGAGCGTGCGACGAGATTACCGCCGACTCAATCGTGGTAACGACCACGCACTAGTTCCCGTCACCTAACATGAGCATCCGGTGCAACAAAAATTTTTTGCACACTTCTGGTGCGCTTCCCGAAAGCCGTGCATCAAACATGCGACGAGATTACCACCGACTCCAATCGTGGTAACGACCACGCACTAGTTCCACATCTCCTAACCTGGCATCCGATGCAACAAAATTTTTTGCACACTTCTGGTGCGCTTCCCGAAAGCCGTGCATCGAACGTGCGACGAGATTACCGCCGACTCCAATCGTGGTAACGACCACGCACTAGTTCCACGTCACCTAACATGAGCATCCGGTGCAACAAATTTTGTTTACACACTTCTAGTGCGCTTCCCGAAGGCCATGCATCGAACGTCCGACGAGATTACCACTGACTCCAATTGTGGTAACGACCACGCACTAGTTCCACATCACCTAACATGAGCATCCGATGTAACAAATTTTGTTTACACACTTCTAGTGCGCTTCCCGAAGGCCGTGCATCGAACGTGCGACGAGATTACCGCCGACTCCAATCGTGGTAACGACCACGCACTAGTTCCACATCACCTAACATGAGCATCCGATGTAACAAATTTTGTTTACACACTTCTAGTGCGCTTCCCGAAGGCCGTGCATCGAACGTCCGACGAGATTACCACCGACTCCAATTGTGGTAACGACCACGCACTAGTTCCACGCCACCTAACATGAGCATCCGGTGCAACAAAATTTTTTGCACACTTCTGGTGCATTTTCCAAGACCCGTGCATCGAACGTGCGACGAGATTACCGCCGACTCCAATCGTGGTAACGACCACGCACTAGTTCCACGTCACCTAACATGAGCATCCGGTGCAACAAAAATTTTTTGCACATTTCTGGTGCGCTTCCCGAAAGCCGTGCATCAAACGTGCGACGAGATTACCACCGACTCCAATCGTGGTAACGACCACGCACTAGTTCCACATCTCCTAACATGAGCGTCCGGTGCAACAAAATTTTTTTACACACTTCTAGTGCGCTTCTCGAAGGCCATGCATCGAACGTGCGACGAGATTACCGCCGACTCCAACCGTGATAACGACCACGCACTAGTTCCACGTCACCTAACATGAGCATCCGGTGCAACAAATTTTTTTTGCACACTTCTGGTGCACTTCCCGAAAGCCGTGCATCGAACGTGCGACGAGATTACCACTGACTCCAATCGTGGTAACGACCATGCACTTGTTCCACATCACCTAACATGAGCATCCGGTGCAACAAAATTTTTTTGCACACTTCTAGTGCGCTTCCGAAGGCCATGCATCGAGCGGGCGACGCGATTACCCGACTCCAATCGTGGTAACGACCATGCACTAGTTCCATGTCACCTAACATGAGCATCCGGTGCAACAAAATTTTTTGCACACTTCTGGTGCGCTTCCCAAAAGCCGTGCATCGAACGTGCGACGAGATTGCCACCGACTCCAATCGTGGTAACGACCACGCACTAGTTCCACATCACCTAACATGAGCATCCGGTGCAACAAAATTTTTTGCACACTTCTAGTGCGCTTCGAAGGCTATGCATCGAAGCGGGCGACGCGATTACCACCGACTCCAATCGTGGTAACGACCATGCACTAGTTCCATGTCACCTAACATGAGCATCCGGTGCAACAAAATTTTTTGCACACTTCTGGTGCGCTTCCGAAAGCCGTGCATCGAACGTGCGACGAGATTGCCACCGACTCCAATCGTGGTAATGACCACGCACTAGTTCCACATCACCTAACATGAGCATCCGGTGCAACAAAATTTTTTGCACACTCTGGCGCGCTTTCCGAAAGCCGTGCATCGAGCGTGCGACGAGATTACCGCCCGACTCCGGTCGTGGTAACGACCACGCACTAGTTCCACGTCACCTAACATGAGCATCCGGTGCAATAAAATTTTTTGCACACCGGTGCGCTTCCGAAAGCCGTGCATCAAACATGCGACGAGATTACCACCGACTCAATCGTGGTAACGACCACGCACTAGTTCCACATCTCCTAACCCGGCATCCGATGCAACAAAATTTTTGCACACTTCTAGTGCGCTTCCGAAGGCCATGCATCGAACGTGCGACGAGATTACCCCGACTCCAATTGTGGTAACGACCACGCACTAGTTCCACATCACCTAACATGAGCATCCGATGTAACAAATTTTGTTTACACACTTCTAGTGCGCTTCCGAAGGCCGTGCATCGAGCGTGCGGACGAGATTACCGCCGACTCCAATCGTGGTAACGACCACGCACTAGTTCCACGTCACCTAACATGAGCATCCGGTGCAACAAATTTTTTTTTGCACACTTCTGGTGCGCTTTCCCGAAAGCCGTGCATCAAACATGCGACGAGATTACCACCGACTCAATCGTGGTAACGACCACACACTAGTTCCACATCTCCTAACCCGGCATCCGATGCAACAAAATTTTTTGCACACTTCTAGTGCGCTTCCCGAAGGCCATGCATCGAACGTGCGACGAGATTACCACTGACTCCAATTGTGGTAACGACCACGCACTAGTTCCACATCACCTAACATGAGCATCCGATGTAACAAATTTTGTTTATACACTTCTAGTGCGCTTCCCGAAGGCCGTGCATCGAAGCGTGCGACGAGATTACCGCCGACTCAATCGTGGTAACGACCACGCACTAGTTCCACATCACCTAACATGAGCATCCGATGTAACAAATTTTGCTTACACACTTCTAGTGCGCTTCCGAAGGCCGTGCATCGAGCGTGCGGCGAGATTACCACCGACTCCAATCGTGGTAACGACCACGCACTAGTTCCACATCACCTAACATGAGCATCCGGTGCAACAAAATTTTTTGCACACTTCACGGTGCGCTTCCGAAAAGCCGTGCATCGAACGTGCGACGAGATTACCGCCGACTCAATCGTGGTAACGACCACGCACTAGTTCCACGTCACCTAACATGAGCATCCGGTGCAACAAAATTTTTTTGCACACTTCTGGTGCGCTTCCCGAAAGCCGTGCATCAAACATGCGACGAGATTACCACCGACTCAATCGTGGTAACGACCACGCACTAGTTCCACATCTCCTAACCTGGCATCCGATGCAACAAAATTTTTTGCACACTTCTAGTGCGCTTCCCGAAGGCCATGCATCGAACGTGCGACGAGATTACCGCGACTCCAATTGTGGTTACGACCACGCACTAGTTCCACATCACCTAACATGAGCATCCGATGTAACAAATTTTGTTTACACACTTCTAGTGCGCTTCGAAGGCCGTGCATCGAGCGTGCGACGAGATTACCGCCGACTCAATCGTGGTAACGACCACGCACTAGTTCCACATCACCTAACATGAGCATCCGATGTAACAAATTTTGTTTACACACTTCTAGTGCGCTTCCGAAGGCCGTGCATCGAGCGTGCGACGAGATTACCACCGACTCAATTGTGGTAACGACCACGCACTAGTTCCACGCCACCTAACATGAGCATCGATTGCAACAACATTTTTTTGCACACTTCGGTGCATTTTCCAAGACCGTGCATCGAGCGTGCGGCGAGATTACCGCCGACTCAATCGTGGTAACGACCACGCACTAGTTCCACGTCACCTAACATGAGCATCCGGTGCAACAAAATTTTTTGCACATTTCTGGTGCGCTTCCGAAAGTGCATCAAGCGTGCGGCGAGATTACCACCGACTCAATCGTGGTAACGACCACGCACTAGTTCCACATCTCCTAACATGAGCGTCCGGTGCAACAAAATTTTTTTACACACTTCTAGTGCGCTTCTCGAAGGCCATGCATCGAGCGTGCGACGAGATTACCGCCGACTCCAACCGTGATAACGACCACGCACTAGTTCCACGTCACCTAACATGAGCATCCGGTGCAACAAATTTTTTTGCACACTTCGTGCACTGCACCCGAAAGCCGTGCATCGAGCGTGCGGCGAGATTACCATCGACTCCAATCGTGGTAACGACCATGCACTTGTTCCACATCACCTAACATGAGCATCCGGTGCAACAAATTTTTTTTGCACACTTCTAGTGCGCTTCCCGAAGGCCATGCATCGAACGGGCGACGCGATTACCACTGACTCCAATCGTGGTAACGACCATGCACTAGTTCCATGTCACCTAACATGCGCATCCGGTGCAACAAAATTTTTTGCACACTTCGTGCGCTTCCCGAAAAGCCGTGCATCGAACGTGTGGACGAGATTGCCACCGACTCCAATCGTGGTAACGACCACGCACTAGTTCCACATCACCTAACATGAGCATCCGGTGCAACAAAATTTTTTTGCACACTTCTGGTGCGCTTCCCGAAAGCCGTGCATCGAACGTGCGACGAGATTACCGCCGACTCCAATCGTGGTAACGACCACGCACTAGTTCCACGTCACCTTACATGAGCATCCGGTGCAACAAAATTTTTTTTGCACACTTCTGGTGCGCTTTCCGAAAGCCGTGCATCAAACATGCGACGAGATTACCACCGACTCTAATCGTGGTAACGACCACGCACTAGTTCCACATCTCCTAACCTGGCATCCGATGCAACAAAATTTTTTGCACACTTCTAGTGCGCTTCCCGAAGGCCATGCATCGAACGTGCGACGAGATTACCACTGACTCCAATTGTGGTAACGACCACGCACTAGTTCCACATCACCTAACATGAGCATCCGATGTAACAAATTTTGTTTACACACTTCTAGTGCGCTTCCCGAATGCGACGAGATTACCGCCGACTCCAATCGTGGTAACGACCACGCACTAGTTCCACATCACCTAACATGAGCATCCGGTGCAACAAAATTTTTTTGCACACTTCTAGTGCGCTTCCCGATGGCCATGCATCGAACGGGCGACGCGATTACCATCGACTCCAATCGTGGTAACGACCACGCACTAGTTCCACATCACCTAACATGAGCATCCGATGTAACAAATTTTGTTTACACACTTCTAGTGCGCTTCGAAGGCCGTGCATCGAACGTGCGGCGAGATTACCACCGACTCAATTGTGGTAACGACCACGCACTAGTTCCACGCCACCTAACATGAGCATCCGGTGCAACAACATTTTTTTGCACACTTCTGGTGCATTTTCCAAGACCCGTGCATCGAACGTGCGACGAGATTACCGCCGACTCCAATCGTGGTAACGACCACGCACTAGTTCCACGTCACCTAACATGAGCATCCGGTGCAACAAAATTTTTTGCACATTTCTGGTGCGCTTCCCGAAAGCCGTGCATCAAACGTGCGACGAGATTACCACCGACTCCAATCGTGGTAACGACCACGCACTAGTTCCACATCTCCTAACATGAGCGTCCGGTGCAACAAAATTTTTTTACACACTTCTAGTGCGCTTCTCGAAGGCCATGCATCGAACGTGCGGCGAGATTACCGCCGACTCAACCGTGATAACGACCACGCACTAGTTCCACGTCACCTAACATGAGCATCCGGTGCAACAAATTTTTTTTGCACACACGGTGCACTTCCCGAAAGCCGTGCATCGAGCGTGCGACGAGATTACCACCGACTCCAATCGTGGTAACGACCATGCACTTGTTCCACATCACCTAACACGAGCATCCGGTGCAACAAAATTTTTTGCACACTTCTAGTGCGCTTCGAAGGCCATGCATCGAGCGGGCGACGCGATTACCACCGACTCCAATCGTGGTAACGACCATGCACTAGTTCCATGTCACCTAACATGCGCATCCGGTGCAACAAAATTTTTTTGCACACTTCTGGTGCGCTTCCCGAAAGCCGTGCATCGAACGTGTGACGAGATTGCCACCGACTCCAATCGTGGTAACGACCACGCACTAGTTCCACATCACCTAACATGAGCATCCGGTGCAACAAAATTTTTTTGCACACTTCTGGTGCGCTTCCCGAAAGCCGTGCATCGAACGTGCGACGAGATTACCGCCGACTCCAATCGTGGTAACGACCACGCACTAGTTCCACGTCACCTTACATGAGCATCCGGTGCAACAAAATTTTTTTTGCACACTTCTGGTGCGCTTTCGAAAGCCGTGCATCAAACATGCGACGAGATTACCACCGACTCCAATCGTGGTAACGACCACGCACTAGTTCCACATCTCCTAACCTGGCATCCGATGCAACAAAATTTTTTTGCACACTTCTAGTGCGCTTCCCGAAGGCCATGCATCGAACGTGCGACGAGATTACCACTGACTCCAATTGTGGTAACGACCACGCACTAGTTCCACATCACCTAACATGAGCATCCGATGTAACAAATTTTGTTTACACACTTCTAGTGCGCTTCCCGAAGGCCGTGCATCGAACGATGCGACGAGATTACCGCCGACTCAATCGTGGTAACGACCACGCACTAGTTCCACATCACCTAACATGAGCATCCGATGTAACAAATTTTGTTTACACACTTCTAGTGCGCTTCGAAGGCCGTGCATCGAACGTGCGACGAGATTACCACCGACTCCAATTGTGGTAACGACCACGCACTAGTTCCACGCCACCTAACATGAGCATCCGGTGCAACAAAATTTTTTGCACACTTTCGGTGCATTTTCCAAGACCCGTGCATCGAGCGTGCGACGAGATTACCGCCGACTCCAATCGTGGTAACGACCACGCACTAGTTCCATGTCACCTAACATGAGCATCCGGTGCAACAAAATTTTCTTGCACATTTCTGGTGCGCTTCGAAAGCCGTGCATCAAACGTGCGGCGACGAGATTACCACCGACTCCAATCGTGGTAACGACCACGCACTAGTTCCACATCTCCTAACATGAGCGTCCGGTGCAACAAAATTTTTTGCACACTTCTAGTGCGCTTCTCGAAGGCCATGCATCGAGCGTGCGACGAGATTACCGCCGACTCCAACCGTGATAACGACCACGCACTAGTTCCACGTCACCTAACATGAGCATCCGGTGCAACAAAATTTTCTTGCACATTTTCTGGTGCGCTTCAAAAGCCGTGCATCAAACGTGCGGCGAGATTACCACCGACTCAATCGTGGTAACGACCACGCACTAGTTCCACATCTCCTAACATGAGCGTCCGGTGCAACAAAATTTTTTGCACACTTCTAGTGCGCTTCTCGAAGGCCATGCATCGAGCGTGCGGCGAGATTACCGCCGACTCCAACCGTGATAACGACCACGCACTAGTTCCACGTCACCTAACATGAGCATCCGGTGCAACAAAATTTTTTGCACACTTCTCGGTGCACTTCCCGAAAGCCGTGCATCAAACGTGCGACGAGATTACACCGACTCCAATCGTGGTAACGACCATGCACTTGTTCCACATCACCTAACATGAGCATCCGGTGCAACAAAATTTTTTTGCACACTTCTAGTGCGCTTCGAAGGCCATGCATCGAAGCAGGCGACGCGATTACCACTCGACTCAATCGTGGAAACGACCATGCACTAGTTCCATGTCACCTAACATGAGCATCCGGTGCAACAAAATTTTTTTTGCACACTTCCGGTGCGCTTCCCGAAAAGCCGTGCATCGAGCGTGCGACGAGATTGCCACCGACTCCAATCGTGGTAACGACCACGCACTAGTTCCACATCACCTAACATGAGCATCCGGTGCAACAAAATTTTTTGCACACTTCTAGTGCGCTTCCCGAAGGCCATGCATCGAAGCGGGCGACGCGATTACCATCGACTCAATCGTGGTAACGACCATGCACTAGTTCCATGTCACCTAACATGAGCATCCGGTGCAACAAAAATTTTTTTGCACACTTCTGGTGCGCTTCCCGAAAGCCGCATCGAGCGTGCGACGAGATTGCCACCGACTCCAATCGTGGTAACGACCACGCACTAGTTCCACATCACCTAACATGAGCATCCGGTGCAACAAAAATTTTTTGCACACTTCGGTGCGCTTCGAAAGCCGTGCATCGAGCGTGCGACGAGATTACCGCCGACTCAATCGTGGTAACGACCACGCACTAGTTCCACGTCACCTAACATGAGCATCGGTGCAACAAAATTTTTTTTGCACTTCTGGTGCGCGCTTCGAAAAGCCGTGCATCAAACATGCGACGAGATTACCACCGACTCAATCGTGGTAACGACCACGCACTAGTTCCACATCTCCTAACCTGGCATCCGATGCAACAAAATTTTTTTGCACACTCTAGTGCGCTTCCCGAAGGCCATGCATCAAACGTGCGACAAGATTACCACTGACTCCAATTGTGGTAATGACCACGCACTAGTTCCACATCACCTAACATGAGCATCCGATGTAACAAATTTTGTTTACACACTTCTAGTGCGCTTCCCGAAGGCCGTGCATCGAACGTGCGACGAGATTACCACCGACTCCAATTGTGGTAACGACCACGCACTAGTTCCACGCCTCCTAACATGAGCATCCGGTGCAACAAAATTTTTTGCACACTTCGGTGCATTTTCCAAGAGCCGTGCATCGAGCGTGCGACGAGATTACCGTCGACTCAATCGTGGTAACGACCACGCACTAGTTCCACGTCACCTAACATGAGCATCCAGTGCAACAAAATTTTTTGCACACTTCTGGTGCGCTTCCCGAAAGCCGTGCATCAAACGTGCGACGAGATTACCACCGACTCCAATCGTGGTAACGACCACGCACTAGTTCCACATCTCCTAACATGAGCGTCCGGTGCAACAAAATTTTTTTGCACACTTCTAGTGCGCTTCTCGAAGGCCATGCATCGAACGTGCGACGAGATTACCGCCGACTCCAACCGTGATAACGACCACGCACTAGTTCCACGTCACCTAACATGAGCATCCGGTGCAACAAAATTTTCTTGCACATTTCTGGTGCGCTTCCCGAAAGCCGTGCATCAAACGTGCGACGAGATTACCACCGACTCCAATCGTGGTAACGACCACGCACTAGTTCCACATCTCCTAACATGAGCGTCCGGTGCAACAAAATTTTTTTGCACACTTCTAGTGCGCTTCTCGAAGGCCATGCATCGAACGTGCGACGAGATTACCGCCGACTCCAACCGTGATAACGACCACGCACTAGTTCCACGTCACCTAACATGAGCATCCGGTGCAACAAAATTTTTTTGCACACTTCTGGTGCACTTCCCGAAAGCCGTGCATCAAACGTGCGACGAGATTACCACTGACTCCAATCGTGGTAACGACCATGCACTTGTTCCACATCACCTAACATGAGCATCCGGTGCAACAAAATTTTTTTGCACACTTCTAGTGCGCTTCCCGAAGGCCATGCATCGAACGGGCGACGCGATTACCACTGACTCCAATCGTGGAAACGACCATGCACTAGTTCCATGTCACCTAACATGAGCATCCGGTGCAACAAAATTTTTTTGCACACTTCTGGTGCGCTTCCCGAAAGCCGTGCATCGAACGTGCGACGAGATTGCCACCGACTCCAATCGTGGTAACGACCACGCACTAGTTCCACATCACCTAACATGAGCATCCGGTGCAACAAAATTTTTTTGCACACTTCTAGTGCGCTTCCCGAAGGCCATGCATCGAACGGGCGACGCGATTACCACTGACTCCAATCGTGGTAACGACCATGCACTAGTTCCATGTCACCTAACATGAGCATCCGGTGCAACAAAATTTTTTTGCACACTTCTGGTGCGCTTCCCGAAAAGCCGTGCATCGAGCGTGCGACGAGATTGCCACCGACTCCAATCGTGGTAACGACCACGCACTAGTTCCACATCACCTAACATGAGCATCCGGTGCAACAAAAATTTTTGCACACTTCTGGTGCGCTTCCGAAAGCCGTGCATCGAGCGTGCGACGAGATTACCGCCGACTCAATCGTGGTAACGACCACGCACTAGTTCCACGTCACCTAACATGAGCATCCGGTGCAACAAAATTTTTTGCACACTTCTGGTGCGCTTCCGAAAAAGCCGTGCATCAAACATGCGACGAGATTACCACCGACTCCAATCGTGGTAACGACCACGCACTAGTTCCACATCTCCTAACCCGGCATCCGATGCAACAAAATTTTTTTGCACACTCTAGTGCGCTTCCCGAAGGCCATGCATCAAACGTGCGACAAGATTACCACTGACTCCAATTGTGGTAATGACCACGCACTAGTTCCACATCACCTAACATGAGCATCCGATGTAACAAATTTTGTTTACACACTTCTAGTGCGCTTCCCGAAGGCCGTGCATCGAACGTGCGACGAGATTACCACCGACTCCAATTGTGGTAACGACCACGCACTAGTTCCACGCCTCCTAACATGAGCATCCGGTGCAACAAAATTTTTTGCACACTTCGGTGCATTTTCCAAGAGCCGTGCATCGAACGTGCGACGAGATTACCGTCGACTCAATCGTGGTAACGACCACGCACTAGTTCCACGTCACCTAACATGAGCATCCAAAGTGCAACAAAATTTTTTGCACACTTCTGCGCGCTTCCCGAAAAGCCGTGCATCAAACGTGCGACGAGATTACCACCGACTCCAATCGTGGTAACGACCACGCACTAGTTCCACATCTCCTAACATGAGCGTCCGGTGCAACAAAATTTTTTTGCACACTTCTAGTGCGCTTCTCGAAGGCCATGCATCGAACGTGCGACGAGATTACCGCCGACTCAACCGTGATAACGACCACGCACTAGTTCCACGTCACCTAACATGAGCATCCGGTGCAACAAATTTTTTTGCACACTTCCGGTGCACTTCCGAAAGCCGTGCATCGAACGCGGCGACGAGATTACCACTGACTCCAATCGTGGTAACGACCATGCACTTGTTCCACATCACCTAACATGAGCATCCGGTGCAACAAAATTTTTTTGCACACTTCTAGTGCGCTTCCCGAAGGCCATGCATCGAGCGGGCGGACGCGATTACCGCGACTCAATCGTGGTAACGACCATGCACTAGTTCCATGTCACCTAACATGAGCATCCGGTGCAACAAAATTTTTTGCACACTTCTGGTGCGCTTCGAAAAGCCGTGCATCGAAGCGTGCGACGAGATTACCGCCGACTCAATCGTGGTGGTGACGACCACGCACTAGTTCCACGTCACCTAACATGAGCATCCGGTGCAACAAAATTTTTTGCACACTTCGGTGCGCTTCCGAAAGCCAGCGCATCAAACATGCGACGAGATTACCACCGACTCCAATCGTGGTAACGACCACGCACTAGTTCCACATCTCCTAACCTGGCATCCGATGCAACAAAATTTTTTTGCACACTTCTAGTGCGCTTCCCGAAGGCCATGCATCGAACGTGCGACGAGATTACCACTGACTCCAATTGTGGTAATGACCACGCACTAGTTCCACATCACCTAACATGAGCATCCGATGTAACAAATTTTGTTTACACACTTCTAGTGCGCTTCCCGAAGGCCGTGCATCGAACGTGCGACGAGATTACCGCCGACTCCAATCGTGGTAACGACCACGCACTTGTTCCACATCACCTAACATGAGCATCCGATGTAACAAATTTTGTTTACACACTTCTAGTGCGCTTCCCGAAGGCCGTGCATCGAACGTGCGACGAGATTACCACCGACTCCAATTGTGGTAACGACCACGCACTAGTTCCACGCCACCTAACATGAGCATCCGGTGCAACAAAATTTTTTTGCACACTTCTGGTGCATTTTCCAAGAGCCGTGCATCGAACGTGCGACGAGATTACCGCCGACTCCAATCGTGGTAACGACCACGCACTAGTTCCACGTCACCTAACATGAGCATCCGGTGCAACAAAATTTTTTGCACACTTCTGGTGCGCTTCGAAAGCCGTGCATCAAACGCGTGCGACGAGATTACCACCGACTCAATCGTGGTAACGACCACGCACTAGTTCCACATCTCCTAACATGAGCGTCCGGTGCAACAAAATTTTTTTGCACACTTCTAGTGCGCTTCTCGAAGGCCATGCATCGAACGTGCGACGAGATTACCGCCGACTCCAACCGTGATAACGACCACGCACTAGTTCCACGTCACCTAACATGAGCATCCGGTGCAACAAAATTTTTTTGCACACTTCTGGTGCACTTCCCGAAAGCCGTGCATCAAACGTGCGACGAGATTACCACTGACTCCAATCGTGGTAACGACCATGCACTTGTTCCACATCACCTAACATGAGCATCCGGTGCAACAAATTTTTTTTGCACACTTCTAGTGCGCTTCCCGAAGGCCATGCATCGAACGGGCGACGCGATTACCACTGACTCCAATCGTGGTAACGACCATGCACTAGTTCCATGTCACCTAACATGAGCATCCGGTGCAACAAAATTTTTTTGCACACTTCTGGTGCGCTTCCCGAAAGCCGTGCATCGAACGTGCGACGAGATTGCCACCGACTCCAATCGTGGTAACGACCACGCACAAGTTCCACATCACCTAACATGAGCATCCGGTGCAACAAAATTTTTTGCACACTTCTAGTGCGCTTCCCGAAGGCCATGCATCGAACGGCGACGCGATTACCATCGACTCCAATCGTGGTAACGACCATGCACTAGTTCCATGTCACCTAACATGAGCATCCGGTGCAACAAAATTTTTTTGCACACTTCTGGTGCGCTTCCCGAAAGCCGTGCATCGAACGTGCGACGAGATTGCCACCGACTCCAATCGTGGTAACGACCACGCACTAGTTCCACATCACCTAACATGAGCATCCGGTGCAACAAAATTTTTTTGCACACTTCTGGTGCGCTTCCCGAAAGCCGCGCATCAAACATGCGACGAGATTACCACCGACTCCAATCGTGGTAACGACCACGCACTAGTTCCACATCTCCTAACCTGGCATCCGATGCAACAAAATTTTTTTGCACACTTCTAGTGCGCTTCCCGAAGGCCATGCATCGAACGTGCGACGAGATTACCACTGACTCCAATTGTGGTAATGACCACGCACTAGTTCCACATCACCTAACATGAGCATCCGATGTAACAAATTTTGTTAACACACTTCTAGTGCGCTTCCCGAAGGCCGTGCATCGAACGTGCGACGAGATTACCGCCGACTCCAATCGTGGTAACGACCACGCACTTGTTCCACATCACCTAACATGAGCATCCGATGTAACAAATTTTGTTTACACACTTCTAGTGCGCTTCCCGAAGGCCGTGCATCGAACGTGCGACGAGATTACCACCGACTCCAATTGTGGTAACGACCACGCACTAGTTCCACGCCACCTAACATGAGCATCCGGTGCAACAAAATTTTTTTGCACACTTCTGGTGCATTTTCCAAGAGCCGTGCATCGAACGTGCGACGAGATTACCGCCGACTCCAATCGTGGTAACGACCACGCACTAGTTCCACGTCACCTAACATGAGCATCCGGTGCAACAAAATTTTTTTGCACACTTCTGGTGCGCTTCCCGAAAGCCGTGCATCAAACGTGCGACGAGATTACCACCGACTCCAATCGTGGTAACGACCACGCACTAGTTCCACATCTCCTAACATGAGCGTCCGGTGCAACAAAATTTTTTTGCACACTTCTAGTGCGCTTCTCGAAGGCCATGCATCGAACGTGCGACGAGATTACCGCCGACTCCAACCGTGATAACGACCACGCACTAGTTCCACGTCACCTAACATGAGCATCCGGTGCAACAAAATTTTTTGCACACTTCTGGTGCACTTCCCGAAAGCCGTGCATCGAACGTGCGACGAGATTACCACTGACTCCAATCGTGGTAACGACCATGCACTTGTTCCACATCACCTAACATGAGCATCCGGTGCAACAAAATTTTTTTGCACACTTCTAGTGCGCTTCCCGAAGGCCATGCATCGAACGGGCGACGCGATTACCACTGACTCCAATCGTGGTAACGACCATGCACTAGTTCCATGTCACCTAACATGAGCATCCGGTGCAACAAAATTTTTTGCACACTTCCCGGTGCGCTTCCCGAAAGCCGTGCATCGAACGTGCGACGAGATTGCCACCGACTCCAATCGTGGTAACGACCACGCACTAGTTCCACATCACCTAACATGAGCATCCGGTGCAACAAAATTTTTTTGCACACTTCTAGTGCGCTTCCCGAAGGCCATGCATCGAACGGGCGACGCGATTACCACTGACTCCAATCGTGGTAACGACCATGCACTAGTTCCATGTCACCTAACATGAGCATCCGGTGCAACAAAATTTTTTTGCACACTTCTGGTGCGCTTCCCGAAAGCCGTGCATCGAACGTGCGACGAGATTGCCACCGACTCCAATCGTGGTAACGACCACGCACTAGTTCCACATCACCTAACATGAGCATCCGGTGCAACAAAATTTTTTGCACACTTCTGGTGCGCTTCCCGAAAGCCGTGCATCGAACGTGCGACGAGATTACCGCCGACTCCAATCGTGGTAACGACCACGCACTAGTTCCACGTCACCTAACATGAGCATCCGGTGCAACAAAATTTTTTTGCACACTTCTGGTGCGCTTCCCGAAAGCCGTGCATCAAACATGCGACGAGATTACCACCGACTCCAATCGTGGTAACGACCACGCACTAGTTCCACATCTCCTAACCTGGCATCCGATGCAACAAAATTTTTTGCACACTTCTAGTGCGCTTCCCGGAGGCCATGCATCAAACGTGCGACGAGATTACCACTGACTCCAATTGTGGTAATGACCACGCACTAGTTCCACATCACCTAACATGATCATCCGATGTAACAAATTTTGTTTACACACTTCTAGTGCGCTTCCCGAAGGCCGTGCATCGAACGTGCGACGAGATTACCGCCGACTCCAATCGTGGTAACGACCACGCACTAGTTCCACATCACCTAACATGAGCATCCGATGTAACAAATTTTGTTTACACACTTCTAGTGCGCTTCCCGAAGGCCGTGCATCGAACGTGCGACGAGATTACCACCGACTCCAATTGTGGTAACGACCACGCACTAGTTCCACGCCACCTAACATGAGCATCCGTGCAACAAAATTTTTTTGCACACTTCGTGCATTTTCCAAGAGCCGTGCATCGAACGTGCGACGAGATTACCGCCGACTCCAATCGTGGTAACGACCACGCACTAGTTCCACGTCACCTAACATGAGCATCCGGTGCAACAAAAATTTTTTGCACACTTCTGGTGCGCTTCCCGAAAGCCGTGCATCAAACGTGCGACGAGATTACCACCGACTCCAATCGTGGTAACGACCACGCACTAGTTCCACATCTCCTAACATGAGCGTCCGGTGCAACAAAATTTTTTTGCACACTTCTAGTGCGCTTCTCGAAGGCCATGCATCGAACGTGCGACGAGATTACCGCCCGACTCAACCGTGATAACGACCACGCACTAGTTCCACGTCACCTAACATGAGCATCCGGTGCAACAAATTTTTTGCACACTTCTGGTGCACTTTCCCGAAAGCCGTGCATCGAACGTGCGACGAGATTACCACTGACTCCAATCGTGGTAACGACCATGCACTTGTTCCACATCACCTAACATGAGCATCCGGTGCAACAAAATTTTTTTGCACACTTCTAGTGCGCTTCCCGAAGGCCATGCATCGAACGGGCGACGCGATTACCACTGACTCCAATCGTGGTAACGACCATGCACTAGTTCCATGTCACCTAACATGAGCATCCGGTGCAACAAAATTTTTTTGCACACTTCTGGTGCGCTTCCCGAAAGCCGTGCATCGAACGTGCGACGAGATTACCGCCGACTCCAATCGTGGTGACGACCACGCACTAGTTCCACGTCACCTAACATGAGCATCCGGTGCAACAAAATTTTTTGCACACTTCGTGCGCTTGCCGAAAAGCCGCATCGAACGTGCGACGAGATTACCGCCGACTCAATCGTGGTAACGACCACGCACTCAGTTCCACGTCACCTAAGATGAGCATCCGTGCAACAAAATTTTTTGCACACTTGTGCGCTTCCCGAAAGCCGTGCATCAAACATGCGACGAGATTACCACCGACTCAATCGTGGTAACGACCACGCACTAGTTCCACATCTCCTAACCTCGGCATCCGATGCATCAAATTTTTTGCACACTTCTAGTGCGCTTCGAAGGCCATGCATCGAACGTGCGACGAGATTACCACCGACTCCAATTGTCGTAATGACCACGCACTAGTTCCACATCACCTAACATGAGCATCCGATGTAACAAATTTTGTTTACACACTTCTAGTGCGCTTCCCGAAGGCCGTGCAACGAACGCGTGCGACGAGATTACCGCCGACTCAATCGTGGTAACGACCACGCACTTGTTCCACATCACCTAACATGAGCATCCGATGTAACAAATTTTGTTTACACACTTCTAGTGCGCTTCAAAGGCCGTGCACGAACGTGCGACGAGATTACCACCGACCCAATTGTGGTAACGACCACGCACTAGTTCCACGCCACCTAACATGAGCATCCGGTGCAACAAAATTTTTTTGCACACTTCGTGCGCTTCAAAGCCGTGCATCAAACGTGCGACGAGATTACCACCGACTCCAATCGTGGTAACGACCACGCACTAGTTCCACATCTCCTAACATGAGCGTCCGTTGCAACAAAATTTTTTTGCACACTTCTAGTGCGCTCTCGAAGGCCATGCATCGAACGTGCGACGAGATTACCGCCCGACTCCAACCGTGATAACGACCACGCACTAGTTCCACGTCACCTAACATGAGCATCCGGTGCAACGAATTTTTTGCACACTTCTGGTGCTCTTCCCGAAAGCCGTGCATCGAACGTGCGACGAGATTACCACTGACTCCAATCGTGGTAACGACCATGCACTTGTTCCACATCACCTAACATGAGCATCCGGTGCAACAAAATTTTTTGCACACTTCTAGTGCGCTTCCCGAAGGCCATGCATCGAACGGGCGACGCGATTACCACCGACTCCAATCGTGGTAACGACCATGCACTAGTTCCATGTCACCTAACATGAGCATCCGGTGCAACAAAAATTTTTTTGCACACTTAAAGTGCGCTTCGAAAGCCGTGCATCAAACGTGCGACGAGATTACCGCCGACTCAATCGTGGTGACGACCACGCACTAGTTCCACGTCACCTAACATGAGCATCCGGTGCAACAAAATTTTTTCGCACACTTCTGGTGCGCTTCCCGACAGCCGTGCATCGAACGTGCGGACGAGATTACCGCCGACTCAATCGTGGTAACGACCACGCACTAGTTCCACGTCACCTAACATGAGCATCCGGTGCAACAAAAATTTTTGCACACTTCTAGTGCGCTTCGAAAGCCGTGCATCAAACATGCGACGAGATTACCACCGACTCCAATCGTGGTAACGACCACGCACTAGTTCCACATCTCCTAACCTGGCATCCGATGCAACAAAATTTTTTGCACACTTCTAGTGCGCTTCCCGAAGGCCATGCATCGAACGGGCGACGCGATTACCACCGACTCAATCGTGGTAACGACCATGCACTAGTTCCATGTCACCTAACATGAGCATCCGGTGCAACAAAATTTTTTGCACACTTCTGTGCGCTTCGAAAGCCGTGCATCGAACGTGCGACGAGATTACCGCCGACTCAATCGTGGTAACGACCACGCACTAGTTCCACGTCACCTAACATGAGCATCCGGTGCAACAAAATTTTTTTGCACACTTCTGGTGCGCTTCGAAAGCCGCGGCATCAAACATGCGACGAGATTACCACCGACTCAATCGTGGTAACGACCACGCACTAGTTCCACATCTCCTAACCTCGGCATCCGATGCAACAAAATTTTTTTGCACACTTCTAGTGCGCTTCCCGAAGGCCATGCATCAAACGTGCGACCAGATTACCACTGACTCCAATTGTGGTAATGACCACGCACTAGTTCCACATCACCTAACATGAGCATCCGATGTAACAAATTTTGTTTACACACTTCTAGTGCGCTTCCAGAAGGCCGTGCATCGAACGTGCGACGAGATTACCGCCGACTCAATCGTGGTAATGACCACGCACTCAGTTCCACATCACCTAACATGAGCATCCGATGTAACAAATTTTTGTTTACACACTTCTAGTCTGCGCTTCGAAGGCCGTGCATCGAACGTGCGACGAGATTACCACCGACTCCAATTGTGGTAACGACCACGCACCAGTTCCACGCCACCTAACATGAGCATCCGGTGCAACAAAATTTTTTGCACACTCGGTGCATTTTCCAAGAGCCGTGCATCGAGCGTGCGACGAGATTACCGCCGACTCAATCGTGGTAACGACCACGCACTAGTTCCACGTCACCTAACATGAGCATCCGATTGCAACAAAATTTTTGCACACTTCTGGTGCGCTTCGAAAGCCGTGCATCAAACGTGCGACGAGATTACCACCGACTCAATCGTGGTAACGACCACGCACTAGTTCCACATCTCCCAACATGAGCGTCCGGTGCAACAAAATTTTTTGCACACTTCTAGTGCGCTTCGAAGGCCATGCATCGAACGTGCGACGAGATTACCGCCGACTCCAACCGTGATAACGACCACGCACTAGTTCCACGTCACCTAACATGAGCATCCGGTGCAACAAAATTTTTTTTGCACACGCCGGTGCACTTCCCGAAAAGCCGTGCATCGAGCGTGCGACGAGATTACCACTGACTCAATCGTGGTAACGACCATGCACTTGTTCCACATCACCTAACATGAGCATCCGGTGCAACAAAATTTTTTTGCACACTTCCGTGCGCTTCCCCCGACAGTGCATCGAACGTGCGGCGAGATTACCGCCGACTCAATCGTGGTAGCGACCACGCACTAGTTCCACGTCACCTAACATGAGCATCCGATTGCAACAAAATTTTTGCACACTTCGGGTGCGCTTCCGAAAGCCGTGCATCAAACATGCGACGAGATTACCACCGACTCAATCGTGGTAACGACCACGCACTAGTTCCACATCTCTAACACGGCATCCGATGCAACAAAATTTTTTGCACACTTCTAGTGCGCTTCCCGAAGGCCATGCATCGAAGCAGGCGACGCGATTACCATCGACTCCAATCGTGGTAACGACCATGCACTAGTTCCATGTCACCTAACATGAGCATCCGGTGCAACAAAATTTTTTTGCACACTTCTGGTGCGCTTCCGAAAGCCGTTGCATCGAGCGTGCCACGAGATTGCCACCGACTCAATCGTGGTAGCGACCACGCACTAGTTCCACATCACCTAACATGAGCATCCGGTGCAACAAAATTTTTTTTTGCACACTTACGGTGCGCTTAAAGCCGTGCATCGAGCGTGCGGCGAGATTACCGCCGACTCAATCGTGGTAACGACCACGCACTAGTTCCACGTCACCTAACATGAGCATCGGTGCAACAAAATTTTTTGCACACCGGTGCGCTTCCCAAAAGCCGTGCATCAAACATGCGACGAGATTACCACCGACTCAATCGTGGTAACGACCACGCACTAGTTCCACATCTCCTAACCCGGCATCCGATGCAACAAAATTTTTTGCACACTTCTAGTGCGCTTCCGAAGGCCATGCATCAAACGTGCGACGAGATTACCAGCGACTCAATTGTGGTAATGACCACGCACTAGTTCCACATCACCTAACATGAGCATCCGATGTAACAAATTTTGTTTACACACTTCTAGTGCGCTTCCGAAGGCCGTGCATCGAACGTGCGGCGAGATTACCGCCGACTCAATCGTGGTAATGACCACGCACTAGTTCCACATCACCTAACATGGGCATCCGATGTAACAAATTTTGTTTACACACTTCTAGTGCGCTTCCGAAGGCCGTGCATCGAACGTGCGACGAGATTACCACCGACTCCAATTGTGGTAACGACCACGCACTAGTTCCACGCCACCTAACATGAGCATCCGGTGCAACAAAATTTTTTTTGCACACGGTGCATTTTCCAAGAGCCGTGCATCGAGCGTGCGGCGAGATTACCCCGCCGACTCAATGCGTGGTAGCGACCACGCACTAGTTCCACGTCACCTAACATGAGCATCCGGTGCAACAAAATTTTTTGCACACTTACGAGATTTGCGCTTCGAAAGCCGTGCATCAAACGTGCGACGAAGTTACCACCGACTCAATCATTAGTAACGACCACGCACTAGTTCCACATCTCCTAACATGAGCGTCGGTGCAACAAAATTTTTTGCACACTTCTAGTGCGCTTCTCGAAGGCCATGCATCGAACGTGCGACGAGATTACCGCCGACTCCAACCGTGATAACGACCACGCACTAGTTCCACGTCACCTAACATGAGCATCTGGTGCAACAAATTTTTTGCCTTCCCGGGTGCACTTCCCGAAAGCCGTGCATCGAACGTGCGACGAGATTACCACCGACTCAATCGTGGTAACGACCATGCACTTGTTCCACATCACCTAACATGAGCATCCGGTGCAACAAAATTTTTTTCGCACACTTCGTGCGCTTCCAGCCAGCCGTGCATCGAACGTGCGGCGAGATTACCGCCGACTCAATCGTGGTAACGACCACGCACTAGTTCCACATCACCTAACATGAGCATCCGGTGCAACAAAAATTTTTGCACACTTCTGCAGTGCGCTCCCGAAAGCCGTGCATCAAACATGCCATGAGATTACCACCGACTCAATCGTGGTAACGACCACGCACTAGTTCCACATCTCTAACCTGGCATCCGATGCAACAAAATTTTTTGCACACTTCTAGTGCGCGCTTCCCGAAGGCCATGCATCGAATGGGCGACGCGATTACCACTGACTCAACCGTGGTAATCTAATTATGCACTAAAGGTTCCAT
>JADLZL010003924.1:0-22202 GCA_015844335.1 Chrysopogon serrulatus
ACTCGAAAGCCTCTGCAACGCTTCCCCTCCATGCACGGCATAGGCGGGGCCCACCCCCACGCCGCTCCTGCACCTGTCCTGCAAGCCACATGCTGCTGCTGCTAGGAGACTTGGGGTCCATGCCTGAAACCATGCTACGCATACACCGCCTCGTATGCCGCCTGCAGATCCGCCGTTGACAACCGCACAGGCCTTGCTGCAGAGCTTGCTGCGACTACGCGCTGGAAGGAAAAAGATGCAAAACTCGATCTAATTTTGAAACATTAAAAAATAACAATTGCAACATACGTCTGATGAAAACTGAAACACTTCAACATGCTACTAAAACACCTGAAAAATATATCTTAAACACGCTTTAAAAACAATTGCAGCGTATGATCTAAATGCAAAATATGTGTGGAACATATACAAATATCCAGATAAACACAGTCGCAGATGCAAAACCTCGATCTTATTTTGAAACATTCAAAAATAACAGTTGCAACATAAGTCTGAGGACAACTGAAATATTTGAAAACATGGTACTGAAACACCTGAAAAACATATCTGAAACACACTTGAAAAATCTGAACAGCTACTCCAATAATGTGCAACCCCTACTGCAACATGCAGATTGAGGAATCTGAAACAATAGAACAAATATAGCTGAAACATTGAGTAGAGTTTGCTGAAACATCATGAACACCCGAACAGCTACTGCAACATGCATATTGAACAAACTAAAACAACATCTCAAAAAATCAAGATCGCAGACTCTTTGCACACATCCAGAGAGAATCAATGCAACAACGGTAAGATCTGAACCCGAGAGCTCCTGGAACCCTTGCCTACTACAACAAATGAAAATAGTTATTGCAACAAAAGGGGTGAGGAGGAGGGGAGGAGAAGGTAGGAAAGGTCATGCAACATACACTCCGATCTGTTTCTGCAACATCCAAATAGTTATAATGAAACATACCTTTTAACGAAATTGAAACAAGGGAAATATATTACTGAAACAGGGGAAAAAGAGAAAAAATGTATCGCCAGATCTGCATCACCCTCCATGGATCCACCATGGGGGACGCCGCTGCTCCATGAATCTGCCATGGGGGAGGGCCTCCCATGCCACCGTCGAGGTGGGGAAGGCACACCAGGGGGTGGAGGACACCATCAAGTAGCTCGATCTGCACCGCCCCCATGGGATCCACATGGGAAGCCCCATGCTCCACGGATCTGCCATGGGAGAGGCCCCATGCCGTCCGGTGAGGTGGAGGAGGATGCTCCGTCGAGGTGGGGAAGGCAGGCCAGGGGGTGGAGGACACCAGTAGTTGGATCTGCGCCGCCCCTATGGGATCCACCACGGAAAGCCCCGTGCTCCTCGGATCTGCCATGGGAGAGGCCCCGTGCCGCCGCCGAGGTGGAGGAGATGCTCCAAGGTGGAGGAGACCACCACGCAGCTGGGAGAACTAGGGAGGAGGAGCAGTGGATGGGGCACGCTTGCTGTGGTGGGGAGAGAAAAGAGAGAGTGGAGGGGATAATGAAGGAGAGGGGAAGGGATAAGAACGGTGGGTGCATGCAGGCCACGCGGTGTGGGGGCAGAGCGACGGGTGTGGGCGCATATGCCACGTCCGGAAGCGGACAAAGTGTCGGACGTCAGCACAGGAGCATTACCGATTAAAATTCAGCACAATTCATCTCTAAATTGTATATGAAAAAACTGACATAAAAAATAAAAACTATATCCATATTTTTTCCATTGTCTCGTCTTCTTCCATGGCTCCTTTTCTCAATGCAACGACTGATTCTCTAGAAGAATACTACTACTCTAAATATTAGTTTGTGCCAAATAAATATAGTATGAAAATATATCTCATGACAAATGTAATGATACTTATTTGATATTATAAGTATTGGACTTTTTATTTATAGTTAGTTAAACTTAAAATACTTTAACTTAGTATTATGTTAGAATTGTATACTTTCATGGTCAGAGGGAGTAGAGCTTTATTAAATACTGAAGCCAGAGTATAATCCTTTTGCTGAATCTAACGATCGACTAAAAAACATTGGATACTCAACAAGATTCAATGTTCCGAAACCAGTCAAAAATACGTCTAAAACAATGAAATCACCTCCAACTCTTATGCGTCATGTGTGAGATGTTTGATTTCCTCTCCATAGAAATCAACGATGAGATCAATGATCTGGAGTTACTGTTCTCAATTTGGCCTCGCCAATGAAATCGACTCGACTTCATTGTGGCAATCGTTGAAGTTATTGTAGTAGCAAAATCATGAAAAAATATTTGGTTTTATCGGTAGATTTATTTTGAATTATCCTAAGCACACTATATCTAAAGAACTGGGTAAATGAGAAATGTGTCGCCTTCTTGCCAGTTGCCACCGTCAGACTCACTCGAGAGGAAAAAAGGAGAGGGACTTAGGCCGTGGCAAGGAGCATGGGTAGGCGGGGTGGCCGATCGAAATGTGTTTACCATCTCGGGCTCCATCGTTATAATAAGACTAGGAAGCGTGCCCGTGCGTTGCTACGGGACAACAAAACTTTATACTGAAAAACATGTAGATCTCATGATAAGATAACGACATGGAGCTAGGTCGACATCATTGGGAACAGGGGAAAGATGATCGGCTATATATGCGGCGCTCCTGCCGTGAGCATTCGGGACAGTTCACCGACACCAGTGTTCCTGAGCGCCGTGGGCTCGGTAAGGCTATGCTTATGCTCGTGCGAGCATACACGCCGTGTACCGTGACGTGATGGATAAAAGGCGGGGCCTTGGTCCAACATAGTTTTTGTCATACTAATTCAGTAACTTGGCATATGACCATCTAATAGTTTCATTGAGAATGACAATAAAAGGGACCTATGCCATATTAAACAGAGAACATAGATTGATCTAATCAGTATTAAGGGGAAATATTACATAGTTGATCCTTGGTAGTCTTGCATAGTCCGATCTTTCACTTTAGTGACTCGATTAACAATTTGTTTTATAAAGTTCCAAATCATAAGAAATGTTATTACAGTGCTCTGTATATTCCGATACCTCCTCCTGTCATGCATGCAAAAAGTTATTTTTTTTGAAAGTTATTAGGACTGCATGCTAGAAAATTTCCTCAGTCCCACATCGAGAGAGAGAGATGAGGAACCGATAGATCATAAAAATTGACTACTTTTATAATGAGAACTCTATCGACCTCAAGCGTTTCTTTGGATGGGAATCAAGATGATTTGTCGATCATCCGAGATGAGTAAAGTAGATGGAGTCACCATGAACTTGCAAACCGCAAGCCTTGCCTAAGAAAAACACAGATAAACAAAGTGAGCAATTATACACGGGCCAGAAATATTGTTATGCAAACATCACTGGATCACCACCGGAGTGCATCTAGGCGAGCTTATAAAGGTGATTTGTGAGGGAAAAACTAAAATGTAAAAACTGTACTGAAAACCTGCATTACCTCCTCTCCACCACTTAAAAATCATACTTTTCTATCCAAAGATGACATCCCTCGAAACTACGACCAAGGAGGCCTTTGATATCAGTGTCCAATCTTCTGTAGCTTCTACTACACAGTATTCTCTAAATCAAGAGCTTATGCCTGGTAAAGCATCATATGCCATTAATCTAATATAGGAAAAAGCAACTTTTACTGCATTTATTCAAGTAGGAGCTCGATTTACCAAGTGCCCCGATGGCGACATTCTTTCTATCTAAAACCGCAAGAGAAGGTAACAAATAGAGTAGCTCAATTTACCTGATTCTACTCCAAACAGTTCGGCAACACCCTATGGTCCCCAAGAAGCACCTCACCACCCCGTGGCTTTCTCTATCCCCAAAAGTTTAAGCAAAGTGTGCTCTTTCCACAACCATTGGGCTCAATAATATCTATCTTTTCACCTCTCTCTACTATCAGATTAGCATTGCTAAACGAAGTCTAGACACACATCTCAACAATTAGGATATGTGCAAAAATTGAAATACGAACACTTAACACTGTGTTCGAAGTAGGCAAAAAACAGCAGTGTTAAAAACTGCATGCACAAATGCTTTCAAAATCAGAACATTGGTTGGATATTCATCATCAATTGTTTTCTAACTGTATTTGATTTTGTTTTTGCAGGGTGGGGGGGCGCAATATCGAACTCAGTTACAACCATTTTGGCCAAATGTGAACCATTTGTCATACAAATAATTTAATTATTGTAATGATTGGCAAGACAATATGCGAAGTAGTGGAGGAAGTAGAGAATAGAACCATGGCAAGTGCCCTACCTTGAGTCACACAGGTGCCAAATGATCATTTTGCACAGTGGTACTTTTTATCATCCTGAAGATGCACCCAGCAACACTTGAAAACCTGAAACTGCATTAGGGTGTCACATTTCGGGGCCAATGGAGTTATCCATCGAATGATTAGGCACAACAATATAGCTAGATAGTCCATCAATTATACTAACCAATGACAATAGGCTCTTGATGGCCAATCTTCAGGACATCAATGTTGTCGGGTTCTATGTGGTCGACATGGAAACCTAGAGATTCAGCTTGTATAGATAGATCCTGAATCATCCATGTTGGGTGCACACAACCATGGATGCCAGGTCTCATTGTATTGCTGCTGACATTTGTGTCATCCTTGTTGTGGCCGGGCAACCGGGCTTGAATTTGCAGGAGTTAACCTTGAAGTCCTCCCGCCATTGTGCATCACTACCAAGACCTGGCTACTACAAGTGCGATTTGAAACAGGCATCGTACCTCAAGGAGCCATAGGCACAAGCAGCTTGATGGGCCTCTCAACATTCGAAGGCACGAGCATGGAGCCAAAGCTCAGTCCACAACTCAACATGCCTCCACTCCAGACTCCAAGCACAGGAACAACATTGGCAGCCCCCACTGTTAGCGGCACTCATTGTCATGCCTATGTATATAGAGAGAAGAAAAACAACATACGCTTTGTCTCATTTCTTTTTGCGCTAACCGAAATAGGAACTATAGGATATCATACTCTTCCTCGAGTTGCAAGAATTGAATTGAATGTGTAAGATGGCAGCTGGTATGACAAAACTTTATAAGTGGAGATAAAACTTATTGCAACCAACACATAGAAAATAAATGGACATACTGTGAATTATAACTACCTTATCAGTGCCAAACAATTGGCGTCTTTAATTGCCAAGAAATAATTAATCCATTACTTTGAATATATTTTTTCAGAACATCTACATCTAGCTCTACTACTCCACAACTATGAGACATCCGCTAAAAAAAGGGATGTACATGTTATTACCTCAGTCCTTATATTAACTTGAGAGGATACTGACTTGTGACCTTGAGCCTTTTCTTCTCTAGCTGCTCCATAGCAACTCAGATGACTGTAAACAGAGAACAAGCATGCATTGATATGAGATTGAGAACATGATAGAACCCAGATAGAAACGAAAACTATGTCAGACTGACATGTTTCCTGCTCCAGCTGCCTCCAGCCAATGTTCTGCTGTCACAGCTCATTTCTAAATATGGAAGGCATTAGTTCTATTAATCAAAGAGACTAAATCATGTCTGAAAGAAAATCAAATATTTGAAATTCTAAAAATCTGAATCCATTGCCACACAGTGAGCAATGGTAGCAAAAAAAAACATGAAAATTTTAATAGCCCATCTAAATTGAACACCGTGACACCATTCAATTTTGCATTTTTTTTTGTACCATGGCACTGACAAAATATGATGCTTTGAAATTGATCTTCAGTGTAATGTTTGTAATCAACCATCACTTTTACATGAGTGTTAACAAAGCATGACAATTAGCATCTGAAGCACATAATTCAAATTTATCTTTGAAATCAAAGCAAATAAGTTCAGGCCATAATCATTAGCACTGCAGCACATGACAAATGGATATTGGAGAGTAACCAAATCAAAACTAAAACTAAATTTAGCACTTTACAAATTAAAATATTAAACAAACTGCTATCTAGCACAACTCAACCTCATGTGTATATATTAGCAAAAAGGGAAAAAAATCATACCAGATCAGTGTGTCCCTACCGATGCCGCCCGTCCGATGCCGCCGTCCTGCTCGTCCTCCTCCATCTCATCATTCTCCTCGCCCTCGCAACAAAGCTGTTCAATGCCTCTGCCTTGGGACAGATAGTGGCGAGAGCAGGTGTCGCTGTCATCTGCGCTGGGCAACGTCGAGGACAAAGTGGCGAGCAGGTGTCGGCTCCGCGGGTTGTCGCCGAGGGCTTCTCAGATCAGATCGGGCGCCGTCAACGTCGCCGTCGCCGTGTGCATCGAGGGACGACGAGCATGTGAGGGCGGCACGCAAGGGGGCAAGTGCCGAAGGTTGCACACGATGGTTAGGTGGTGATCATCTGATGTAATTCTCGCCCGATTGATCCTAAAAAGGGTGCTGATGGCTGGATTGATTGCGTTGATGGCAGTAGTTTCCTTCTTGATTGGTTGCATGGCTTCCTTCTTGATTGCACATGCACGATTCTTGTTGGCATGCACCATTGTGGCTCCGTGATTGCAGGATCACACGGGATTGAATTTCCTTTCACGACGGGAGTTTTCTTTCACAGGAGGCAGAGCGATGTCGCGAGCCTGCGATTACCGCACCAAAGAGCGGTCTTAGTTTTAGTCTTTTTAGTTGTGGGAGAAACTATTTTTTGGGGGAAAAAACCATGTTGGTGTTTGTATTGTATGGCTTTGGTATTATCTGGAATGATGAAGCAAGTGACAGTGTAATGTTTTCAAGGGCTGCACTAATTTTTTGTACTGTTGGTTTACTGCATAGATAATCATAATCATAATTCTCGTTTTAGCATGTTCTTTGATTTGGTGGACATCGATCAGGAATATGCTGTACGCCTCTCGATTTTTTTTATCTCGTAATTTTTTAGGTCTTATTGGCAAAGGCAACTGACATTATTTACATAGATTTACTAAAAATATCACTAAGAATCCTTCTAAATTTTACTATTATTCCATCATCAGAGTAAAAAATCATTTTCTATATCTTATGTCCTCGAGTACTTTGTTATATGCATTGTAAAGAGTCATCCTCACTCTCCGGATATATCCTCGAGTACTTTGTTACATGCATTGTAAAGAGTCATCCTCACTCTACATCTTTGGCGGCTAGCGAGAAATTCGAAAGGAAGGAAGACTAGAAAGGTCTCTCGGAGTTTCTCTAATAAATATAAGAATTGAGAAACTGCAAGGCTGGGAGTTTAAACACACACACAAAAGGCGCCTTCCTGTCATTCTACAAAGCAGTTGTACAAGAACTACACAGCTTACAGCAATAGCTCGGTTCCATTCCCTTACAAGGCCTCAACGGCAAACTTTCCAGGAAAAAAAGATCACTTCCAGTTATTACAGATTTCCAACTCAAGGATTTCACATTTCACTGCTTTGCAACAACACCACATGAACTGAAGGATCTTAGCTATGCTTAGCAGCCTTTGCTGAACGCTGAAGCCAGACCATTCAGATGTCTCACTGAAGAACAGCTGAGGCCGAAGTTGAACCCTTCAGATCGCTCACTGAAGAACGGACATATTCACGTCAGAACTCAGAATCACCAGCAGAGCAGCAATCGGTTACCACTCAACACTCATCAGAACTCAGAAATGAGACGCTTACCTTCTTCTGGTGCGTGTCGGGCTGGCCAGAGGCAGTTCTCTGACCAGCGATGTAGAAGAGCACGCAGGAGACCAAGCTGAGCGCCAGGGAAGCGCCGAGAATGGCAACGATGGCGAGAATCCTTGCGCCCCCGTCAGGCGGCCCTTCTGGACCGCTCGGTGACTCCGTCCTCGAGATATTGCTGCCCCGCTGCTGCTGGACGCCGCCGACATCGTCTGCCGTGACATTCCTCACCCACTCCGGCCTCTGTTCCGGCTTGGTGCGGACCTGGTAAGCGAGGAACCTGTCGAGGACAATGTTGCCCCGACGAGCCTTAGCACGGGCGGCGGCCCCGCCGTCTTCCTCGGTGTCGGAAATGTAGCGATAAGGGCGGCGCTGCTTCCTGCCGCGAGAAGGATGGCGGCATGACGAGGATGCCCGCGCCGCTCCCACATCCTTGGACTCGGTATTGCGATCGTCGTTGTCGGAGCACGAATTGTCAACCGCAATGTCAATCTCTTGTAGACGCGTTCGATCGATCAGGTGCATCAGAGTTCAGAAAGACGTCAAAGAACGAACGCATTCGGGCACCTTACCAGTTACCAGAGGTCCGGAGCGTCCCGCCGTCGAGACCATCGCCTCGTTCTTGGCGCCATGCCCGGCATTGGCCGCTGCAGAGACACCGGCGGATCGCGCCGTCGCCGACGACGTTGAGCCGATGCTGGCGGTGGGCAGTGGGACGCTCGCTGCTTCTGACGTGACAGGACCATGAGCAATGGCGATGCCCGACGCCGCGTCTGCCGCGAAGACGAAGCGGGTCGGGCTGTACTGCTTCCTGCTTCGGAGTGGCAGGCGGCGGTAGGACGACGGCGGCGTCCCGTGCGCGATCGCGACCGCTTGCCTGGCCGGTCGAAACCCTCGAAGCTCTGAGAAATCCATGGCTGGAGACTCAGAATCAAGAAGAAAGCCAAGAACAGGGGAGCACTTCGTGATGGGACGGAAGCCATATACCGAAGTGAATCGTCGCAGGGTCTTCGCTCCGGCCGCTCCCCGACGCATCGCCACGGCCAGCATTGCTCACCGGAGCAACCCCTTCCAACTCCTCCGTCAAAGCTCCCTGTCACAACGAACCAAGAGCGAAAATCAAGAACGGTGCATTCCGGAATTCAGAACCACTACTCGCCTCACCGAAGCAAAGATCGCCTCAACATCCTCCTCCACCTCGTCGCTCACTGAAGCAGCAGCGGCATGGCAACCGTCATCTCCCACCCCCCGAGACGGCCTCCGGCTCCGATGAAGCGGACCCGCCCGCCAGGCCGCCCTCGGCACCGGCCATCCTGCCCGCGCCCGGCACCGGAGCATCGCCTCCTTGCTGTTTCTCCTTCCCCTCGGGCAGGACAGGGACCTCGCGCTCGTCTTGCTCCATGGCGATTGCACTCTCGGATCGTGGGTGAGACACTGAGACGACGAGGGAAGCGAGGAGTTCGAACGAAGCAGAGCAGGGGTGGAGGAAGAAGTGGTGGTGATGGAGGGGACGGACAGGGCGCGACGCGAGCGGTTATGAACTCTGAAAGTCTGAAGCGGTTGGTTGCTGCAGAATTCATCAGGCGGTTGGTTGCTGCTGCTGCGATGTACGGGAACTGGTAGGGCCCAGCTGGCAGGATGACTTGATGGGACCCCAGGTTTGATATGCTCTGAGGTTGATTCATATAAAATGCATACTTATGAGATTAGAGTATAAAGTGCATATCGGATTCCTGGAAGAAGAAAGGGGGATAATAAGGCATTTTGGTCGACTTTTGGATTGGATTTCAAGTTCATAGGGGAAAATCATTATCCAGGTGTGGGATCGAGTAGTAGCATCCTAGCATGATTTCATAAGGCTGTCCACACTGGATACGTTATTCAATCCGGGAAGAGCATTTTAGCGTGAAAATGGTCTACAGCGCTGCACGGGAAAAGACACGGTATGCATTGTCGTTCGCTATATTTAACGCTGTGCAGGGTGTACGTTAAAAGCTCATGTGGGGCCTGCGCTTGTCCTATGCGCTCCTGTGCGACCCAGGGAGGAAGGGAAAAGGTGGAGAGAGAGCATATGCATAGTGGGTCCCACTACATCAACCAACAAAAAAAATGCTATAACTCCAAAACCGAAAAACCAAATTAAATTTCGATTATATCATTGAGTTCGTTTCAATTAATTCTTCAAAACAAGATCTCACATGAATATATTTAGATAAAGTAATAAATGGGTCCCACAATGTGGATAGAGGATGAATGAGTGCGGAAGAATTGAGTATAGAGAAGAGAATCTTGATGACTAGACCTTATAGAGTATGAATTTAGAGTACCATGAGTGCGGATAGCAGAGGTTGGTACTGCATTTGGTAAGATCCTTTACAGGATGATGACCATGAAAAAAAAAAAAAAAAAAAAAAACTTTGTCGAGTTGACCGGTCATTGCTACCTAAACTATACGGCCTCGAACCCTCAATTGATTCACATGATTTTGATCGTTGATTTACATCTGCCGATTGACTTTGCTGTAATCAATGACCAAGCAAGAGCAAACTAAGAGGGTGCATGCACTTATATACGTGTCAATCGTCGTCATAAAACTAAGAGTGTGACAAATCCAAACAAACCTTCTCCCTTCTTTCCAAAAATCATTTTAACTTTGACTAATGAGATTGTGTTTGACAGGGTCATAGCACGCCTTATTTTCTGTGTTATCTTCAAAGTGACATATTAGACCAGATATTGGTCACTACTTTAGAAGGAGGAGAATCGCCACATAGTGAAGATGGGGTGTATGACTATTGAGACAGCCGCGCTACAAGTGTTTCTTTTCATTAAACTTTTTTTGTGTCATGGATCAAAACTTTATTTTTGAGATTTTTTGGATCGTTTTCCAGATTTTGTAATAATGAACATCTATATGCATCAATCGATGTAGAAGTTGTATTATATTTAATATATTCTCTTTTCTAAAAAAATACACGATAAAATATTAATATTTATAGTACGTAATTAGTATTATTAGATAGATCGTTGAGTCTATTTTTGTAATAAAGTTATTTAAAGATGCAAACATTGCTAATATATTCTATAAACCTAATTAAACTTAAGAAAGTTTGATCGGTGCAAATACTATAGTGATAATTTTTTTAGGATGGCGGAGTATACACAAGTATCTCCCACTTTTCCTATCTTCTTCCTTCAATAAGTAAGTTGAACCATGAATGGCAGCAACTCGCTAGCTCTTCTTTGTGTTGACAAGCATTTGCAAACTACTAGTCAACCGAGATATTGCTGCTCACTCCATCTTCTATCTATTTTTTTGTTCTCCTCAATCCCATAGGACAAAGCCATTGCTTCGGCACCGGGGGGGGGGGTGGAGGGAGGGACGAGGAGGGGGGCACATGGCCACATATGCCCAACGTGGCTTCGCCAATACTCTTATAAACTGTGAGATAAAATCACCCACTCACTTCTTGTTTGGCTGTCTGTTTTTCAGCTTAGCTGCGGTGAGAAAACAGAAAATTTGTTGAACTGGACTGGGAAGCTCAGCAATATCCAGCCCATCAATGGCTACCGAATAGGCTGGTCTAATATAGTATGTTCGTAGAGGCTAGTGTGTATATATATTATTGATTGTACTTGAACAGTTGAACATATGTTTCTATTGTGATTTGGGGAAAAAGGTCGATCAGTTATGGCCAACCTAGCGACTAGCGAGCTACACAAACGGAGGCTTTCTATTCCGTGTTGCTCGTTGGTGCCGCCGAGGAATCCCGTTTCATGCAAGGCATCCACCACCGATCCACGAGCGCACACACAACAACGCAAGCACGCAACACGGAAGCACAACAGTCGAAATCCGTTCCATGACGTGTTGGGTGTGTCGCATCACACAACACGGTCCAGCCACAGAAGCACGCTCGCTGGTTGAACAGTCCTGATCCTGACCAGTGACCACGAACGAGGCCTTGTTTAGATGCACCTGTAACTTGCAAGTTTTTTCACTCTCTCTCCATCACATCAATTTATACCCGCATATAAAGAGCATTAAATATAAATAAAAAAATAACTAATTGCACAATTTGATTATAAATCACGAGACGAATCTTTTAAGCCTAGTTGGGCCACGATTGGACAATATTTACCACATACAAACGAAATGCTTCTGGGGACTTTTCAATCTCTCTCCTCTCACAAATGATTTGCCGCATGTAAAGAAAGCATTAAATATAAATAAAAAATAACTAAATGCATAGTTTGGTTGTAAATCACGAGACGAATCTTTTGAGTCTAGTTGGGCCACGATTGGACAATATTTACCAAATAAAAACGAAGTGCTACTGGGACTTTTCAATCTCTCTCCTCTCACCATCTAAACAAGGCCCGAATCTACAGGCACGTACGCAAGCCAGAAATCAGAGAAGAATCAACAGTCGCATCACGACGCGAAAGCTCCCCGTGCTCTGCCTCTGCATCGCCCGTCGCCGCATGCATGAGAGGTGGGGCTGCCTGCCCAGGCCCCCACATGGCAGCCCCCCCGCGACCGACTGGCACTGGACTGGCTGTGACAGCCACGCAGTCGTCGCGGGCAGCCTCAACAACGACTCGCCCGGCGGCGAGCGGGTCACGTGAACGAACGAACGAACGCCCGCGCGCCCCCGCCTTGACCCATCTGTGAACATTCGAACCTGAGGGGACGTCCACCACAGTCAGACCAGCATGGCACCATGCATCATTACATGCTGACACGCGGGCCGTAGTACCGGGGCCCACGCGTCAGTGGCCTCGCCGCCCACCGCGTCGTCCCGTCCCCTTCCCCGAAACCCTTCCACAATGCCGCAACTGGTAACAACAGGTCTACTACAGCGACAGAAACAAACGGTACGGGCGCTGCGTGCAAGCGAAACCAACATGTGGGGCCAGGCAAGGCAATGAGGCAGTTTCCTTGGCCCCACATGTCAGCCAGTTGGTTGGGCATCCCATCCGGAAGTGACGGCGTTATTATTAATTAATTAATATTAATATAAAACGTGCAGTGCAGGTGGGTTGTGCTTGCGCGGGCCGGGCGCGCGCTCGCAGATGGATGGATCCGCCGCTCGCGAGTCGCGCGTTGCGTGTGGCAGGCAGCCAACTCAGCCAACACCGCGCCGGCCAGCCGGCCTCTACTCGGCCAGAGAGCATAATAATAAGTCTCTTTACCCCTTTTGCCCCTCTCATTCTGGGCTTCTTTGCGTACAAGACCACGGTACTTTGCCAACAATCATCAAGGAATCCATCCCCTTCCCCTCGGCGGCATATCGCTTTCCGTGATCATACCAAGCACGCTCTCTTTTTGTTGCGTTTGCGTCATCTTTTCATCCAGCGCTGGTGGCCGCGGCTCGAAATCCTTGCACCTTACACGACGGAACCAATACTACTACGAGTAATCCACGTAGTGCTGTACGTTACTACTGCATTAGGCAATTGCCCTTTCCATTATTTTCATTTTGATGTGCTATGCTACGCTTGTGCACCGTAAGTAATGAATGATAAGAGACATGCTCCGTTAAACTTTATGTCCCACGATGGTACCAAAAAAACTTCATGTGTACACAAAAAACCACTCCTTGTTTGCGAGTTGTGACCAATAGAGGAGCAACAAAGTCCTTCTACGATGAAATAAACTTACTTGCAATTTTAACATAAGAAAGAAAAAAATGATAAACATACTTCTAAAAAGAGCACTGAATGTTACAATGTAACGAAGCCAAAGCATCAAGACGTGATTAGGAGCTCTACTTGGACATGTATTTGGACCTACTCATCCTCTTGTATCTCATGACCACCGAATGTTGTCGCGTTGTTTTTCTTTACTTTCTTGTATGTATCCATCTACTTTTATTATCAAATACTCTATTCCTTGCTTCGCACGCTAATAATATGCCACCAACGGCGCGTGGCACCTTACCATGTCACACTACACTTCATTATTATTGTTGTCGACTAAGTCGACCTTTTAGACAATAATTTTCCTTAATTTGACTTAAAAAAAGCTTCTGTAGCTCTAAAACCTAACATCAAAATTCAAATCAACCCTAGCGTGAAACTTACACCACAATATTTTTTAAGAAAAGAGTCTAATAGCAAGAGCAGAAAAACAAAGAATAATAGAAAGATCAGAAGAACAAAGAGGACATTCTCCCTAGAAACGAACACAATACCACGGGGCGTTGCATGCCACCAGAACCCAGTACTCCTTCCGTGCAGATGCAGCTGCTGAATGCAACTCTACCGTCCATCCAATGCTCTATACGTCAAAATCAACAGAGCACGCACTGGTAAAAGAAACAGAGAGCACCCATCGTCACATCTAAAATCACAGAAGAAAAAAAAACCGACACCACTGAAATACCCGTCAAGCCCTCAACGCACACGCCCTCAATATTTTTTCCTTTCCCCCACACTTCCATCGCCGAGACGAGAGCCGAGGAGGACGCGAGCGCACCTCCCTCTCGTCTCGTCTCCTTGCCTCCTCCCTTCCCCTCACCACGTCCCGCGCGCTCCTCCCCTACCCCGCCGCCGCCAAGGGTTGCTCCCGCGTCCGAGCGCGTGGCAGCGACGTCGCCTCCGGCCATGGTGATCTCGGCCGAGCCGCCCCCCCCGGCGGCGCGTCACACGGATCCCGTCGCCGACGCCGCAACGGTGGAGGCGGCGGCCGCGGCCGCGGCCGCGGCCACGTCGAACGCCCGCCAGGCCGCCGCCGCGTTCTCCTCGTTCCCGTCGCTCAAGACGTGGGAGCCACCGGGCCCTGCGCTGCGCCCACGTCAACCGCGCCGGCGACGCCACCGCCACCGCCAGGCGGGGCTCCCCGGGGAAGCTCGCCGTGGTCGAGGAGAAGGCGCTGAGCCATCTCCACGAGGTGGAAGCAGGGAGCAGCGACGCCGCCGACGCCGACGCCGACGCGGGCCACGTGGCGGCGGCGGAGGAGGCCGCCGCCCCCGCCTTGCCACCGTGGAAGCTGCGCACCCGGCGGCGGCCCAAGGTGGCGGCGCCGTCCGCGAGCGCGTCGCCGCCGCCCGAGCGGAGGCCGTCGCGGGCCTGCGCGGAGGCCCTGGACCGGGCTCGGTTCTCCGTGACGCTCACGAGCGAGGAGATCGAGGAGGACATCTACGCCGTGACGGGCGCGCGGCCGCGCCGCCGCCCTCGGCGGCGGCCTCGCCCCGTGCAGAAGCAGCTCGATGTGAGTCCGTCCCGTCCCCCCGCTCTCTCCGGCCTCCCCTCCTCCGTCCCTCCTCTGCCCTGTTCCTTCCGGGGACCCGTTTGTAATTTCGTAAAACCTTGCGTCCCCAGATGCTATTCCCCGGCTCGTGGCTGTCGGAGATCAGCGCCGAGACCTACCGGGTGCCGGACGACCGGTGAGAGACTGCGTGCGTCGCCGGCCCATCAAGCAAGTACCGTGGAGCCGCCGCCGCGCGCCGTCGACGACGGCGTAGGAACGAACCCTGGAAGGCAAATTGGCCAATCACAATCCGGTGCTGTTCATTCTTCTTTCTTTAACTCGTCTTCTGCTGGTGATGTTACCGTGAGCTAAGCAGCTACTGTACTAGCTATCAGTAATTGTTATTAATTAATTGATTGAGTAGGATGCTAGTAGCAGTCGCAGCCTCGCAGGAAGCAGCAAGTGACTGATAGTAGTATCAGCTTGTTTTTATCTTTAGCAAAAGTACGTAAGGGATAGGTCTGGTAACTTTTGTTCTGTGCGTGCTGGTAACTGGTATTGCTCTCGATACGAGATGGTACCTTTGTTACCATCTGGATTCCAAAATGCTAGTTGCAACGTTGCATGCGCAAAATTGGCCAAAACCGACTCATGCTTGCCGTATACTCCCTCCGTCACTTTTTATTTGTCGCCGTGGGATGCGTGTCATAAATTTGACTTGATTTATAGAAAATACGTACAATATTTATATCTCCAAATAATTTTATTAAAAAACTAGATCCAAAAATCTTTTCGATGATATTAATTATGATCTTAATCAATAATATTTATTATTTATTAAAATTCTTAAGATTTATGTGCCGAAGCGAAGCGACAAATAAAAAAGGGACGGAGGAGTATGTTCATCAGCGATGTTGTTGCTCCAACATTGATTCGTAGTTTTCTGTAGCTTTGCTGGGGATGATTAATACTGTGAGTGGCTGTTTTTGGTCACATACCGGCTGAGCTTTTACCGGCAACGGCTAAGGTGGTATGGGTTACGTTACTGACGGGCCAGCCGCCAGCCACATGGTCATGGACTCCCTTTGAGCACGAGGACTTCACGGCCGTTCGGCTGACACGCGGGCCCGGCCAGCGCCGGGAACCGAACAGTTTGGAGAAAATCCTGGCCCCGCTCGCCCAGTGGGCAGTGTGGGCAGTGGGCAGGGCCTTTTCGTTGCCTGTTTTTAGCACCCGGGGAGGGCCCGCGCGTCAGTGAGGCAGAGTTAGTTGACGCATACACTCCTAATCCGATCCGTAGTGGTCCCGGCCGTGGACCGGCCAAGCCTCCCCGGTTTGTACGCTTGCTCTCGTCCGTGCGGTGGCCTGTCCGGTCCATGGACCCGGTCCACTCGCCCCCCATGCTGTGCGGCGGCGGTTACGTCGTGAGCGAGCGGGGCTGTCATGTGTTAAACGAGCTGTTAATGGTAAGATAACAAGTTGTTTTGGGTTAAGGACGTCTTTTGTCAAAAAAGAAGTTTTTGGGTTGGCTTCCGGCGGCCACGGTTTTTGGGATAAAAACTGTTGAGAACTTGCTGAATGCTGATAACTGAGTCAGGAGTTCCATGTACCCTTAAATGATGGCCCGTGATCGATCCGCCGCCGCCGTCCGATCGGCGCCGGTGGTGCACGCACGGCTCCGGTCGTACGGCGCACCTACCTGGTCTGAAAGCTCTGGACCACTTGCACGCAAATGTGGTTGGACCTTGCATTGGGAGTTTGGGACATCAAACCCGGCCTAGGCGTATATAGAGGAGGATCCATGTTACCCGCTCTGCGCAGCAACCGCTTGCTCCCTTTCGGTCGTCGGGAGCAGGGTTCACCTTACCGTTTTGACGAACCGAACCGCCGGTGGCCGGTAGCGGTTTACCGAGCGGTAACCGCCAAATACCGGTCAAATTCAAATTTGAATTTGATTTTTCAAAACGGCGCAGTTCAACGGTTTCGACCGGTTTACCGGCCGGTTTGGACCGGTTACCGGCCGGTTAGGGACCGGTTACCGGTCGGTAATCGATGATGTCAAAATTTTTCAAATGAAAAATAAAAAATATTTTTTTAAAAAAATAAGAAAAATTTTTTAAAAATACTTCATGATTTATAGAATCCAATGATGTCAAAATTTTTCAAATTTGAGTGTGTTTAGTATATTTTTCGACCTTCATGATTTAATGGGCCTTAATGGGCCGGCTCTTTTTTTTCTTTTTCTTTTTTTTTCAAACTTCTAAATGTCTAAATAAATACTAAACGAACTCAAATTTGAAAAATTTTGACACCATTGAATTCTATAAATCATGAGCTATTTTTAGGAATTTTTTAGAATTTTTTTAAAAAATTCAAATTTTAAATTTTAAAACCCACGGGTTTGAACCGGTCCGCACCGGTAAGGTCGGTAACCGGCCAAACCGGCCGGTTACCGAACGGTAAGGTGAACCCTGGTCGGGAGTGCTGTGCGGCGCAAGCCTCCCTGCTACACCTACACTTGCGGCCTTGGCCAGTGGCTGTCAGGTTTCCTCTCAGGCAAGGCAGTTTATATAGCGGTGAATACCACTTGGGTCTTTTTTTTTTTTTTCCTAATAACAAAATACCACTTGGGTCTTATAGCTGTGAATGTGGTCGCAATTATGTAAAACGTGCTGAGTCAAAATCTTTCAACTCTGACCAAATTTAGAGTAAATAAATAGTATTAGTATTTATGTCTTTAACTAACTTTATTATGAAATATATTATATAACTAATCTAATAATACTTATTTTGTTTTATGAGTATTAAAATATTTTTATATAATTTTAGTTAAAATTTAAACTATTTGACTACTTGAAATGCGAGAATTACATTTGAGGTAGTAATACCAAAGGGTGCGTGGTTGACTTTGACATCTGCAGCTCTACTGTTGCGCCTTTTTTTTACACAACAGAGAGAAAAGTCTGCCGCTATGCATCTTTGTTGTAACCCTGCTGAAGGAAAAGGAAGGCCAAGATGGTTGAGTATGCACGGCAAAGTGCATACGATCCTTTTTGTAACCCAAATCTCTTGGTTTAAGTGGCTGAGAGACAAACAGTCAGACTGTGACCCAGACGACGGCACGTGCTAAACTCCGTCTCGTTCCATGTTGTACCGACGGTACCGTGGCGGCGGGGTATATTACTATTACCAGGAAATATACCCGTGCGTTGCTACGGGAGAAAAGCTATTGTTGGCAATTGTATGACAATGCCCTATTAAGTCTATATATATCCAATTCAAAATATAATCTTGATATTTTGAAAAAAAAAGTAAAATCTTGATACATTTTTCTATTACAAAGCACATATAAACATTTTGATTTATATCATGAAAAGAGTACTTGAGATTTATCATCAAACAGTTTTCATATCATTTGTACATATTGATAATATATTTGTAATGTGTTATTAGGAAAAGAATAATGAATGCATTGGAGCTAAGAAAAAGAGAATGAAGATAGCACTGATTGTTATTGGATCTTTAAAGTTACCTTTGATAATATATAGGGCACTCACAAACACATCCACAGAAGATATCTTACATTCTCACGCAAATGCAAAGGTAGCTAGCAGGACACTGTTCACTCAATAGCATTATACATAAGGCACGACGGCTGCCTTTTCCACCTTGATGTCGTGAATCTTCTCTCCATGGCCATCTTAGCTTCCATGGATTTTGGCAGTATCAGATGGTGCTAGCGTTGGGACGTTTAGTGAAACAACTTTACCAAATAGATAGAAGGGATAAAATGACGATAATATCCTTCCTTTTTTTTCCTTTCCTATCATCTTCCTTTAACTATTTTCTTCAATCAACTCTCATTTCTTCTCTTTGCCTTCTCTGTTCATCATGGTCGGCCACCTTCTTCTGACCCACATGTTTGCATTGCCCCTTTACCGCGTCGTCCTGCCCACTGCATCACCACCCAGGGGCGCCGCCAGGGCCTTTCACCGCTGCCAGCACTTATCACCATAGCCAGGAGATACTCACCACCATCTTTAGTGTTGTAAGCTGCTCGCCACTACCATCCAGCTATGCGACCAAAGAGGAGGCACATTTTGTGTCCGGTCCACTACTACGGGGCCAAATCCGACTGAAGCTTGTTTTTTCAGCTCCAGGTGTGCGTGTTTTAGCTGCAGCGTGTGGATTTTATGAGACAACCATTCTCGTCTTCTATATTTAGTTAGCGAAAAATCTAGAATAGAAGACGGCTATATTTGAATATCTATTTAGACAAGGATATGGAGAGTCTTTTGGAGTTGCTTTTAGATAGAATTAGACAATAACTTTTTAAGATTTCAGTTCACGTTTTATTAGTTGGATTATGGCTGATCTAAGTTATAGTAAAAATAAAATATATTTATAATCAAAACTATGTTAATATTTAAGGTGAGAGTTTCAAGTTGCATTTACCTTTACTTGAACCCGTATTATAAACTTTATTATTTGTTTTCATATTTATTTATGATAAAAATAGCAGAGAAACGAGAGGTACTTGGAAAGAAAAAAAAAAAAAATACACTACGTACTAACAGGACGGAAAGGGATAAAAAATCGGACAAACCAAAAAAAAAAAAAAAAAAACGGACATGGAGTCCTGAAAAAATTCTAAGCGAAAAAACTTGAAAAAAAATTTAAAACTGGACTCTTCTTAGTTTAATATTAATGTAAGATAGAAGTGGTCTAATTTCTATTTGTGTCTTTTCTATTTGGGTTAGGATAGGATTCTTATTTAGCTTATTTAGGATTGGATATTTGGATGAACGTATTACAATCAGTCAAGGTCTCCAGGGAGGGCACAAGCCTCACGTACGGCTCACGGACTTATACAAAAGCTGCAGAAAAAATTAATGGCAGCAGCCGGTTGTATGTTTGCCGAAGCCAAGATAGTTTAGAATTACCGAAACATGGAAAAGTGGATTGCCATGGGCTGGACCAAAATTGTGTGAAGAAATTCTTCCAAAGAGGTTGGACATAAAAATAGAAAAACTTAACGGAACTGAATCGTTCTTCCAAATAGGTTGGACATAAAAACAGAAAAACTAAACGGAACCGAATCGATCTCTTAGTTGGACGAAAAAAAAGAGGTGGACGAAAAAGAAGAGGTGGACGAAAAAAAAAATAGGCTGAAAGTTTTGCCTCTTTATTAGAAAAAAAAACTATCAAACCTTAATGGAAAGGAACCATGATATTGATATAGTTTCTATTTATAATCTATCCTTTCTATAAAAGTTGAATTCTATAAAAAAAAATTATGATTCCATGGTATAACTAATGTTGGACAATGTCCTATTAAACATGCACTAAATTAAAATACAGCCTCCAGAGATTTGTTCTGTTGATCTAAAACAAAAAAAAGAGTTTAGACATAAATATATCATAATTTCATTTTTTTCATACAATCTAGTGTTGCTATAATTAAATATCGAGCTCCGTGACTTTCTTTGAAGACCCATAAAAATATATAATTATAGTTGGTATGAAATTAGTTGCCAACATGTCAAGGATTGGTTTGTGCGCCCATAATTATGGCCGGAGACGTGTCTTGACTTGTTACATGGCAAGTCCTCATCGATCATTCTAGAGATACATTTAATTAGATTGAATTAGACAATAAACCCTATACGATCAAGGTTTTGTTGATGGGCTATTCATTGATTTACATTTTAATGAAGACAAATTTTGTTTCTAATCTAATCAAAATTACATCAACCACTTAGTCGTGAACAACTTTTTTAGGAAAAATAAATATTGACTTTATTTATTATTTATCTTTGACATTTATGAAAAATGACTACAGGAACGTGAGGGGGAAAATGGACAAAAAACAAGCAAAAACAGAAAAGGAAAAAAGAAAATACAGAATAAGTCAGGATAGAAAAAACAGGAGAAAAATTTCGGAAACAGGAAACCAAATGGGAAAAAACACAAAAAAACCAGGACATATGGAACACGACCAAAAGAAGAAATCCTTGCTCTTTTCATATATTTTCTCTCTCTATCGTGTTTATCTTGTTTCGCTTCCTTCTCTGCCTTATCCCAAAGATCAAATCAAGGACCTGAAGTCTCAAAAAAAAATAGACTTGAAGTCCGAAATGTCCTCCTTGTCGTTTCCATCTGAGCGAAAAAAATACTTTTGTAGCTTCCACATCCTCTCGACGCCTCCCTCACCTCCGACAGCCCGGCTCCAGCGCCTACCCTTGCCCGCGCACGGACGAAAGCCTGCCCTGCCGAGGAACGCCGATCAGCGAAGTTGGCGAGTGCACGGTCGAATGCGCGGGCATCATCGCCGAGCCTGACATCCGCCATGACGCACTCGGCGCGCAGATTGGCGTTCAGCCGGCAAGCACACGCACCGTATTCATTCTCGAACATGACGAGTCCACAGGGAGCCGCGGCCATATCCATGTTGGCCCTGGCGCTGCATGCCGCCGCCGCGCTTGTTCATGAAGTAGTTGTGCCCCCATCTATTGGAAGGCCGGGTCGAGCGACTCAGAAAACTCGAAGGGGTTGCCGCAGGGCCACCATCGCTGCGTCGCACGACTCGTCGTCTTGCGGGCAACCTGCTCGGTGCGATCTCCATGAATGCGATTAATTAATTAATTAATTAATTGGTTGAGGGCCTTGTCGAACAGGGTATAGTATATGCGTGCATGCATATATTTGGACATTGAAGCCTATATTGTTTCGAATCAGCATCTATCTATTTGGGCTGACGCATAGACGGACATTGTTTGGGTTCCTCGTAATACTCCAAACTGTACTAATGTTGTTAACTGGATCGATATTGCACGCGGATAGGACACCGCAACTTTGGTTTGGAAACAGACTCATCAATTGGAACTTTTTGGGAAGCAGAAAATAACAACGTGTCCTATGCCACTCCTTTCCGATTCCAATCATGTCACCGTTCCTGGCTACCGATCAAACTCTTATGATTGTTCTTAATTATCCTTCCTATATATAAGCGATAGGTGGGCACCAGGACAAATTAGAGGGAGGCAGACCAAACAATTGGTGGACTAAAAAATGGATGGACCAAAAAAATGGGCTGAAATTTTGCCTCTTTATTATTAGGTAATAGATTATATTACTATTACTATTACTATTATTACACGTTGATTGGAGAGAGTAATCAAGCGGACATGGTCAACACGCCGGGTCGGGTCGGAGGGCAGGCATGCTCGCGTCGTCTTGTCGCTCGTCAGCCATATGGTCCAAGGCGAGAGAGTTCCGGACTGGCCCGCTCGCCGCGTCCGGAAAATTGGAAAATACCGGACCCAGGACAGCACCGGACACCGGCCC